>JADDOH010001919.1:0-394790 GCA_016648135.1 Agrypnia vestita
AACCACTTGTCCACTTGTTGTTGTTAAAGAATTGATTGCTTCTATAATAAAACCCCACTAGTCTACATCTTTATATGGTCAATACATATTACTTTTAGGGTCCGCCGATTTAGTTTTATTCTTAATATTATTATTATTATTATTATTATTATTATTATTATTATTATTATTATTATTATTATTATTATTATTATTATTATTATTATTATTATTATTATTATTATTATTAATTAATTACACGGCTTAATAGCCTTTTACAACAGGTTTATACATAATTAAAATACAACAAACGATTAAATGTAAAAGAAAAATAAAGGGTATAGATGTAAAAAAGTATATATACATAGTTTAAAAATAATGAGGTTAGGCATGTATGTAAAAAGTATATATGCAAAAAGGTGTAAAGTAGCAGGTTTATACATAATTAAAATACAACAAACGATTAAATGTAAAAGAAAAATAAAAGGTATAAATGTAAAAAGGTATATATATATACATAGTTTAAACATAATGAGGTTAGACATATATGTAAAAGGTATACGTGCAGAAAAGTGTAAAGTAGTGATCTCAGAAATTTTTACTCACCGATAATATAGCAATATTAAATTTGAATAGCCAGCTATATATATAAAAAATTTAAGACATTATATAAAAATTTAATATTTTGAAAAGACATGATCATATAATGATTTTTTAAATTTTGAGAGAGATAGATTTAAAATGTCGACATATGTAGGTAGTTCATTGCCAAGTTTGTGCATTGATAATAAAATTATTTTATTCTTAATATAATTTCATTATCATCTCGAATATTTGATATCCACCCTCCGGCAAATTTTAATATAGTTTAAATCATTTTAATATAATTTATCATTTTAATATAGTTTAGGAATAACGGGATTCTGTAATTTCTACAAGTATAAACAACCCCAATCTTACCAAATCCATTTTATGTAGTGAAAGACGCGGGATTTATATTCTTCCTAAAATGTAAAATGAACCCGGTCTAGATGAAACATCCTTATTTATTTTCAGGACAACGAGGTTTACGCGTTCCACGAGGAATATGATATAACCCGATCTAAACGAAGGTAATTTTATATAATTTTAGGACAACGGAACTTACAAATTTCATAAGGTATATCGTGAAGCCAATCTAGGCGGAGACACTACGTATATTTTAAACAGAGTAAGAGTTTAAATTTTATCATCAAGCCTAATACACCGCAAGAATGTCCTAGGCATAGTAAACAAAATAGCGGTCAAAGCTGTAGTGTTTCTATGTTCACACGTTTTAGCTCAAAACGAATACTATAATTTTCACATTTATAATACAAGACGCGAATTTCTAAACGAATCATTTTAAAATAGTTCTGATTGAAATCTACATGTTTCATATTTATTAAATGAAGGCGCGAATTCTAAACGAAACACTAACATTGCTCAAAAACGGGACCCTATATTTATATATGCTTAAAATGAAACGCGAATTCCCGAATGATAGCATTTTATATAACTAAATGTAACGAAATCTTATATAGTTTATAAATAAGAAGACCCGGCCCCAGGCGGTTTATATATATTTTCAATATAACGAGGCCCCATAACATCTTTATAAGTATAATACAACCCCGGTCTATCGAAACAATGTACTAGAAGTTTTTATATGTTTGAATACATGATATACGTTTTTTTATACGCGTTTTTATACGCGAGATTTACGTTTTCGTACAATACGAAGTACCCCAAATTATACAACCGCGAAGTTTACATCACTCCTAAAGTATAACCAGAACTAATTGAAACATTTTTCCATAGTTTAAGTCCGCGAGGCAAATATCTTTCATAAAATATGAAATAACCGAATCAAATTAAACATATTTTTACCTTATAGGCTTTCCCCAACGCGCGGAACAATCCCGGCCACATGAAACGTCTTTATATGTTTTAATAGCGCGGGACCTATGCTTTCCTATATAATATAAGATAACCCGGGCCGAACGGAAGCAATTTCATATACTTTATAAAATAGCGAAACTTGTACTTCTGTAAAACCGTAAATAAACCCCGACCCCCACGAGATTATTTTATATAATTTTTTAGAATAATGAAACTTCATACATCTGTAAAATTGTAAATAAGCCCCGATTCTCACGGAATTACTCTATATACTTTTAAACGAAATGAAAATCTAGATTATTATGGCTGAACCTGATACCCCGCGAGATCAGCTATATATTTTTCACTAGACCTATTTTTAATCCCAGAATTTATTCGCTATAATTTTAACGGACTCTTACTATAAACATAAACAAAAAAAATTATTAAAATAAACTAAATATTCTTTCGATAACTAAAATAAACCCGGTCTAATCGAAACATTTCATATAACGAAATATTATATGCCTTACAAATGTAAAAATTAAAATGAGACCTCGCGTATTTAGCAAAGATAGGTATTTTATAAGACTTATTTAAAATCGAATCTGTTAGTAACAACTCCTTTATCTTTTAACAGCTTCCCGCGTGATTAGCGTAAAATAGGTATCTTTATAACGCACAGCTAGTTTCCAGAGATCCGCCAATACTATACTTAGTAAAACGAAAATTTAACTAAATTTGAACTCTACCTTTTCCTGAAATTCTGCGAATATTATTCTGTGAACCTAGTAAGACGACAAAAATAATTAACTTTATAGAACATAGTGATTTCCGAAGTTCCGATATGCCAGATTAATTACCTTTATAAAATAAAATCAATCCCGTACTCTGAGTTAAAACTCTTTTAACAGGACCTCGCGTATTTAGCATAAGATAGGTATTTTTACAAGATTTATTAACAATTTCCCGCGTGTTTAGCATAAAATAGGTATCTTTATAACGCACAGCTAGTTTCCGGAGATCTGCAAATATCAGTTCTATATATGCCGGACTAATCAACTTAATAAAGCGCAGTAATTTCCGAAGTTCTAATATGCCAAATTAATTACCCTTTATAAAATAAAATCAAACCCGTACCCCCCTTTTCTTTTAACGTGAGCAACCAACAATGTCGAAGAGTATATTTACCCGTACACAACTTTCACTTGAAGTTAAACTATAATTTTCACCCACTGAGACACTCTAAGTCGACGGTAATTATCACTCACGGTAATTATCACTCAAAAAAACAACCGACGCAGATTTCGCACTCCCGTAGACGTTCACACCCAACTGCCTGATTTCTGCTGTGTCTTGACATTTTAAAACCCCCCTAGCGGGAAAAGGTCCTAAGTCGTGTGTTTCCAGGATTTTCAATATTCTACTTCTCTTGAAACCAAATTCTTTGTTCCTAAGATTCAATTTGGCAAAAAAAAACCATATCTCCACTCGGATATGTCAGTTGATCCCACCTCCTGTTGCCGTCTCTATCTCCGTCCCTGTGCCCGTTTGGGACGGACTTGGTGGCTTCAGACGGTTTGAACTCGCTTCACAAGCGCGATAATTAATTTTTAATATTTAATTTCTAAGTTCAGTCCATATTGTCGTTTGATCAACCGTAACCACAATCTATCGGGTACTCCCCTAATCATAGTTGATGTTTCTTCATTATCTACCATTATCATGTCCCGTTCTCCCGTATTTCCACTCGTCTTTATCGGAAATTTAACGTTTCTTGGCCGCTATATCATGGGATCAATTTCCATATATTCACCACGTGCACACTGCATACCTAGATATAACAATCATCCAAAGGTACTATACCTAATTTTAAATTAATTTTGGGCGATCTTTTCTCGTGGGTCCCCAATGAATCCTGTCTTTTGGCCGCGACTCTCCGCGCACAGGGACGTATTAGCTCCCTCCGTTGCGGAATTTAAACATAATTTGTAACCATTTATTATTATTTTTATTGGCAGTAAGATTGATCCACAAAGTAACTATGTTACATAGACAGTGAATATTCTCGAACAATATAATACTGGAAGAGTACTATTCGCTATAACACAATAAACTATTAATGTAAGTTAAATTAAATTTTTAAATTCAGTGGAAGATTTTTAAGATCGTTTTGCTTTTAATTTTTTTCCCAAAACAAAATAAATAAACAAATAAATAAACACACAGATACACACTCACACAACCCACTATTGGACATGTTTTTATTATTCTTTTATCGATTGTATGTATGTGTTTTCGCGTAATTGGCCCAAAACTCTGTGCATCAATTATTGTCTTTTCTTCAAAGATTGATTAATTATGTGGCTGTAAGAAACCCAATAAATGAAAACAAATAAAACAAATAAGTAAATAAACCTCCAGTGCCGCAGGCAAGGCGTCGGATTAATTCAGTGCTCATTTATTGCCAAGGCACTGGACGCCTCCGCTGATAACTATATACCGCTCACCATGTTCTTAGAGGTGTGTTGAAAGATTGCTAGTATCTGTCGAATCGGTCTCAAGTAGTTGTCTGTATTTGTACGTTTATCATTTTACATGCTCTTGCTATATCCGTTCCACTTCACATTATTGTTCCTCCCGTCTTCGAATTTCTATCACACTATGTTCTCCTATGTTTTTGGTACTTATATGCTTGCTTTTTACTTGCATTTACTCCTATATATATTTGTTTCATTTATCCATCCATCTATAAGATCCCCATACGCTTTATCCTTTTATTTCATGCGTATATGGGCCGCAAATTCATATTATTTTATTTACAATATTCTTATCTAGATACACTTGTTCCAATTATGTTTTGTGGTTATTACTACCAAACCCGGCGAAATCTGAGCTAGAATAGCCAATCGTATACACGTTACCCGTCCTGTTGAAACTACGCTAACGTCGGACAGGTTTGTAGTGATTACATAGTTAATATATTGTATCTATATTCGAGTATATTATTTTCTTGTCGTGCCATTAATATGCTTACACGTTATCGTTATCTCTTTCCTAACTGTATATACCGTCATTGCACAATTACCTATCTGTTGTAAAAGCCTGAAGAGCGTTAGTCTACAGATAAATATAATAGAATTATAGTTAACTTCTCTACCCGCCTACGTTATTCGACTCCCGCGAAACGAAAATGAATCATTATTCGCTCCTCGATGAGCGTCAGTCTACAGATAAATATAATGGAATTATAGTTAAATTTCCTATCTGCCTACGTTATCCGACTCCCGCGAAACGAAAATGAATCACTATTCGCTTCTCGACAGAGCGTTAGTCTACAGATAAATATAATGGAATTATAGTTAACTTTCCTATCTGCCTACGTTATCCGATTCCCGCGAAACGAAAATAAATCATTATCCGCTCAGTTAAGGTCACCCCTCTGGTACATAGTGTACGTTTTATCCGTGCTTCACGGCCAATTCTTATAAATTATTTATGGGCGTTTTCCTCGCGCGATCCCCCGATTAGACCTGCCTTCCTTAGTTTTGCTCAATATTCTGCCTCTCTGTTGCACGGGGATCCACTCGAGATCACGATTAATGACATTTAAGCGGTTTCAAAACCACAGCAAAAAAGGCCATAATTCAGAAACCTCGTGGAACTGTCAATATCATCGTCACCTTAGAGTAGACGTTAATCGGTTTTTTAACGGCTTAAACTGCAATAAACGCGACCTAAATCTACGAAAGCCGTGTTCAGTATTTTTTTTGGGAAGCACATGTGGACCGCTCGGACCGCGCCGATCGTCAACCATTTGTACCAAACGCGGCTTTACCACCAGATTAATATGTTTTATAAGAATTGAATATTAACTGCTCGTAACCTATATCCGATCAATCGCTACTAACTCCGTCCCAATACTAGCGTTTCATCATCCCCAAATTTTTGTAGCGCCAATACTCCGCCAGGTGGGTTTAGCTCAATTTTTTCCCGCGTAGCATTTAAATCATCTTAGAGTTCAAAATAAAAATAATAAAAAAAAAAAAAATCTATAGAAACAGGTGATTCATCACAATGGTTAACATATTCTGAGAAGTTAGTATTAACGTGGTTTCTATTAAGTTATTTGATTCTACTATCCCGTGATCTGCCTGTTCGACCTTTATAAAATGCCATATCGCAATTCTCACATTCTATTTTGTAAACCCCACTGCAGAGTAATTTGTAGTTGGTACAGTTTATTACAGCTGCCAGAAAATTTGTGCAGAATTTAAAGCGTACGTTTCAGGCGTGGGAAGAGCATGCGCGTAGTAATTTATTATATTATAAAACATTTTAGCAGCACCACCTGACTCTGGCGTTATATTAATAACTTTCAATATGTTAGCATTCGTGCAGATTCTCGGAAACACAGGAACCGTGACGTCAGTGCCGTAGAAAGAAACTGGAAGAAAAAAGATTTAAGCATACATTTAGATTGAAAAAAATTAACGTTTTAATTTTTTTCAATCTCCTTAAGATCATCTATTACAGTAAGTATGTTTGTATAAAAAGTTTTCATCTGTGCATTAATAAAAGTTATACTTTAGAAGGTTGCCTGTATTATTAGAGGATTGATTGTTAATTCGCGAGCGACACTGTTCTGCAATATATTTGAGAAATGATTTTTTATTTAAATTGAGTGCACGATGTCCACAATTTTATTTATTTAATTTATTTTGAGTAAATTATCATCAACAAAAATAATGAACAAATATTGAAAAAGAAGTGGTCTTTTAAAATTATAATATACAAGAAAATAAAACAAATTGAATGGAAACTCAAGTATTAAAAATAAATATAATACTAATAATTACACTTTTCTAATGATAAATGAAAATCCAAATTTGTTTAAAGTATAAGTTAACACTAAAGAGTACTTTGCATAGTTTTAAAAAATAAATCTTCTTCTTCTTTTTTTTAATAGACCTATGTGGTCTGTTTTCCAGAGTATAGCGTCTCCTGTGAGTTGGAGTCTCAGCTATCCTTCCATCTTTTGAGAGGTCCACCAGGGCGGGTTCCGTGAGACTGACTATGCAGTGCGATATAAGGGAGTCTGGTGCTAACCATTCTATGGACATGACTATACCAGCCCCTTTTTCGCTGTCTACTCTGTCGTTCAATATCAGCTCAGCCTCACGTTATCTCATCTTATTCTTTTTATAATGAAAATAAATCAAAAAATAAAAATATATCAATTTCAAGAGCTTCGTTGAATATATCTTTAGAATATAATTGGAAAAGCTCTGTACAAGGTATATTTATATTAACTTCGCATTCTTTTCGCGCTTTTTCCAATATTCGAAGTATTGCTGGAATGAAATTTTAGGTTTGTTTTTAGCTGCTTCAGTGGTTCTGCCTAAATCTTCTCAATGTTGACCAAACGTTGTGTTTTTGTTATTTTCTTCATATTATGGAATAGAAAAAAGTCATAAAGAGCCATGTCCGGCTAAAAGAGTTATTGCACCTTTCTAAACTTAGTCATCTTAATTCAATCATTACTGAATTTAGTCAAGTTTAATGGTATTTAGCAAGCTAGCATCCTAAATTCAAAAGCAAGGATGGTTTTTGACTGAATAATTTTAAATCTTTCTTAATTTAGACTACTTAATTCAGCCAAGAATAATAAGCCTTTAATACTGCATCATAACGGTGTTGTTTTTGGCTAGAAAATTCGAGATCTTTCTTTCATTTTTTGCATATATAAAAAATCACCAAGCACAACGAAATTCTTGTAACCTTCACGCCAAACAATATCAAATTACGTCAGGGACAGGTATGCCATTAAAACGAAAAAAAAATGGTGACAAATGAATTTGTACAGCCAACGAAATTAAAAAATTCCGCGTATTTTTGATGAAACGCTTTCGCACACCTCTTTTTACATCTACTTAATCTGTTTGGTATTGTCTTATTTTTTTTCATGTTTCAGTAAAGACTAAAGACTATCAATTTTTATGTGAGTATTTTTCTTTGATCCCAGAAGTTTTCGGGATTTGATGCATCTTTTAATTTATTATTATCACAGGGTGCTAAATTGTATATAAACAAACCGCTTCTTTAGACGAGACAATTGTTTGTCGTCTTCGAGAATCGCAAATTTTGTTTATGGTTACAATGCGCTACACGTTCGAATGACTATCAACTAGTCAACTAGGTTATTATTTTTATTTTATTTTATTTTTTAGGTATTCATGGAAACCATTCAGTGCGTGTGTATATAGTTTTTGTTGACAAATGCATAATAACAAAATCATGTACCAACAACACAAACCACACAATATTGCAGAAATGTTTCCAAATTTGAAGAAAATAAATAATTTATATAAAGAAAACATTTCACAAAATGCATTATTTATAGACCGCGTGAAAAATGTATTTGTGAATTTATATTAATATATTTTTAATTGGTGGATTTGATGAGAATTAAGCAAAATTTTTTTTGGAAAGAACGATTGAAAGATAGAGAAAAACAGCCTAGATTGTAAATATTTGTAAATTGTGAATATAAATTTCAGAATATTTTGAGTATGTTAAAAAATTTCAAGAACACAATACTGGATTATATCCTAGGGGAACATATTGCAGATGTCTCATAGAGACGACGCTGTTTTTTAAATGGGAAAGTAAATATGGAAGGCTTTTTTTGTGCTCTTAAAATATTATAATATTCTCAAAATGTTCTGGATATATAAGAAACTGGTCTAAACGGGAGTTTAGAAATTGAAATGATTTTTAAGTATATTCTAGTATTATTTTAATAATTCGAAAGAATGTCATGTACACAGATAAAAAAAAGCTTAAAAAATTAAAAAATATATATGATTGTAGATATCTCCACACACAAGAATCATAATTCTTTTTGGTGAGGTATAACATATAAAAAAATTAATTGTAAACATTTTATAGTATCATTGTAATAAAATATTATATATAATCAATAAAATAAATAAATAAATAAATGTCATTAAAAATCGTGCTGGTTTATGGAAATGGCAAACTTTTCGATTAAAGTTGGCGATCGTAAAAATGCAACTCCGAGGTACCGTTTGATTTCCACCTGAGTTAAAATAGCCTTCAATACCACGCCTCCTGCCGACTACCCGTTTCGCAACCAGCGCCGGAGCCTTGTAATTGGCAAGCCACTTGGCAGAAAAATAAAATGAGGCTTTCATCGCTCCGGATCTAAACCGTTTCTGAGGACAATCTGTTCCACCGGAAATCCGGTCCATTCCTGCTACCACGGGAGACTCAAGAGCTAAGTGAAGTTATTCCGCGCAGCAATCTCTTGCAAGAGATAATGCAGGTGTAAAAGATTTGATTTTCCGAGAGTTACTAAAAATTTATTAAAAAAATACAAGTATTATTATCAACGACGACATCTGTGTATTCTTTGTCATGGGAATTACAAATATTAGACCATAGATGGCTACAGAATAGTTCTTTCAAATTTTTGAAATAATGAAATAAGACAGATAAAGAACATATAGGTATACAACTTTTAAACTTTTCTAATGTTTTGATAGAATCGGTGAATTTGGCATTGTGTAAAGTAATCACTTAAACCAGCTCTCACAGATTGTAAGCTCTGAGCTATTCTATTGAAAGATTTCCATACATCTCTATTTTATTTTTCTTGCACTTTATCCAATGTTTATAATTTTTGATTTGTTATTTAAACCTTATTATTATTTAATATTAATTAATTTTATGTAGAATGCGGGTTTAAATTTTATGGCTCTAGAGGAATTAAAATACTTCCTTGTAAGTTTTCGTATATACATTATTTTCCTCTAAGGCTAATTTTTCTCGTTGTCTTTTGGTGATCATGAAAACTTCGAACAATGGAAAAATTTTATTTTGGCAAAATTATTTTTTCTTATATTATTGATGGATTTGGCATTATTTTTCTTTTTTTGACAAGAATCATGCATAATTAAGGATTTTACAACACTCAGAACATTTAAAACAAATTACTAGAAAATGACGAATAAATTCACGAAAGTTTTAAAAACCGAAACAGTTTTTTTTTATATTTAAGAGCAATTTATTTCCCCATAAACACGAAAGAATTATTTTTTCCCGTATTTTTCCTACGTAAATAAATAAATAATTAATAGGAACTTTGTAGCCTAGCTGGTTGGCGTATCAATTTGTATTTTTAATTTTTTTGTATTTTTCTCTGATAGTTTTTCTGTAAAAAAATATTTGTTTTCGACTTTTGTGTGTATTCAATACCATTTTTGTACATTTACTATTTTATATCAAAGACTTTATTTAAAATATGAATACAAATTAGGAATACAAAGAAGGAGTAGCTTGTTGGTCTTATGGTTAGGACACTCTCCTCGTGATCCAAAGGTCGCGGGTTTGAACCTCACTCCAGTCTAGCAAGTTAGTCCTATTTTCATAGCACAAGCGTTTAGCTTAGTTTGAAAATAGTAAGAATATTGATGTGACACGATTCCGTGTTCGCATCTCTATTTAAAAAAAAATCATTAACAACTATTTGATTCAAATTTGATACATTATTTAGTAGATTTAATGGTAAACAATTTAATTGAAGTAACTTTCAATTAAACTCTGATTGGAATACGCAAATGAAACAGACGTCATACATGTTTGCGGTAAGCGAACTGCATTAACGGTTGAGTTTATAATTGCAACCAGGAAACCTTAATTGCACCCTTTTTGAGTATTATGTGATAATAGGTATGTGCAATTATGCAAGTATATTGTAGACAATTCCAGTCCGAATAAATTCAGATTTCGCATATTATTTTTATTATAGTAAATATTGCTGTTTTATTATTTTAATATATGTCATTATTAAATCAGAAGTGCCATTTCGTTAAAAAAAAAAAATAAATATATATATATATATATATATATTATATATATATATATATGAGCGTAACTTGTTGGTTAGATTTTCAAGTAATTTGTGTTTTTTAATTTATTGCATCTTACAATATTCAATTATTGTTTTATAATTTTATTTTAATACAAGCTATAATCCATCAAAAATGACGCACGTTTCTTGTTTGGTCAGGTCCTTAAGAATAAGAATGCAAAATCTGTCAAAAGGTGTAGATTTGTAAAATGAATAAATCTATTAGAAAGGGTGGGGTAAAGGGAGGGGGGAATTTGATATTATTTTAATACTTGCTGTAACCCATCAAAAATGACGTACATTACATGTTTGGTCGGGTCGTTAAGAATAAGAATGCAAAATCTTTTATGTAGATTTGTATAGAAAGTAAGTCGGACAGAAAGGGTGAGATAAGGGGGTGGGGGTAATGTGTTTAATGTTTTACGCCGTATCCTTAAGAATAAATATGCACATTTGGGTCAAATCTGTCAAATAATATAAATTTGTATACAGAATAAATTAAAAAATCAATAATAAATTAAAAAAATAATTAAAAAATAATTCTAATAAAATAAATGAAAATATATTTGAAAAATATATTTAGTTACGGTTATTACAAGAAGTTACGGATAAACAGACAATGAAATTATTTTATTTAGATTAATATACATTGTCGATTTATTTTATCCTTTTTCTGTTATAAATAGTATATATTCTTTTTTCCACTTATCACTAAATTTATCAATTGCATAAAACGTGGAAAAATAAATAATGATATTTTAATAACTTTTATATGCCTGTCATACCAATGCTCATTCTAGCACCTACCGAACTGTACACATAAATAATATAAAATATATGATAAAACTATTTAAAATATTGGATATATTCTTAGGATTTAACATGTAGAGACTTAAATTTAGTTTGTTATTTATGATATTTGATTATTATAGGTGTTTAATTTATTTCTATAGAATCATAATTTTCCAATTATACTCCAATATTTTTTTTACATCTACGACTAATATAGACATACAAAAAAATACAAAACATACAAAAATATTTTACTGGTTTTTTATCACGCTTATATAAGCTTCATTTCTCTGTCAATACATGAATCAATCAGTATATCAGATTCACTAAATAATGAATCAATTAATCCATCATGATTAATTTATCATAGTTTTACGTACGAAATTAGTTAATGAGCTCACCGAAAGATGGCGCTAGTTTCCTACCGAAGTGATTTTGTACGCTGTGTAATAATAAGACTTAAAAGTAGAAATTATATAACATGAAAAAAATAATAAAAAAACAACGCTTATATTTAAATGTACTGAAAAATAAAAAATAAATTTTCGCTCTAAAAATGTTTGCCTCACTCTCAAATAAAATTCCCTTCATCAATAACTGAATTCTGTTATCTAAAGCAATATCGTATGCGCCCACCTTTTAATTCGAGAGTGAGGCAATAATTTTTTGGCCGTAAATTTATTATTGCTTTTTAGTACATTTAAATAAAAGCATGGTTATTTTTTTATTTTAATTTTCATGTAAAATAATCTTTTATAAAAAGCTGAACGATATAAGTTTATAAATATTAGAATAATTTAATTATTCCATATCTTTATGAAATGCTGTTTGTATTTAGTCATACAGCTAGGAAAAATCATTATACAGTTTTTTTTAAATACATTATTGTTAAAAATATAATAATTGAATGATAACTAATAGTTTCTTTGTCGACCTGACGAGGGAAATGATACTTTCCAAAACTAGTTCTAGACTAAAATAACCGAAACTCACGTTTTCATTTCATCATAGAAAAACTTTTACACCTGCTGTCACTAGGGCTTACCTTGACAATATTTAGTTGTAAATTATCGTACAAATTGACATTTCCGCGTAATCAAATTTGCCTTTCATTACAACGTTTTATGTGAATTGGACGCGGTAAAGTAGCCAAAAAGGAAACCCTCGGGGTATAATAATTCATCCAGAATGATGAAAGCATATTCTGGAAGACGGAATTAGAAACCACAGAGCATGACCTTCAGCGAGGATCGTCCGTAGGCGGACGTGAGTGTATGTATCCGTTACTACATTAGAGCAGAAAAGAACCCACCTTCTGCTCATGTAGAAAATGCTTGCCGAAAGTTTAATATTTAATCTAATCTTAATAAAGGACTTGAGGGATCATTACAAATGTCACGAAATATTTGAATCTTGAATACGTAATAATATTATTATAACATACGGTCTTTCAAAATTCTGTAGGGAGAGTTTCGCATCACAAAATGTAAATCTTCATTACAGCAAGGGTAGGGGGTGGGTTATTAGGTACAATGCTATGCTGGTCTACGTAAGAGAAGGGTGAGGTATTTTATTTGGCAATATTAAAACTGCACAGAATATGCTTATGAATATTTATTTCCATAGTTTGATTAACAGCGTGCATGTCATTTGTAGAGCTAGCTGAGGTGCCGCGCCAGCCCAGTATCAATGTATTAACAACATTTAGCGCCCGGTAACTGTACTAAAGTTCGTTTTCATGCGGGAAATCCCCCGACAGTGACAGTCGGTATTGTTTTGATGTTTAAATAAAAACTGTTTCGATTTGATTTTGATTGATCACATGTCACTGTCACTGCTCGGTGAAAAAATAATTTAAATTTTTTTCTGGTAATACGAACTTTAATGCATTTTAAATTATTCAAGCACTCTTTAAAGTATTATTTCAAGTTCATTGTGTGAAATGACAATGTAAAATAAACTTTACAAGATTTATCGGAAATGTTTTTACAGCGGGTTTTCCAAAGCAAATGCAGTAAATGAGATATGAAAATCTTTTATACAAGACAAAGAATCATTCATGATAGAACTAATCAATTTATAAAGTTCTATCATGAATGATAATGATTCTTTGTTTTTCTTTGTTTTTGCAAGAAATTTATCAACTTTATCAATTAACACACTAATAAATAACATCTTTTCTGAGCTCTCTTCCTGATAAGCTTTTTTATAGTGATATTTCTTTATATATTTTTTGTTTTTTTTTTTTTTTGTAAAATTTTAACTTTGTATATGCAGCGCTGTATTATAGAATAGATATCAGTCTTGCTCATTTTATGCCCAATGATTTTAAAACAATTTTGATAAGAGAATAGAGCACTAAATGTTTTCTGCAATTAGTAGAAAAAAACATTGTTCTCTATTTAATAATGTCCATCACTAACGTTATGAAGACGCTACGCTACTCTAGATAGCGCTGTTCTCACAAGCTTAACTGGCGGCTGAAATATATGCGATAAAAGTACATTATTTTTGACGGGTAAAAGCTAGTTATTATTAATACATCGACTTACCTAAAATTAGAGATATTTAACTTCTCAACCTGTTTCATTAACTGCAACAGGTAGAATTTTTATCGAAATTCACCTAGATCGAGTCAAAAATTTAAATCTTTTACAATAATTACTTTGTGGTAACATTAATTATATTAATAAAAAGAAAACACTTTTAATAAAACCACTTCTTATTTAATTATCAACGTATTTCGGAGCCAATGGTCCCTTTATCAGGATACAATGTATACTTCAAATAAAAATTCAATGTACCTATTGACGTAAATAAAAAAATAAAAAATATACGGAAGATGAATAACTAATTACGAACTAATGTTAAAACAAAAACGGTAAGTTTTTGCAAAAAGGATTTGGTTTTTATAATATTTAATTTGCCATTACAACTTTTGTTTTCATAAATATTGTGATCTATTATTTGTTGTATTTATCTTGTAAATTTATTTTTACTTTCTTCTTTTGTGTCTCCTATTCACATATAGTATTTTCTTTTACTTCTTAATACTTTATTTCTACATTTAACTTATTATATGTTCTTATGACATTTTGTATGTATTATATCATTTCATTTTTTTTCATGATATTCCTATGAACTTAGATAGCAATGCTTCTTTTTTATGATGTGAAAGCCCATATCAGGGCGTGTATTATTAATGGATAATAAATATACTTCGAATTTAAATATTTTATATATATACGTTGTATCCCGATGAAGGGACCATTGGCCCCGAAACATATTGATAATTCAATAAATAGTGGTTTTGTACAAATGTTTTATTTTTATTTATATTCACAATTTATGTGTTTTATAGACTTTGATATGATTGAATTAGATTAGGTCTCCATATTATTTAGCGTATTTCAATTCGTAAGCATAACGTGATTATTACTTTTACCAAGTTAAAGCATTTGAATTTTACCTTTAAAAATATTTTTATAAAACAAGTACTGCACCATACATGACGAACAATCAGTAAATTTCTACTGGAAAATAAGATGCCATAAAAAATAAGAATTTTCAAAAGAAAAATTATATCCTTTACGTACTATGGTACTTACTTATAAATCAGCCTAATAAATTCCAAGACGTTGAGAAAGGTCTTCCGAGAATCGCTCTGACTTAGGAATAACGTTCGTACTATATTATTAATATTATACCTAGATCACGTCAAATATGTACATTGTATACGATATCTAAATGAGCTCAGCAAGTAAACACGATATCCGAAACTGTATTACATGACAGTGTAGACTTATCTGCCGGAAGTCGTTCGCCACATCCTGCAGATAATTTGGATGCTGCAGACGCATACTCTGCTACAAGTTATTTCCGGTTTTGGTTCACCCTGACTTACTCTAACTTTTACTCTAACTGACTTATTATGCTCAGTACGTCGAGTTAGTTAATACTTCGGTATGGCATAGTGAAAGGTTTCGTTAAGTCGCCGATTTCATCACTTTTATGAGAGTCTAAAATGTCATTAAACTTAGAATTTCAACTACATAGATGGTTGTTTTATAACCTAGCGATCTGCTTCCTCCGTAGTGAATAAATGTTGACCACGGGCTTTATTAAATATTTAATTTTTATGAAAGAAGTGATTAAATCCGGTCTGGTTTTATGATTAACTCAGATTAAAACTGGGCATTCAATGCAAATGCATTTTCGTCGTTTGTGTTCAAATATGTGGGTTTTTATTATTCATGTATATCAGAATGCTAAACTACATTTTTTTAGGATGATAGCTTAAATAAAACGAATAAGGAGCACACACAACGCCTACACAGTACCGTTTTATAAGCAAAAGCTCCTATATTGGTCGTTCTCATTCGCTGCCGGGTTGGCATTTTTTAAATGCTAAAAGCGAATTTTATTTACACGCATTAACAATCTTCACCACCATTGAAAATTGTTTTTTTTTATTTAAAAAAAGTTAATTTTTATTTAAAAATAAGAATTCAAAAGTATGACATATGTTTTTAATAATAAAAAAAAATAATTTATTGTTGAAGACTTGAAGTGCGTACGTAAATAAAATATTATAATATTGTCTAGCCTAAAGTTTGGCTCATATTGATTGCTTGTGGTAAATTTATATGATTTTAACTCTGTGTATACCTACGTTATCAAAAATTTTTTTATTGGAACCAACTATTGATAATTGGGTTAGGTTAGGTGAGGAAAGGTTTGATTAGGTAAAGTTTACACCGGTTCTCTACAAAGATAAAATAAATTTCATATCCTAAAACCTTTATTTTAATAAATTGAGTATAGTTTTTATAATGTATTTGTAATCAATTTGAGATTAATAGTTCTACAGATTAACTCAACACTTGGCCTTCCGACTTAATATAAAATTAAAAACGTGACAGATAAGCTTAAACAAGTCAATCAAAAATTCCTTAGATGAAATGCTTTTATACGCTTTCTTTGCACACATTCGTTATCAATCACCCATGTAGTATCCAAATATGAAACACGTTATACATCAACACTTTTTGAACCCATGGTATAATAATCATTTTTTTCTAAACCGAAGTGATCATGTGATATTAGAAATTTTCATTCAACATAACCCATTTTCAAAAAGCACCCTTCTCCTCTATTTTCCTCTTTCTCCCTCGACAGATTTCTTGTGAACGAAAATCACTACCTAACTGTATTTTGTAGGTTGAATCCGGTTCCAACTGTAACCGAACAAATAATTCGGTATTCATACAGGCACGGTATGCAACATAAGCATGGAACATGTGTGCTTTCGATCCCATGGGGAAGTTTCTTATTGTATAGACTAAAATAACCAGTGACTTTATGGTAACCGATTAACAATCACTGTTACACAAATATTAACCATCATTAATCTACATCAATTCATACAGGTAAAAATCTGTGTGAAGTATACTTCGTGATAGAGAACGAAATTCCTAGTAAAAAATTGTTACTAGCAAATTGAAGATTACCATGATGATTGATCTATTAGAAGATGGAATGCAGTGAAAGGAAAACATATTTGAAGACGAATTTCATGTACCTATAGTATGAATTTGTTTTGTATTCGTACTGAAGTTCATGTATGAAGGTTTCATTCTTCAAATAATGAATTTCGTTTATTCTTAGTCACTATATATGCGAGGTTATAGAATCGTCCAAAAGTTTATACCGTACAAATTCATTTCCCTCAATTTCTTGATGTTCCGGAAACTTTTTCTTACTTGAACAAACGCGTTTTATTTCCGTCACTTGTCATGACGGTAATTCGAGTTTATAAAGTCCAATTTGTAAATAAACTCTACAACAATATTAGCTTTTCCTAGCAAAGAAATAATTGAATATCGTGGGAATTCGACATACAAAAACATTGAATGAATAGGTTGGTATTTGAGGCGCCATATTATAATAAGGTACCTATATACGAAATAAAATCATAAAAAGTAACATCCGTCTGTTTGTTTGGTACTTTGAGGGTTATACTACCGTGGGAGCCTAAAATTTAGATAGTAATTGGGTGATTATAATAATTTATAATAATTAAAAAAATAATCAATCATCCCACGAGAAGATGATTGATTATTTTTAGTTTTTTAATGGCACTTATTTTAAGGCATATAATAAACTAACTATATTATAAAAAAAATTGGTCGCGTCATGTCCATTACCGTGGAGCTCCTCCGCCGTAACTGAGATGCAACTTTCTCTTTTCCACGTTTGTCCGAGATAGAAAAGGTCTTGTATGTATTAAGAAACTAAATAAATCTGTCCATCCAGCTCCACCTATTTATTTATTTATGGGAAACTAACAGTACATATAAAGAGATTATACATGATTATCGAACAGTATAGAGACCATCTTACAAGTTTCCACAGAATTAACCTGTTATGGTTTAACATAAAGCAACAATAACTTGAGTTATAGAATAAAAAACAAAAAAAGTGAAAGTTTTAAGTTATGGACAAACTATGGGAGTCAAAGAATTAGAGGTAAAAGGAGAATAAGAAATGGATAGGAAAGGACAAATCTACTTAGTAAAAAGGACAAGAGATAAGAATAAAAAGAAGTGCAAAAGATATATGTATAGCATAAAGATATCTGATCAATACATCTGCATATATATATATATGTATATATATATACGAGGTCTGGGCAAAAGAAAAAATAATACAAAAAAAAAAGATACAAGATAAAAAATTACATATACGAAGTCGGTTCAAAAGAAAGAAAATGGATTAAAGAAGAGGAAAAAAAAGAAGGTTTATGACCGAGGTGAATATCCAAGAGTTTTAAATTCATAGGTCGATGAATTGAAAAGATCTATCATGTACGTATTAAGAAACTGAAGAACTCTGTCCGTACAGCTATAATGGCAAATGATACATAAGACTAAATTTGCGTTTGTTGGTTGAGTGCATTTTTACTTTAGATGTCTATTTATTGATTAATTATAAAATATAAATTGATGATTTTCAAGAATAATAAATAAATAAACATATTCAGAAAATTTTTTGTATGTTCAAATTTTTAAGAACACAATTAGGTATCTACTGGATTATTTTCTCTAAGAGATCATCATTTAATAAAATAAACGTGTAACATTTTGTTGAGTGATCCTTTAAGCCAGTCTTTACATGTTATCCATGTAGGCGTCATGTAATTTCTCATATAAACTTCCTTTTTCTTTTATTCTAAAAATAAATTTATTCTTGAAAAAGTCTGACCAGTTTTTGATACGGTGTTCTGAAAACTGTTAACTCAAAATATCATCAAAACATCCTTAAGCAAGTTCGGCAGTGAATAAATACAGGAGAAGAAAAAATGGAAGTTGGCTTAAAATCATGCAAACGGCAGATTAAATTTGGTTGAAGACGTCAATAAATACGGAACGCCCGATCAATGGCGATTACGGAAAGCTCCAGATATTACATTTATATATGTAGAGTAGAGTACATTTACATTTTAAAGTTGAACATTTGACGCCAAGCCCGCGTCCCAGATGTGAAAAAATGAATCCGTTCTCTAGCGTACCTTTGTAGCTAAAACTCGATGGTATATGGGACTTTATAAAATAACATCTTAAGCAAATTTAATATGAATACGTTAAGGCTATACATTCACTGCAAACGTATATTTCGGCGATTTATATCAGAATGAATATTCTAGATTGCAATTTTTTAGGGCAATTACTTTGATAAAACCCTGCTCTTATATAAACCTGAACATAATTTACAATAACTAAGAAAATATAAGCATTAATCGACAGGCCACGGCCAAAAAAATATTTTTAGGCGGAACAAAGTTTTGATGAATATTTATATGTACGCATAATATGTTATTAAGAATCCGTGCTAAGATAATTAAGAAATGTTCAGTATTAATAAAGTTATAATGTTTTAAATGCAAGAAAATTTACGTTTTATTTGATTTTAAAACGCTTTTTATTCATATAAAGAGATGGTTTTAAACAGTATATTCTATTTATTCCCAGATTTTGAGGCTTTACTCATTAATTAAAAGTAAGATTTTTTTAATTTATATAAAATAATTTTGTAAACACCACTTTTTTATTGAAAAAAAATTCAACATGTTTCGAAGCCAATGGCTTCTTCGTCAGGATAACAAAAATAATATTTAAAAATCGAAGTATAGATCAAAATATTAAAAAGTTATATATGGAAAATGATAATATAAAGTACCTACTTAACATGGTGAGAGAAATAAAAGAGGTTTAGTGGGTTTACTGAAAGTGTGTAGGTAGTATATGTGTCTATGCTCGATTGGTGGACCTTAAATTGGCAATTCTAAAGTAGAAAAGAACATAAAAAATAGGTTTGCGAACATACAAATATGTTTTTGTTTTCCCTTTACACTTAATAGTTGTTTATTTTTTTAATCCGTAATATTATAATTTTGTCTTCTTCTTCTTTGATAAGATCCTTGGTCTGTATTGAAAAGTAATTTTATCACAATAATTAAAATACGTTATTGCCTAATCGAAATATTTGACAGTTATTTCGTAGTTCAACATTTCATTTAAAGTTTGTACGGAATTGAGCGAATTCCCGGTACCTACTAATATGCATTACTGTTGAGAAAAAAAACAACAAATTATATCCATTTTGTCTGGATATCGTCCTAAATTAATATAATTATTGTCTTAGGAGTTTATCATTAAACATTTATTTAAAAACATCATTAAAATAAATTAATTAATTACTACCACAGCTTCAAGAGGAGCAGTTTCTCTCATCATCGGATATTGCTAATAACTATATAGCTATACCTGATAATAATAAGAGAGACCTCTTGAAACTATAATTGTAATCAATAACTAAATAATTGTAATAAGTGTGTGCAATACAAAGTTTAAATAAAAATCATATTCAAAAGTAATTTTCTAAATAGTTGGAGCGTTTTTTGAAATATTCGTTTTGAATAATAATAATAAATAATATTGTCTAATAACATCGATAGGAGTCCGTGAAAAAAATTCGATTAGGTATACCAGGTATTGATAGGAGGCTCTGTTAAAAGCTTAAACAATCAACGAACGCGTTCGCAAGATGATGAATGAAAGTGGAAAAGATAAGAATTAGGGGTCTAGAAGAAATTATATGCAGTTTTGTCCCTTCACAAATCGTTACGAATTAGTGATGTGACGGTAAAATAATTTGTAAATCTATCGTATTCTTCTACACCGGCCTCATGGTAATCTATGACTACTGTCGCAATAGATTGTCATCCATCCCTCGATACAGCCTTTGCAGTCCAATCTACCGGGCATTCTTTAGGTCTATCTTAACATATTCATCTTTAATAATAGTATTATAGGACATAACTAGGTATGTTCTGAGAACATAGTCACTTGGTTTTGTCCCTAAAGGGATGATAAATTAATTAATATAAATTATACAAGTCTCAAAGAAAATACCTATATATAAAAATATTGTTAAAATAAATATTGGTGTAAAGAACTTAAAAATTGAAAATACTGATTTTCAGGCATATTCTAGTACCTATACACTCGTACAAGTATTTTAAATAATTCGGAAATAATCCTACATCAAAAAAATATTTCTTAAAACTCCCCGTCAAGAATATAGAGGTATATTACCAGCTGTGTTATCTGTGCATACTCATGAAGACTACAGATGTCACTAGCATAGTCCATTCAAATAAACGAACTTTAAAAAAATTTATAATGATTATAAGAACATCTTATTACGATGGAATTGGTAAACGTTGCATTGTGTAGAGTGCTCATTTAAGCCGGCTCATACAGGTTGTAAGCCCTGGGACATCTTATAAATAAAAAAGATTTGGAAACACATTTCTCATATGAATAGCTTCGTCTCTGTGAGGCTATATCTTAATTTATTTATAATTTATATAAATTTAACCATCTATCTTCGTCTTCATCTTTTCGGTCTCGATCCTACAGGTATATGTATTGCATATATAATGTGCGGGCTTTGCGACTTGGGACTTGTTCATCGTTGAATGTTCCATCTTTAATTTTTTTTAAACCTGTCTTCAACAGTCCAGGAGGCCCAATTACAGAAGCGAAATACATCACAAAACACCCAGGCCTAAGTAAATCTCACAGATTAAGTTGTGATCTCACCGGGAATCGAACCCGGAACCCTCGGTGTGAGAAGTCAGAGTCATACCCACTGCGCTACGAGGGCCGCCAAAAAAAGGACTTTAATGATTTCGCTTTCCTTGGGATTCTGAGGTGTTGTATCGTTTCTGAAATTTCAGGTTCTTTAACCTCCTCCACTCTCTAGCTAGGTTAACTCGCCTTTGGTAGATAGATTTTGGATAGATAGTCCTTCTTCGTGTGCTCTATCCGTTCAATCGATATTGACTTTAGACCCGAAACCCGTCTTAGATTTTTCAGCCACGATTTTCCCCGTTTTCCAGGACCCCAACTTGCGGTAAAATCTTTCCCTGCATTGAATATTTAATGTATATATTTATAATATTTGCAAAAACTTCTTCTATTGATGTTTTTGGATTTTTATTGTTCTGATTACCTATTTTTCCTAATTCATCCGAACCATAAATTTTCATTCGTAACTCTGTCTCTCTAGATTTAATTAGATATAGACCTCATCTCTACCGTTATGTAAAACATTGTTTCAGATATTTGATAGGTTGAATTAACAATGGTAGTTTAGTAATTGGTAATATTAATATTATTTAGGAAGATAGTTAATATATAATAAATTTGATATAAAATGAAACAAGATACTCTCGGAATACATAAAATAATAATGTTTAAGGCATAGACTTACATATCTATAATTAATTTGATATGGATTTAAGGGTGAATTCGATCCTTTACATGGCATACCACCAATTGAGTCCTATTTTTTATAGCACAAGCACATAATTTTATTTGAAAAATTGTGATGAAATTGATGAGGCTTATATTTCATCCTTAGTTCATTCATAATAAAAAAATCATATACTTAAAAAAATATATTGTATACCTGTATATTTATGAATTTTATTATATTACTAATTTAATTTTTAAATTACACTTACTTTAAATAACTAGTCAACAATGCAAAGAAATCAACAATTATAACATTAAAATCTGATAGTAAATTATTTATTGAAAAATGACGGGATGATATAGAAAAATAATTTTTATTCTACAATAGATAAAAACTGCCTTCATAGTAATCAATTATTTTTTGCATTTAAAATTTAAATTACATATTTGGATGCCTACGTTCATTCAAAGTTATTCAAATATTGTTGTATAATTTTGATGCTATGCAACACCTGATGACGCGGAAGTGGACGAAAATAAGGCTACTTATTTTTCTGTTACGCAGTAGCCGCTCTAGAGTTTAAGTCTAATAATAGTCTTTTATTAATTAATAGAGTTTGAGTCTTAATAACCTAATGACTTTAATCATAAACTTTATTTGAAAATAGTAAAGGGAAAATTTTTTATGTATCGGTACTCACTAGAACGTTTGCGCCTGAAAAATCGCTCTGTATAATGTCGTGCAGTCTAGCTATATATTGCCACGTCCATGTAAGTGCCAGAAAGCACTAATTGTTTCCGGTCGCTTCCACATTTTTCTAGAATTTAGTTCAAAGAAGCTCCAAAATCTTTCGGAAGCCCCTAGACGCTGTACAATTATATTTTAATATATTATACTTATTTTTTAGATGGTTCTAGAAAAGGGTAACTAAAGCATCGAAAAATAATTAAATATTAATTAACAAGGATTCTCGGAATATAAATGGTATATCAGATAATTATGAGTATTAAAAGTTGACAAATCGCCAAACTAAACTAATCTATAACAGCGATATAAGTATAGAGGAGCTGAATTGGAAAGTTTTGTCATGAATATTGCACAAATTAGAACACTTACGAACATTATAATTACCGACAGATGCTTTGAACGGAAAGTATGAGGTTTCTAATGGAGCCAGGAACCATAAAACCGATACAACTTAGAACTCTCTTGTACGAAGTTATCGAAAACTTTCCATATTTCGGGAATATATTAATGTCTTTTACTTACAAAGTTTCTTAAAACATTGCTCCGCTATAGATTTAACCACATAAAGAAAATCAGAAAATATTTCATCTACCTGAGCTTCTGCGAGCCACTGAAATATTCTTCACCATTATAAGTAAGCATTAAACTGAAAAAATAGGTAACTAGAAATTGACAAACCAGCTTTCTAGCAAATCTTAGAACGTCGCATACGGAGTCGTTTGTGAAATGTAATAGAACTTTGCTAAATTACCAATATGTATTTTAGCGAGACTGTGTACCTATTAAATGCTGATAACAACGATGTCACGCAACGGCGGTCAGTCAACCATGATCGCAAACTGTTACGCACGCAATCCAGTGTTACTCATCCGTGACCACGTTATCTCTCTAGAGAATTCTACGACATTACATCTTATAGTAAAATAGACGTCAGAAGAATCTCAAACTTTCTACAGGCTTCTTTTTATCTTTAGAGTAAACCTTTCGAAGAAATTAAGCTAAAAAGAATTTTAGAATTTCATTCAAACTATGCAAACAGTCGCAGAAACATTGCACTCAGTAAAAAAAGTACAAAAAAGGGATTTTATTTTTGTCACACCGCAAGAAATAGACAGGTGCAAAATTCGTATACAAAAGAAAGACGGCCGATTTTGCACCCTGTGCACCATTCATGTTTAATTTTCTTTTCTTAAACACCATGTTTATTTGCAAATGAAAAAGAGTCTTAAAATGAAAATAAAATTTCGCTTTTGAGAAGGAAAGGATATTTAATATAAAGTCTCAAAATCGACTGCATGTTTCCTTTGAAACTAGTCAAATTGTCATGGGATATATAAACAAACTAACTTTACGCACTGCCCAGTCTCGGGAGTGATGAGTGTGTGTTGTGGTTTGTTCTCGTATTTTACTTTTTTCAATCTTTTGAAAAGGGGAAAAAAGAATAATGAATACAGTTATTCGAAAAAATTATCGAACTAAACAAAAAAACGAAAAACAATAATGAATGCATTCAAGTACGAGGAGTTAGCGCAAAATAAAACTGTGCGCGCATATTAATATCCTGCATAATTTTTTTTTACATTTTCAATGCACTGTATAGGATAGATTGCTTTTGGGACTTCTTTGTGCAGTGAAAAATCGTTTTTATGGAGTAATTTAATTCCGGATTTTCCTGCATGGCAACGGAACGGTTGAATCGCCGATGGCAGCTCGTGACGTCAGCTCTCGACGCTGGTGATGGATGCTGGCTGGCCCGAGGCAGCGGCCGCTTTGTGACTGCGGCTGCAGCCGCGTATTTATAAAAGTGCATTCGTTTCCCATAGATTTTTCCCATGAAACCACCCGGTATGGATTTATTAAAAAAACGCGCGAGTTTTAAAAATCGATTTTTATTTTATTTGAATACACGGCTGAAATAATACCACCATATTTTACTCGTGCCTTTTGTACATTGTCAACTTTTATATATTCAGACTATAAGCTTATTACCTTCTTAGGTTTTCACGGCCGTTCAGAATCTTCTGTGTATAGTTTTCTGGGATATTCTGCCGTATATATCAGACCTCTCTGGCCGACATTTCGGATCTTATTGCAGGATTCATCTGATGGTCTCGGAATACTGGATACATACTTGTCACATCAGCCCTGATGACGGACCCTGCAATGGGATCGGAAACGTCGGCCAGAGAGGCCAGATATACATGGCGGAATATCCCAAAAAACTACAGACAGAAAAGCTTATTACGTTACGATCCGTGACAAACTGGGGCTGTAACTACAATATTATTTTTCATTGTTAATTAATCATAATATACATCTATACCTATACTAATAAATAAAGAGGTAAACTTTGTAAGTTTGGATGTAGGAGGTAATCTTCAAAACTACTCATCCGATTTCAAAAATTAATTCAATAATATTTAGAATGGATTTTCAGGGTGGTCATAGGTTATATATTTATATTTATTATATTCAAATAACAATAAATATAAAAGTCGACGAAAAATGTCGAGCGATGAGCTTTTTACGAACGCTGCCTTAACGGTAAGAGATATTTAAATACTTTCCAAAGAAAAGTTGTAGAACATAAAAAGTGCTATAAAAAAAATCGATGATGACATATATCTATATGTTAAGATTAATTCACAAATTGATAAAATATGACCAAATGTTACTAAAAATCTACGCATGCAAGTCGCGCGGGTAAGCTAGTACATATTTATTTTTACAGGTATCTTGCAAAATTGTATATTCAGTTTGTACGCAAGAATACAGTACAGTAATTATATGATAATGGACGAAGTAAAAAATCTTTAATAAAAATAGAAAATCTGAATGAAATGAAAAAGTTTGTCATTATTCAGACTTTTTTCCTGGTAAAAGTCTTACGGTCCGTCAACCATGGCGGTAGATCCTGCAAAGGAATACGAAACGTTGGTCAGAAATGTCATATACGAAAATAAATAAAGTGTTATAAATAAAAATTAATTCCTCGTTTTTTTACTATTATTATACGTAGTATTTTTAGTAGCGACAATGCCTTTCAGCACTCCCGGAGTCTCTACTGTATACGGCGCGGGTCTAGGTAAGAAATTCACTTAGTAATCAAGTGGGCATGTATCTAAGTATTGCTTCGAGAAACAACCAAATTGGTCCCTCATTTCTCTGAAAGGATATACTTTCGGGAGTTCATCAGAGTGTGAGTGGTTTTCCAGACAAGGTGACCTGATTGGGAAAAAAAATGAGCTGGCTGTCCCTATGGAGTCTCTCTCTTGGCTATTTTGGTTTCGGATTCGCGAATCATCAATCTCGTTCATTTTATTATTTTCCATTGACAGAGTGTGACATTCTCATCATACTATTTTCCTGTAGGCTGGCGTTACAACCCTAATCTGATTGTTAATATGTGTGAACTTGTTACAAAAGTTTATTCAATTGTTGGACTCAATTTCATACCGCTATAGTTCCTAAATTATACATTGTGTGAGAATAGTCTCATGAAACTTACAAACACAGAAAACCTTGTGTTGCATACTATCCATTTTACTAAAAACCGACGCTAAATGGCTGTTTGGCAGCGCGAGCACCCTAGCGATGTTTTTTTTAAACTATACGCAATCTAGTGGTGAGATTAGAAACTTTCGGACCTCGTGTTTCAATTTCTGATTTTATCAATCATGTGCAACATATAAATCAGGAAATATAGTGGTAAGAAATTGAGTCCATCATTTTGAATAACTTATCTGTAAAGTAATGCTAATATTATTTTCTTGTTTCTTCTGCCTTTCTTTGATATATTTGACTGTATTGATTATCTTTCGTTGTCTATACCTCTTGATATTATTTATTTATTAACAATTATTTGGCCAATAAATGAATAATTATAAAAGTTTTTTTATGCTAAGAGAAACTAATATGAGGGCACCAGCTCCTAAAATAGCTTCAAGAAGCTAATGTGGAAGTTAGTCTCATTTCCAACTACCTGCATAACTTTTAAAAGTGAAAAAATAATATATTTTTAAAATAACAATGATCAACTCTATAAAACGTTGAAACTATCTCAATCAATGAGTCTTTTCAAGGCTGACAAATAAATAATTTGAAATCCAAAAATTTTCATTCATGTATTTTAAGTCGAAGAAATGCTAAAAAAACTTTAAAACTCGTACAAACTTACACCAATTTTTTTTTTACCAAATGTTTAATTTTATTTCAATATTCCTCAAACTTTCAGCGGAACGTGATAAAATTAAACTTTATATAGCAACCGAAAAGATTTTCTAGTTCAACATTTTATCAAAGTAGTTAGCACCGTAACGGTCTTCTTTGTGAGCTAAGTTCCTCTTGAAAATCGTTTATTTCTTGGTTTATGTTTTAAAATTTAAGAAAACTTACCATTTATTGTTTTAATGAAAATACGCAACAGGGTGGATCACAGTTGTACGATTTCTTTTCTGATTTCCATCTGGTTCAGTAATAAAGGGTATCAAATTATGTTTTTAGTTATGATATTAGATTAGAATGAGATATCATCTCTTGCCTCCAGATCCACTGTAGAAAATACAAATTTTGTTAAAAAATAATGACCTGTTACAGCAACCATAAAAAGTTTAAAAGTGTGTCTTTAATTTTTTTAATTGTATTAGTAGTAGTAAGGTTATTTATTACGAAAAATGTAGACAATATTTATATTTCTATTATTTTATAATAATTTTTCCAAATAGCGTGAAAATCCTTCAGCCACATATGTCTTACAGTGGTAATGGAAGCTATCGACCATATTTCTTACATTTTTGCCACGAAATTGTTACAACATCTTACATCAAGGAAAATTATTCATGTATGAAGAAAGTGATGATTACTGATTGAAGTATAAATTGGTATTAAGAATTGTATAAAAAAAATGAATAATCGATTTCAATCCGAAGGCAGATGAACTTATCAAAATGTAATAATATTCGACACACGTTATTTATAGACCATTTAGCATCTTTGTATTGCTGTGCCCCCTAAAAATTTTGTAATACTTTTTTTTTGGCCTACCCTAATAATTTTACCTATGACGCACGGGTAAAGAATTTATGATGGAATTTCGAAATAAAAATCGTCTACAAAAAATATTTTTAATTTATACACTTCTTCATTCATTTAAAGAGTTAAATTGATGAGTATTTCATTAAGTTAATATAATTTGACAATCAATATACGAGTATTATAAAAAAATTATGTTAACATTTCTTTACATACATGTTTTTTTTTTTTAATAGAGATGCGTACACGAATAAGTGTCGTATCAATATTCTAACCATTTTAAATTAAGCTAAATGCTTGTACTTGAAAATAGGACTAACTTGCTGGTGTCCTGGAATGGGGCTCGAACCATCAACCATTGATTGGATCACTAGTTCCATAATCACTACACCAACAAACTACTCAATGTTGTCAATGAATTTGCTTTAATAATCTTCTAGTGTTTGTTTGGTTATCGAACATTAGCGACAATATCCATCATAAAGACAGATCTCATTGATTTATATAAAAATGATAGAAGCGGTTCATTTCCAGTAGTGCCAGTGATGCATATAACTAAGTTTTTTTTTATTTTTAAAAGTAACCCATAAAAAACAAGTTTTTATTATACTCCCTTTCTTTGTAAAATATAACAACAATTAAAGACGAATTAAA
This sequence comes from Agrypnia vestita, assembly GCA_016648135.1. Lineage (NCBI taxonomy): Eukaryota > Metazoa > Arthropoda > Insecta > Trichoptera > Phryganeidae > Agrypnia > Agrypnia vestita. Next base: position 28,862 of record JADDOH010001919.1, read on the forward strand.
ACATATAACATAACACTAAACTTACAGTAATTTAATTTATTTCTAAAATGTCAGATGTTTTGAGCTTTGATAAGACACTTCATGCTTTTACGATTAAATTCTAAAAACATTTGTCAGTCAATTTAGATTTTCGACATTCGTAGTGAAGTACCTATTATGTATACCGACGGAGTAATTCAAATTTAGATAATATTCCGCGACGTTATCGGGCCGCCGTTGCTAATAATCAAACTTTTCTAATGATTCCAATTTGAAAAAACTAATAAAATTTCTAAAAATCCGAAATTTTACTATTATTATTAATTTTTTTTAACAAAAATTTGATAGATCTTCTTGATCGTCGCCACGAGTCTACTTGGCAAGTTTCGGCTCGATTGAATCACGGGAAAAGGGTTAAAAATCGATCCAAATTTTTTTCGACAGCAAGCCGGCAAGCAAGCAGACGCCACGAGTTAAAAGAAAGGAAGTAATAATAAAAGAATTCGATCGGAAAATCAATTTAATGTACATTTTTGAGGGCGAATGAAGAGTGTTTCATTATATTGCGGAAAAAATTGGCACAGAGGAGTGATATATGGCTAGGTTGGGATGACTATATTTTCCTTAAAATCCTTGAGTGCAATTGAGTAAAATTTAGATTATTTTACATATGTTTATACTTAAAGACAAATAATGCCCGTGTTATGCGCATTGTCCTCAAGACTAACCCAACGGATTTTATTTAAATCTTCGGTCTTAGGCGTAATAGTGGAAGAACAAACAGAGAATTTTACAAATAGAAACTATATCTGATTACTTTTAAACTAATATGACGTATTTAATTATTCATTTTTGATATAATCCAACCTATGGATGAGATTTTTGATGAGATGAGACAAATAAAATAATCAAAATTTATTAACTTTTTATTTGATCATCAAAGTCACTGAACACGATCTTTACCGGACCAGTATAATGTAATTCGGACTGATTTCACATTTGTCACTCGAAATTTTTCCATAAATACGTAGGTAGGTACTCATATATTCTGATATAATTTTGTCTATCGCTCGTTTATGGTCAATCGCACAGGTTCATAATTCGTGGCTTCCATGACATCGCCGAACTCTCACAACAAATTGTGTTCCGCAATGACGTAGTCCTATTTATTTTCCGTTTCGGGTTTCCAGAAGTTTCGCGAATTTAGTCGGCGTTTCCACTGTTTATTCCAGACCCTTCTAGTAATTTCCAATAAGCTGTAAACCGTCAAGAGTGCTGGAAAAATCCTCGATTTAGTGTAATTCATTCTGTTTATATAATCTCACAACATTACTTTTCAGTGATTATTTTTTATAATGTGTATCCTAAATCTATCAAATTTAACAAATATTCATAAAGTAATTACGGTCTGGTCGCGTCGAATGTATATTTTAAAGTTTACTTTGAGCCAGTTTCACCTGAAGTTTAAGTGAATTTTGAATAGCTGTTATAAACTCAATATTGATTAACTTTTTAGTTAATTAACGGCTTTGTCTGCCCACCACCTGGAACAAGTAAAAAAATACCAACAATGGGGGAATCTCAAATAATGATGAATATCTCAAATAATTTGGTGGTACGGTGTCTTTTGCCAACTTAACCAAACTTCACAAAGATGAAGTTTTGCGAATGCTTAAAATTTCGTTTCACAAAGCAAATCTAAAAAAATTTTTTCGTCTGAACACTTTGAAACCACTCAAGATTTAATCACTATAAATAATGTGGCGAAGATATTCATTGAAAGGCAATTTCTAAATTATATTTTGAATAAACATTTTTATTAAGACGGAATGTATTTAGATATTGAAACATTCGGATGATTATTTTTCTTTATTTATTTCATAACTATACATTCATCAAATTTTTAATGTAAAAACATTATCACCTACATATTAATTGTTGGGAACATTTGGACTTTAGAACCACGGCTGGCCTGGTAGGATCCGTTCACTTTGAGAAAACTTCTTGCATAAGTGTGAGTAATATCCCGTGTAACACGTACATATGTAGTGGCATTCGTTTTATAAAACAATTCCATTGGCCACTTCAGTATCACTCTGACCTGCGTGCGGAGCGGTCGTTTCTTTGTTTAAGATTTTTTTACTTAAAGATGCTGTGACTAACTTAGTAAATGAAAAATCAATTTCAGGTCAAGCAAAGGAGATAGTTTTAATGTATGTAAATATCACGAAGAATTATGTAGAGATAAGTTTTGATAAAATAACCATCACTGAAGGGAAAATGTTTGCCGACATACAAAAGGAATTGAAATTGACGAAAAATATTCAAATGGATGAAATCACAGACATTAATCATTTTAATATAAATTTAGACGAGGATTTGGAGTCTGATAGAGACGACAATAGTTTATCTGATTAAAATTAATTATAAAAATTTGAAATTATTTAAGCACAATTATACCTGCTTATATATTTATTTTAAACTAACCATTATCCGTCAAAAATCACGTAATTTTTTTATTTATTTCGGTCGCCAGTTAAGGCTGTGAGAACAGCGCTGTCCAGAGTAGCGTAGCGCCTTGATAACGTTAGTGATGGACATTAAATAAAGAATTTTGCTTTTTTGCTTCTAATATTAACTCATTATTATTTGAACCATCTGATAACGTTAGTTATGGCATGGTTATTTAGAAAATTATACATTTTTTATATATTTTTTTATATACCTTTATTTGTGCCATCTGTTAGCGTTAGTAATGGACCTGGTTGCGTAGAGAATGATATATTATGATTAATACTAATGACATATATGCCGTCTAATTGTGGATGCACTCATTAATTTCAATTATCGTTAAACTAAAATATTTAAACAATCTTAAGATTTAAAAAAATGTAATTCAGAGTGTTTTTTTTAAAAAACATAAAGCCAACTTTGAATATTACTTATTACAAACAATTATGAATTATGAATTATGAACCAGTACTCAATTTAGAGGAAAAAACTTTTTTTATGTTTAGATTGGGGGGTATTGTCAATGTGATTTTGCGTTACATATTGCAGAACAGTGTTACATATGAAACTACTAACCAATATTAAATAAGGTTGGCAACCTTCACAAGATTTCCATTAATCTCACACATACATACAAACACTTATATGTAACTTTAACGTTTTCCTGATATCGATTTTCTCAGGTGGGTTCTAAATTTAAATTAAATACTTGAATTTTTCACTTCTACTTTTAATTCACCTAGAAGAGTATTACAATTTTTAACTGTTCGATATTAACTGGTGCTGGGCTAAACCTGAGTAGTGATGGTCAAAGCGTTATTTTAACCGGTTATTTTCGGCACAGTTATTTAGGATTTGCATCTGACCGTACCGATGATCGGTAACTAAGATATAACTGTTATCTAGTGTCGATGGTTGCGAAAAATTAGATTCCAATCATCGATGCAACCGGATACAAATCTCAAAAGCGGTTAGTGTGTCACCGGTTAAAATACCATCACTGATCCTGAGTTCTGTAATGTTTCCAGCCTATTTTAATTTGTCACTAAAACAACAACATTGAAGGCTTCCTCTAAATTAATTTAACCCGTTCTAAGCCCGCATCGTGTATACACCACGGAACGAGTTATGTATACCTACACGACGCGGGCATGAAACGGGTTAGTAATTGATTTCTGCACCCTTTATAGGGGCAACATATTAGATTTGAAGATCCCGCCTCATCCAACTATACCATATAATATAGTAGATTTGGCAAATGTAAAATAAATAGCCTTCAATATGTTTGTTGTTAGGATATATATTTAAATAGAGATGCAAACACGGAATACGTGTCATATCATTATTTTTACTATTTTCAAACGAAGCTAAACGCTTGTGCTATGTTACGATGAAGGATACAAGTTTTAAGAAAAGATGAATCGCTTTTTCAGCTGTGTAACTGTACTTATTTCTGTCTTTGTTCCAGGAATCAAGTTCTACCGTGACTGCCCTCAGGAGCCTCACATTCCTCTTTACATGGTTGTGGGGGGCGCTCTGGGAGGGCTGAAGATAGCTTGGCTCCTCTACATACAGTTCGCCACCAGGTCTCCGCCCTCCACCGGCCCGCGGGTGGCCGCCATCGCCCTGTCCATGTTCCTGCTGGGCTGGTTCGCCCTCGGCAACTACTGGATCTTGAAAATCAAGTGGCCGGACTTTGAACCGATCCTCTTCGACCCGAACCACTGGTGCCACAAGACCCTCTACACCTTTTCGCTGGTTCACCTGTTCATAGTGTACACGCTCCTCACCGTGATGTTCTTAGTGGTCCTGGTGTTCGCCGGGTGCCAGCTCATCGGCTGTCCGTGGCTCGGTCCGTCGAGGTTCAAGTAGCATCGCAGGAGCATGGTCTTGGAGATGTGGCACAAGACCGTGAACGACACCCTCGAGAACTCCACCCTGAACGTCGTGGCGAGCGCAGACAAATGATTGTCGTTCGACTTCATCGCCAACGGGGTGAAGAAGAACAAGTGCAAGATCGGCAAGACGAAGAGATGCGCGAAGGGGAAGTGCTTGAAACATGTCCACTTTGATCTAGCCACGGAGAAGATTTTCTATTAATTTGCTCAACAGCTCTCATACAAGTGTCGGTGTATCTGTATACATTGTTTGTTTACTCGACGAGTAGGTCATTGAAATATATTCTGCATAGTTAAGATAAAATAATAGATTGGTAGGTTATTGATTCCGATTTTAAGATTCATATTTATATTGACTATTCTTCGCATTTGTGAATTTAAATCATTTATAGCGTCCATCTTATTAGACGTTCACATTAGAGAAAAACATCTGCCTAAAACCTCAATAATAATTTCAAAATAATTTTGAACATGTTCAACTTTTTGAAGAATTTCTGTATATTTGTCCACAAAAGGACAAGGAGTTAAAATTTTTAATAAATTCAGGCGAATTCTACTGTATATGTTAATAATTCGGATGAACGTCGTACATACATAAAAAAATTAAAATAAATATTGCTTCATACTCTGGTCAAAAAATAGAAATGACATCTATATACTGGTTCATGGGGATAACAAAGTTCAATCACAGATTGAAACATTTTACATATTTAACGTAAATACACAACTTCCAAAATTTTGATAGACGTGTTGGTCAATCATGGGTGGAATTGATGAAAGCTAAATTCTGTAAAGTAATCACTCAAGCCAGCCATATTGTAGGTTTTAAGCCCTATAAACACACGAAGAAAAACTTCCATACCTATTTTCCCATATAAATATCTTATCATCTCTGTGAGACATTGAATAGTAATGTTAAACTAAATTTAATCAGTGACTTCTTCGTGGAATTCAAATAAAAAAGATATAAAACATATTGTCATTAATATATTTAATATCTTTTGTTTGAATATCCCGTTCTTGTTGTTAAATTATTTTTTTTATTCTTACAAAGCAAACTCAATTTTCAATAACTTTTGAGAGCCGTGCAAGATTACTTAATTTAATGGTGCTGTTGAATATTAGATAAAACCAAATTATTTCTTTTCCTAACCAATATAAGTATAGTATGGTATATAACACATCTTGTCGTTGCAAAATTGTTTACCTGGCTATTGTAGACAATAGTTGTACACAATATTTACCTAGCTCATCTGTTAACATTCTATAAATATATAAATTAAAATAATTTATTACGAAAATGTATGCATTATTAAAATTAGAAATTTATACAAATATGTAAGACCAGTACGACTGGAATATAATTTGTAGTGACAACATAAAAAATAAATTGAGGTTTGGGTTGTAATACCAATCGTTCTCCCTTAACTTTATCGATTTGTGTTTCAATCAGGAGGTTTCGTCTAGAATGCTGATTAAAGAATGCAAAAAAGCCTCAAGGGTACTTTTATGACGTGACTCTAAGCATCTTTTCTTACAAGTTTACTTAAAGAATGGAATGTTAACATATAAAGGTAAGATTAAAATCTGTCAGTATGTGTTTATATGTACATTATTTTCAATTAAATTTATTTAATAATATGTACATTACAAACTAAGTGTTCAAGGGATACATATTATGGCAGTATATACATCAAAATAACAATATTTAATAAATTAAAAATCTGGTCAAATGTGCAGGAGAATCCCGCTTCGGAAAACCCCCTCAGACACATGGAATATATCAACACTCAAAGCGATTTTGTTCAGCATAGCTGTGGCTCTTCCAACAGGCATAACTATCGGCAGGTTGGTCCTGTATATTGGAATGTAAAACAATCAATACTATGTCTAATGTAATTATCAGGAACATACAAACCAATGCTCTGCATAATTTCAGGATTATCGATCATACCGCGCAACAATCAATAAAAATGTGTAATCAAATACACATTCCTTCTAGTCTCTAGACTATTGTAGCCAAGCATACCCTGGAGAAACTTGGTTGGGTAAAGCCAAGGATAATGCCCGTATTTTCTCATGTAGAGATTTCTCAGAAACTTCTTCTGGACTTTCTCCACCATAATAGAGTACTTGCCCTTATGTAGCCCCCAGATAATCGAGCCACTCTCGAGTCTACTTCGCACCAAGGAGTTGTAAAGAGTTCTCAGTATGCGGGTATTCTCGAAAACCTTGGCAGTACGCAGAACAAATCCAAACATTCTCAAATCGTTACCACTGATCGTCTCTATGTATGTATATGATCGTGATTATTAATATAAAATTATTAATATTACCAAAGAGAGGCGCAACTGTTGCTTGATGGTTGGAAAATGCTGTCTGGAGAAACGACCATATGTTCAAGGAGAGCAAAGCGAAAATATATAAGACCTGTATCCGCCCAATCATGACGCACGGTATCGAAACAAGGGCTGACACTACCAGAACTAAAAATCTCCTAAGAGCAACTGAAATGAAGACTCTCCGACCTATTGCGGGACTGAAAATCCGAGACCGAGTGAGGAATTCCGAAATACGAAGAACTTGCGACGTTGAGAATACTTTCCAATGGGGAAGATCTACAAGACGTTATTGGAGATATCATGTGGAGAGAGCTTGTTCTGAGAGGGTAGTGAGCGTAGCTGCGAACAAGCTGCTGTCAGGTACCAGACTCCCAGGAAGACCGCATAAAAGATTTCGAGATAGCTGGACATCAGTATCCCAGGAACAGGCTCCGAGCAATAACAGGCAGCGGTTCTAGACGAAGCAGAAGCAGATGGAGAAGATTAATATTAGGCCGCCAGGTGGCGCCATAATATTAACGGAGATGTATTATTAGTAAAAGACTTAAAAATATATACGTTGTTTTATCCAGAGAAGATGCGACCTATTTTACTTGTCAAAACACTGTATAGGAGAAGACGAAATTTAAGTAAATAAGAATGTAAAAGTATGAAAATGCAGATTGAAATGAACTCATGTAAATTAACGTGATGGTATTTTCGAACTGTTCAGGGTTACACGGGATCACGATGTGGATGAAGAAATACGAGAAAGATTGTCTTACAATATAATTTAATACTTGCTTCTGTTTGTGATCATATAGCACTTATTTTTACCATTTAATATAAAAATATATGACATAAAAATTAATGTTGTAATGTAGTTTAAAATATTTTCCAGCGCTCGAATTAGAAATTACGGATGGTTTCAAACCACGTCGATCTCTGCAATTTGAGAAAAAAAATAAGACATGTATCCCTGTATATTAATGACCAAATTACCGCTAAGGTAAATTTAAAAAAATATCGAATATAAAATATTTATTACATAGATTAATTAATTAAAGTATTTAACCTAATATTTGGTCCAAATATCCCACGATAATATTTTGGGGTAATTTTTGCAGTGTGTATCTAACTGTATGAAAAATATTTAATAGTTTATTTATTGTACATTCAAATCGACGAGATTTCTGATATTCAATATATATTTATTCTTGTAAATTACTATTTATATAAAACTATACTAAAACGTAAATCCTTGTATTAGTGTCATTTTCAGTGAAATTGCATTAAACTTATTGATTTAAAAAAATATATTCATTGAAGATTTTTTTCATTTTCGACGAGATTTCTGATATTCAATATATATTTATTCTTGTAAATTACTATTTATATAAAACTATACTAAAACGTAAATCCTTGTATTAGTGTCATTTTCAGTGAAATTGCATTAAACCTATTGATTTAAAAAAATTATTCATTGAAGAATTTTTTCATTTTCTGGGCTATTCTTCCATTTGTATACGACCTCTTTGGCTGGGACTTCAAAAATAGTAAGAGTCCGAGATTCCACAATGTTAGTTATTTGGCAATAGAGGGCAAGTTATTGCTATGAAATACATAAAAAGTATTAGGTTATAGGCATTGCAAGCTTATACCCATAACCACAATGAGGGCAGACCCACCGCTTACCCAGGGCCGTTTGATAAACAAAAGCTCCTATATCGTTCCTTCTCATTCGCCGCCTGGTTGGCATTTTAATGCTAAAAGCAACCGTGGGACCAGTTGTTATAAAAAACAAGTGGAACGAACGGTTGCCATCCAAAATTTGCTCCCATTGCCCCGGGTATTCATTTTTTTATAAAACACAGATTACAAAAATGTTATAAAAACATAGAAAGAGAAAGAAAAAATAAAACACCATATATAATTCACGCGTGAGGAGCAAAATAACAAACAACCCGTAACCACAGAATCACATTCGCAAAAGCAACATCAACTCTGCAATGGAACCCGAAACAGTCAGATTGGTCATATACAGAGCCAAGTAAACCAGACAATTCTGAAAAATCGTAAAAACCTGTCAATATTTTTATTTACTAATGAAATTGTAGTGTTTCACTAATGTTTTTCTTAGCTATTACTGACGGCCATCATGGCAACCATCAGGTTTCAGGTTCGGAATAGCTACGTTGAACTACACTTATACAGTAAATTATTTACGCAATCTATTCAGAGAAGTCAAAACCAAACATCAGCATCAGATTCAAGAATTTGAGATGTGGGCCATGATATTGGACAAGAAGAGAATTAAACAACTGGCGTTGTATTTATATGTAATGAACGTTTGATATTTCAGTATTTAAGATGTACCTAAGTTTGATAAGAATGGAAAGGCTGTGAAAGACGTCTAATGATATGATGACCACAGGAAGTTGAGTGAACGACTAAATGAATGCAGCAATATCAAATTAAAACTTGTCCGCCAATGCAAGACCAGCGGTACACAAACGATCATCGGTACCGACACTGATGTTTGAAAGAGGCTTCACTTATTCACTGCAATTCGAAAAAGAGATCTGGTTATAGAGGAAAAAATGTAGATTGGATGTTGTTGAAATGAGATCATTCAGGCTAAAGTGTATAAATTTATATACATATATTAAGCAAATCTACTTGTGATAGAGTAAAGATTTAACAAATTAGGAAGGAATGTAATATTGACACAGTGATTAAAAACAGATCGTTAAGATGATTTTTTGATATGAAAAGAATAAATGAAGAGAGGAGTGTAAGAAACAAAAACATCGCCACTTAAAAATATATCAAAAACAAGAGAAATGCAAGAACAAGAAAATATCTATGATCTTTTATAACTTTACGTACGATAGTCATTTATACAATTCAGTTAATTAAATTTGTTCACTTTGAGATATTCATTGATGAAACAATAATAAATTATATTGTTACAAATGATTTGTTTGGAGTATTTCTGAAGACGAAACGGTCGCTTCGAAATCAATTTAAATCAAATTACTTAACCAATTTTGTTTTAAAAAAAACAATAACTGTTATTTTACTTATTTAACTAAAACTTACCACCTTCAAATATTGAAAGTAGTTCAATGCTTTTAACGTTTCCAATATGAGAGATATTAATTTTATACTGAAATGACACTTTAAAAAGTTTACGAAATTGCTTGTGGTACAGGCTTTAATAAAAATCATATCAGTATCATAAACAATGTGAAATTCTATTCATATTCTTTGGTATGTGAAATAAATATGCGTGCTGACTTCATTGTCGCACACACACATTGTACCGCTTATGTATTATCGCTGTGTTTCTCTCTTAAACTGCACATTGTCAATATAATTGTCCACTAATTCGTCGAAGATTACTATTATATATATATAAAGAAAATGTATTATAATACACAAACATAATGTAAATATTGCTCGGCTTTATTATGTAGACGCTGAATATTTATCGTATTTAAAAGATTTTTAGAACATAGAAGAAATATATGAAATGTATCTATGTTAATTACATGGACCAGTACCAAATATTTCACAAAATTAACATTATGTATAATTATTAAACAATTTTTTGTTTGATAAAGGACACAAGAGAAGTAGTTAAGGGACTTACAGAGTAAAAGAACCGTGATGGTAAAACCGTGAAGGATTAGAACATTTCTCGAATTATGCGATGTTACACTAAAAATATTTTTGACAGTCCATAATATAAATATAATATAATCGTGAAGTATTCACAAATACTCTTAAGAGTGAAACCATTTTCCTTAAATGTCGCTAGAAGTAAATATTATATCTTATATTTTAGGAATAAATAATAAATACAATTTTCTTATGTATAACTTATGGAAAAATCTTGCACCTTTAAGATAAAAATCAATGAACTTAGTTCAATCACATATGAATTATATTTGTTTACATTTTATGGTCCAAATCATATGATGTCTTGAGCTGAAAAATAACGGCATACTGTGTCCACAAAAACGATGGATTTTTTAAAAGTAAAATCATTAATAAGATATTTATGTGATTGCTTTTACAATAATTTCGTAGAATGTTGTGGAATTTTCCTAAAATATTTTGAAACAAATATCCGAATATTTTTATACGGATTCGAATGTCATATTTTTCACATTATAGTTATGATAAAATATCTTATGACGTGTATCTAGATAAATGTGTAATATTCTAGGAAAAAAAGTATGTTTAGCTATGAAAAATAAATGTTTCATTTGTTGGCTTTGTACAAATAAAAATATTTAATATTATTTGTTTTCCCATACAATTTTTTTTTTACTTTGTTTTTAAATATTTATTTAAGAATCAATATAATTAAAGTTTATTATATATGGTGGAAAAATTGCGGTCATAAGAATGTTGTTTACTTTTTATATTTTTTTAAAATAATTCTTATCAAATCTATAGCTTGTTCTCTGTGACTTCCTGACTTTTACAATATACCTATATGACATCCCTTATCATATACATATATTTACATTTCATGAACCAATATCCTGGGATGTAAATATATGTGACTTCCTTAAATTGGTCAGATTGAGGAGTTGTATCTAAATATTTTCCTCATATACACATTTTTATTAATTACTAAGTTGTTATTCTCCAATTTGTCCAAAGAATTATATGACTCGTTTTGCATAGACTACTATTATAATGGATTAAGCTCTCAATGAAAAGAGGCGAAAGTTCAATTTTCGTATGTATTAGACTGTTTATTCGAAATTTTAAAATGTTAAATTATTATAAATATTATTCTTCTACAACCTACTCTTTTCTAAACCAAATAACTGATCACTACATAATACTCTGCTTCGAATTAATAATACAACTGACTGCTCCGCTTCAGACTTAAAATACAACTGACTGCTCCGCTTCGAACTTAAAATACAACTGACTGCTCCGCTTCGAACTTAAAATACAACTGACTGCTCCGCTTCGAATTAATAATATAGCTGACTGCTCCGCTTCGAACTAATAATACAGTTGATTACCTTACTTAGAAGAAAACGAGTGTATTCCATGAAACAAAATAATGTTTTTTGTAATATAAGTTGCTCAATACGTACCATATTGTAGTTTAGTAGAAGCCCAGAATATAAAAACCTATATTCTCTTACTTTATAAAATAATTATCAACACAATAATTATGAAATCGATCTCTGAAAAACTTTTCAAAAAAAAATTTATTGCCCGATTTTACTCAGAAATGTACCTATTTTCCTAAAGTTAATGGAATTATTTTTTGAAACGCACAAGAATATTTTTTAATGTTTAAAAATAATATTTTAAGTTGATTTCTAAATCTACATAATGTTCCTGAAATTTAAAATATATTTATTTCTAAGAAATTTCAAATTAAATAATTTTTCCCAAACACATCTGCAAAATAATATTAATGTACCACCCGCAGCGCTAGAATAAACCTTAAATTCGGTCTAATCAAACAATATTGAATAAATAAAATGCTAATTTTATTACCAATAATAATTAAAATTAATTCTTATCCATATAATCCAATAAATATCGATGCTTGTTCTATAAGTTGTGTTAAAAATGGCCGTAATAAGGAACTATTACCTTCATCATTTATTAAACCTTCACCTTTTATTAAGAAAAATGAGATGTATATAAGAAAATACAAAGTGGATTGCAAAGCAGTTAAGAGGATCATTACATGTTAATCTGGGCACGTGGAAAAAATGGTAATGGCATTTCAGACGAGTTTGATTTATTAGAAGATTTGACATTTGAGCGTCATGAGATGATATTTGAAAATAGTAAAGTTTGGGTTAGAAGTTCGATGATTTAGCTTGCATTAGATGATGTGTGAAAACGAATGAGTTTGGTTTTTTAGGCTTCGACGATTGAGCGTGCGTGAGACGATATGTGAAAATAGTAAAGTTTGTTTTTTTTGGAATGAGATGATGTGTGAAAACGGATGAGTTTGGTTTGTTAGACGCTTTGACAATTAAACGTGCGTGAGATGTTATGTGATAATAGTAAAGTTTGGTTTGTTGGAAGCTCAATAATTAAGCGTACATTAGATGGTGTGTGAAAAAGGATGAGTTTGGTTTGTTAGAGGCTTTGGCAATTGAGTGTGTTTGAGATGATATGTGAAAATAGTTTTGTTTGATTGATCCGATAGAAATAATCATAAATAAATCCGATAAAAAGTTGTGTGAAAATAGTTCAAATAAAGCGATAGGTACGTCAAAATAAAATGGTGTAACCTTTTGTCCTAACTAAATTTGCAGAAAATCGCCATTATTGGTATCTTAATCTTGTATTATTATTTATAATTAATGGTATCCAGTAGTGAACTTTGTTGAGGGTAAGTTCATCAAAAATACAACCAAGCAATTATTCGGAAAGGGGGTTCCATAAAATTCTACATGCACTAAGCTGACTAATGCAATCAACATTTGAGTTTTCTTACCCGTATCCTCTTACAAAGCACCTTCAAAATTTATACAATCCTCCATTCTTGAAATCAAGTATTCTGTTAAGTGTGAATGTCTGGCTAAATTCATTCCTGTAATCTCGCAACAGATGAGTCGATTTTTATTCAAGAAAATTTCTAAGCTCAATTTGTTTTCTAGAAAGTTTCCCCTCACAAAGCGCAGTAACTAGCTAGTTTAAATGCAAATAGCCCTTACCTTCCGAGTCAGGTCTATAATAGTTAATATTCTCCGTAATATAACAAATAAAAAAATTATAATTGAATTTTTTTTAATAAAGGTTTATGTTTTTTACGCAAATTAATTTTATTGGATTTTGAATGCTGAACATTTCAATCGTTGTGGATTAAAATCCTGAAATCATCTAGTAGATTTTCGTTTGAATAAGAATCATTGTTTTATTAAAATTAACCAAATTTTGTACTAGGTTGTTAAATTTTTATTACGAATGTAGTTTTACGAGGTGCATTCTCTTTGATCTATAATCGAAATGAAAATGATACTACGCATTGTGTGTGCTACATGGTTAAGTTTATTTATAAAAAATACTAATCATGTTGCATCCCAAAGTAACTGGAATATCAATTAATGATATCACAATCAGTATATTGAATAAATGTATGAATTAAAAAACTAGATGTTTCAGGATAAAAATATTTTTATCACAAGAAGATATTATAAATGCAATGAACGCAAAAAAGTTACACCAATCCAGATAACTTCCAGAAAAAATATTGTCACATTTTTTCATTGAAATATACGGGGTATCTCGTAACCAGTAGCAAAAACTATCGTAAAGTAATTTATAAAGAATATTTAAAATTCATTCTATTTGATACGAGTCAAATACAATGACTCAAACCTTCCAAAATCTGGTTCGAATCAATTTATTTGATTAGTACTAAAGCGAATGATTTTTTAATATTCAATAATAGATACTTTAAATTTATACTCCAATGTTTTATAGTAATATTTTTAAAAAAAATCATTGACGTCGCTTAATTAGCTATTGACATTTCATCCAAAGTGCAAAGAATTTTTTCTTTTCAAAATTGAATGAAGACGACTCACCGAAGTTTTTGCTATTGCCTAAGAGAAAAACTGTATAAGTATATTATAAAAAGGTTTAATTCCATTACGTTCGTTTAACTGTACAATATTTACGTACAAATACTTATATTTATTACGTATAAATACTTATATTTACGTAAATCACAATGAATTGATATAAAGTTAAGTGATTAATTTACTTTAAATGCATAGATTCCTTTAGAATTGATTTTTTAGCACAATTTTATGTTTTCTTTATTAAATATGTATATATGTTATTGTTACTTTTTGTGTTCGTTTAAGAAATTTGTATATCGTGTAAGGTGTAAAAGTATTTACCTAAATATATCTACATATATAAACATGCAAAAAATATATATAAACTACATATATATAATTTGTCGTAACACATAGAATTTAATTGTAATTTTTTTGATGTGTACTATATTTGTATATGTATATATATTTATTATATTTTCGTACCATCACCAATGGCATGCTTAAATTGTATTATACAATACGATTACGTGTTCTCGAATGTTGACTAACTATATTCATTTTCATGTAATTCTGATACTAAAATATTAATATACATACTCGGGTAATTCCTCGGTCTACGATGAATATTTTGAAAATACCGCGAAGTATTAATTATTCAAGGAACTTTATGTTTCTATTCGAATATTTAAATATTTTACAAATAACAAAGGTTAAGGAAACGATATACATCGTCATATTTATTTTTTTGTCTGATTCTGTAACTTCGGATAAATTTATTAAAATGCATGTGATTAACATTGGTACTAATGCTAGAGGCACAATCCCTAAATAGGAAGATAAAATAACTAAATGTATTATATTATTTTCTTCTCTAATAGTGGGAGTATTCCATGGAAAAAAACATATGCATTATTCAGAAATAAATATCTAGTAGATAAATCAGTATTTTTAAAGATTTAAAAAACGAAGTAAATCTTGGCAGGCTTATGTAATTAAAAATGCATTATTTTTGACGAGTCTGCGTATCATACAGAAGGACTGGAATTTATCCGAAGAGATTGAAAAAGTTATTTATTAAACTTAAAGATATGTATAATATATCAAGAACTCGACTGTTGTTACTTCCAGTACATATTCATAATAGAATCGTGTTTGAAATTAGATTTCCAAGCAGAAAACTATTGCCGGAAATACTATTTATCATCTATTTACATACATAATAATGCTATCATATTTTTGGGAATTAATTTAATTTTTTTTCTTTGCGTATAGAAATAATTGTTTTATAGAAACCTTTTAAATTGTCTAGATTCTTTATTTACCATTGGATATTTATATAATAAATCCTCTTTTTGATTTCTTTGGATATTAATAAAAATAAATAATCATTTTTCCCTCAAACAAATATTTATAAGATTTTTTTGTGTCTTTTTTAGTTCTTTCATAAATACATTTATTTCTAAATATTTATATAATTTTGATAATAATTTATTTTTATAATTGGTGTCAGTGCATTTGTTATTCAGCACTGTGTTCTTATTGGTGCAATAATTGCCATGCACCTCCGTCTTGGACATCATCCAGATGCTATGTGTAAGTGTCCTCAGTAGCCATACTATTTATTTATATATCCTGGACTTCTTCCCTCAATCTTTGTCTTCTTTTCTCAATTTTTCCATTAATTTCATTTTGGAGATACGAATTGTCTAAGAATATATGTATCTCATTCAACGCCGCCTCCGAATGTCAAAGAAATTTATTATGGATTTTTTTTATTGAACTCTCATTGGAACTTCCACATTCGTAATTTTTTCGATCCAGCATATTCTTTCCATTCTTCTCCATCATCTTATCTCGAACCCCTCAACTTACTTCGCTCTATTTATTTATTTTAATTTTTATACACATACTTTTTTATGAGTTATCACTCATTAAAATGATATTTCATAAGTAAATAATAATTTTATATAATTTCCTAATTTATTTTACAAATTTCTTTTTTTTCACAATCAATTATTTATATTTCATTTTTGCTTGAAGGTTAGAACCATAAACCAATAACAAATATGTTAATATACATATAATATTTGATATGAAGTTTTTTAAGAGGTGGAGAACTTTAAATTAGATTGAAACAAAAAAAAAATGTTTATAATATCCATAAAATTGGCTTTACCTAACAGATAATTTAATGACATTAGTATTTTAATATAATTTTTGGTGTTTGGCTACCATGGGTGGCGCGTACATAGCCTAATCTGGAGGTTTAAGGAAGGAGTTCGTCAAATATTTCTCTCAGGAAATTAATTGTAACGCGCGCCGTGTAGCATATGGCGCCATACTGTTGACACATCATATCTGCAACACTAATGCCTTCCAAATGGGGAACGAAAAAATATTTAATCATGTCTCTGTACCGATCACCGTTGCTGTAACGTTCTGACCATCATTATTTTTGACCAATGATTCCACCGGCCCGTAAAGCGAGCCAAATGATGACTTTTACTGGATGTAATGGTGTTTCGACAATAGCTAGTGGAATACCATTGCTCCAAATGTGGCAATTCTTATTACTTATGTAGCCATTTAACCAAAAGTGTGCTTCATCACTGAACACATTTGAATTATGAAAATTAGACTTCCAGATTACGCCATGTACGCCCCAGTTAAGGCAATTATATGACCAAAATTATATTTTGGTAATAATGTCATAAAATTATCTGTTAAATTAAGCCAATTTTATGGATATTAAAAACATTTTTTTGTATTTTATTTCAATTTAAAGTTCTTCGCATATAAAAAAAAAACACCCATTATTATACATTTCAATAGACAGAATATTAGAATGTTTTGAGCGTGTTAAAATTTTTCAAGAACACAGTACTGGATTTCATCCCCAGAGGGAATATTATATGAGAAAGTACATAGATATGGAAGTCATTTTCGGTGTTCATAGGGCTTACGACCTATCGTACGGCTGGCTTAAGTGATCAATTTACACAATTTAACGTTCAACATTTCCATCCATGATTGACTACCGTATTTATAAATTTTGTGGAAGTTTAATATATGTTATCTTTATGCACCTCGTTCCACGTGCGACCTTACTACTGCCATATGTGGTTAAAATTAATCCTCCCCATGAACATAGGGGTGTCCCCGTTGGTGATTAGATATATTTTTATTCAGTATTTTTTTTTTGTTTTTTACAAATTCATATGCCAAACTACATAGCAGTTTTACGGCAGTTTCGTTTTTTACAAGAGTCAATTATCAGTAGAATTGGTCAACGTAACATTGAGATCACTTAAGCCAGCAGTTTGATAGGTCATAAGCCCTATAAATACCAAAAAGTCTTCCATACCTACTTTCCTATATAAATAGCAACGTCTCTATGAGATATCTATAGAATATCTTGATTGAAGAAATAGATATTACCCAAACAGAATCAAAAATTTGAGAATATGTGAATATCTTTTCTTATATGTAATAAATTTTCCACTTTTGAGGTAATCCGAATCATTATTTGTCTAAAGACTAACTCATAGTATTATTATGGCAGATTTAGAGTTTATCCACACCGAGGAATTACCATAAAGTAATCTACAATAAGCCTGAGCTTTACATTTCTTATACAAAGCTTTCATTTTCCAAACATCTCTAACTGAATTTATTAAAAATAAATCCAGCTATTATTCGTTTTTCCCAGCAGTTAAAAAAATATAATAAATATTTTTTATCAAAAAAAAACAATCTATAATTATAGGCGAGGAACTTCCGTTCACATGAGTATACAGTTATTTGCACCCAAATACGAGTATATGTTATAACTATTACATAAGACAAGTAGAAATTTATCATCTTTCTTTTTTCCATTGCATTCAAAATAGATTTAATATATAATTATAATCATCGTCTTGTATCAAAGTGTAATTTTTATGTTAGATATTTCATTGTTTAGATGCAGCTTTGTGGATTTTTGTATGGAATAATTTTTTAATTTTTAAAAGACATGATATATTAAATAAATTATCTAAGAATATTTATTACGTGGCTGTTTTTATTTATAACAAAACTTCATTGAAATATGTTGCAACGGGATATTTTTTAAGATTATTATAAAAAATATAAAAAATTAAATACCATTAAGTGAGAAAAAATTTTCTCGCTTAATGGTTTTTTATCTCGAGTTTCTTGCTAGAATTTCGTGCTGGAAAAAATTCTATTATTCGCTAAATTTAAAATTGAGCTAGTTTAAGTTAAATAAAATAATTTTTAAGTTTGTAATTTTGTGTGTTCTTTGAAATCGCTTCAAAATATTGTTAAAAAATAACAGAAATTTTTTTCGCCCTATTCTTCTGTTGAATCAGGGGGTAATAAGCTTCCAAAGGCAAAGTACTGGAAGCTTATTACCCGTGGAAGTTATATAGGCCTTCATTCTTCACACGATAAGTGGATTGAAGATGATGACTATTTATTGCAAATTACAAATCATTATTAGTAATTAGAGAGTGGACCGGATCAAGGCAAGTGGAGGATTTGTTTCGGGCAGCACAGGACAGAGGTTTTCGCACAAGTGATCGCCATCGTCGGGGGACCTGACAAGGCACAGAATGAAGAAGTTTAGTAATGAGCATACTCCAATGTTTAGTTGAAGGGAGAGTGAGCATATTGACTATAAATTATATCTCAATTGTATTAATTAATCTCACCGATCCTCAACATTTTCTCTTCATTAACTCCAATTTTTGAGTAGATGTGTCCAAATTTTTCAAGAACAACACTTTTGGATTTTTTTTCACAGAGGAATCGTTATTTTTAAAGATATATTTTAGATGCCTTACAAATACGAAGCTGTTTATAAAGGAATGAATGTATGGACTTATTACCCTATTTCTCATATAAATAGCTACATCTCTGTGAGACATCTATAATATACCTTTAAAAAGCTCCAAATCACGAAATCCAAGTCAGAAACATGCGCGTTTTTATAATCTTGGGACGGTTCTCATACTGAAATGCCTATCCTTCTTTAAAATCCCACTTCTAGGTGAGTATTAAAAATACCAAAAGTATCACGGGATACATCTGTTATTTATTGTTGGGAGAAAGGTGTGAAGAAAACGATCAGGAAACAAATAGTAAATAAAACGAAAATCGACCTGCCGCGTACTTTTACCTCCTCTAAATGATTGGATAGATCTACATTTAATTTTGCATAACTACTCTGAAGGATCCTGCGAAAAATATTAGCATCTTCCACTCTCCACTTATGTGTAATCCATTCCAGATATTGCATAGTAACTAAAGGCTAGTAAAATAACAGCACAACCTTCTTCACCCTGTCTATCCCACCGTCTTCCCTTGATATAAATATTTATTATATTGAATGCCATAATTTACAATTTTTGCTTAATTGCTCTTAAGAATCTTGTAAAAAAACAAGCGCACCTTCCCCTTTCCCTCCCCATTTTTTACCCTCGAAATAAATTTCCTCCGGTATAATTACGGTACTAGCGGTCCGAAATAAATTACGGACCGTATATTGTCATACATGAACACTTGAAATTAATAAAACTTTTATTAATTCACCAAAGTCACTGGACACAAATTTGATTGGAGCACTCTTCTTTAATTCACACAATTTTGCACTAATCACTCGTCTGGAGTTTTTACTCCGATTTCCAGAATATTCACACGTCTGCGATCACACTTATTCACTGCCCGTTGGGTATTCTCGTAATGCATTTCGCTGGCCACTTTAAACCGCCGCTTTCTCCTGTTGTTTTCGATTTTTACTGTTGTTTTCGGCGTAATGCTTTCGCGTATTTATAACGACCCGATTTTTTCGATGCTTCCTGAATAGTTCAGATATCACAAAATTCTTCAAGAATATCGTGACAATATTTAGATTTTTCCGAGACGAAGCTGTTTTTATGGGAAAGTAGGTATGCAAGTCTTAGGGTGTTTATAGGGAATATTATATTATATTTATGAGTGTGAATATCTCCTTTGGTATATGCGCCATAGATCCACGCACTCTATTCATATTATTATTTCGGATTGAGGTTATCAGGGAAGAAAATATTTACTTGATATATTTCTCGATGGAAAAATATATTTTTCTTTAAAGAAAATTCCCCTCTCGAGGGTGAAAGTTAGTTGAGATACTTGTTGATGTTTCGTCTTATATTGATTTCCCCGGTGTGAGAGTTATTGGATTTCATGCGAGAAACTTTCGTAGGAATAGCGTTTGTTCAGATTTGTGTTCCAGGTCGTGTTAATGAACAATCTCTAGTGTGGATTTTATATTAACACTATTTTCATTTTATCCTGATATGAACAAAATATTTTAATACAATGGCAGTTATATTTGGTGTAATATTTACAAAAAATTATAATTAACTTTGTATTATACCACTTGAGTTTATTTAATAAACTAACATTTTTTTTAAATTCAGAGTGTTTTTAATGGAAAATTTACATATTTTGAATAAAAATGAATGAATATCCATTTTATCGAACATAGGATAATTGAAGCGCATAAAACTCATAAAAATATCATAAATGACCAACAGTAACCTCAAAAATATGTCCAAAAATTTATTATATTTAATATAATTTCATCACTTCCTGGCAACATCGACGCGGTGTCACGGCCCATGGCCAAAGCGAACCAACCATTTCATCGCCCGCCTCGATTTAGTCAAAAACACGCATTTTTTTTCTCTCTTGAGTATTAATACTTTTAATTGATATAAATTAACTTTGTTAAAACCACTTATTAATTGAAAAAATTCAACATGTTTCAAAGCCAATGGCTTCTTCGTCAGGATAACAAAAATAATATTTAAAAATCGAAGTATAAGATCAAAATATTAAAAAGTTAACTTTTCGATTTTTAAATATTATTTTTGTTATCCTGACGAAGAAGCCATTGGCTTCGAAACATGTTGAATTTTTTCAATAAATAAGTGGTTTTAACAAAATTAATTTATATCAATTATAATTATGTTACCACAAAATAAATTTGCTACATTTGAAGAAGAAATTATTACTTTTATTTAAAATATATATATTATTATCTCTATTTTAGTAGTAGATATAATAATAATGTTTATGTCTACAATTATATTTTAATATTAGAGTTTCGAATTTTCTTATTGATAGGCGCAATATTAATCTGACTAGCTATAATTAAATAAATATTTTTGTTACATGGATTAGGTGGAAAATACACATTATTAATTGTGATGTTCTTATTATCTCGTCGTGATGTCGGAGTTCTCCAATAAAAGAGTTACTTTTGATTTTTTGATGGCAACAATACGATATACAGCGATTACAATGAACAACAGCGATCTGTCTCGATATAAAGGTGAAAAAAGCCCAGAGGCGACATGCGCGCGACCTTACAAAGCATTTGCTCTCTCTTTCATGCTCTGTCTCTTTCAGGCGTCGCGACATACGTCCCTCAGATCTATTACATTAATTAATTAGGTATCTATATAATTTGTTGTTTTAAGTTTTTGGTTTTGGTGAGATCTCATTTTTTAAATTCACTTTTAAAAATTTGAAATGTTAATATTTTGTTATCATCAAGATTGTAAGTAACAGGCCTTAATGGTTGGAAGAAAACCTAAGCGTTATGAATATTTTAAACAATCTTTAACTATAGGCCAACTTTACCGTGGATTTTGCGTCGTTAGGTAATGCTGGTGTAATATCCTTCCCTGGTATTTCGGGTTGTTCAGTACTAAGTGGAATCTTTGTTAGAATCCTTACTTAGTTGCTTTTTGCGGAGTGCAGACGTGTTTGGGTCTATGAAACCTTAAATTATAATTGGATTGGATGTTGACATGAAATCTAAATTCCACTTAGTACAAATATTTTTCTGTAATATAGTTTTTATGAGTCTGACATATACCTACTTACTTTACGATGCATTTGTATGTGATGTTCTACGACAGCTTGACTATTTTAATTTTAAAAAAGTAACCCATAAAAACCATGTTTTTAATATACTCCCTTTCTTTGTAAAATATAACAACAATTAAAGACGAATTAAAACATATAACATAACACTTAACTTACAGTGATTTAATATATTTCTCAAATGTCAGATGTTTTGAGCTTTGATAAGATACTTCATGCTTTGAAGATTAAATTCTAAAAATATTTGTCAAGTCAATTTAGATTTTCGACATTCGTAGTGAAGTACCTATTATGTACACCAACGGAGTAATTCAAATTTAGAAAATATTCCGCGACGTTATCGGGCCGCCGTTGCTAATCAAACTTTTCTCATCATTAGAAATTTGAAAAAACCAATAAAATTTCTAAAAATCAGAAATTATACTATAATTATTCAATTTTTTTAACAAAAATTTGATAGATCTTCTTGATTGTCGCCACGAGTCTACTTGGTAAGTTTCAGCTCGATTGGATCACGGGAAAAGCAATCAGACGCCACAAGTTAATATAAAGGGAGTAAAAAACAAACGGTCGATTCAAATAGTTTCCGTATTTAAATCGGGAAATGTTTTACTATTTATTATAATAGTACCTACACAAAAATTTATTTTACTAAAAGTTCACGCAATCATGGTAGCCTGGGTATTACGGATATAAATAGTATGTGGGAAAAACGACAACTGAGATGGTACGGGTGATGATAAGACCGATACTACCAGACCACATGTTTATGGAGCTTCATCAACATTCATCCAGAGACCAAAAATCTCCTTGAAGACTTAATGCTCTAAAATCCTGCAGACAAACGGCCTAGATGAAAGCGAGATCCAAAACCAAAGAAAATACAGCTTGAAAATGACAAGAGCTGACCCCAGGCAATGAGTTGGAACAGTTCCAGAAAGAAAAGGAAGTGTTGTTCATATATATCATGGTTAATAAATGTTCCATACTTTCTTCAAGGCGATTAGCGGTGGTTTTTAGTATACTTTTTTATGAAACTTAAAAATTTCGTTGTCTATCTGTCCCCGTGACTTCATGTAACGTCCGTAATTTTATTCTGATTCACGGCTAAAAAAATAAATTAATTGGCCGGAGATAGGGCTTGAATCCCGGGCCACCAAAAAGATACTATAAATATATACTAGGGCTTAGCAAAGACGCGAACCAGTGTTTAGTATTTTTTTATGGATAACAGCTAGTTATTTTATAAAAGATTACAATAATATACAAATTATGGTATGCAATAGAAAAGTTTAATGGTTTATGGCACAAATTTTTTGATTTTTTTTTTGAGAATTGTAACTATGAAACCGATTATCTCAAAATGCCATTTTATGCCATGTCATTCATTGTCCAAGACTAGGGATGCCATATGTTCCATAACTTAAAAAACAATTTATTTAACTTTAGCTATATAAAAAGTCACAGTCCAACGCTATACATTTTTATTTTGAAAAATGTGGAATGTGAACTTAAATAATTTGTTTTTAATTTCATTCAATCAACGGTGAATGTTTAAGCAAAGATAATGCCGTATGAAGCATAATTAAATACAAATAAATACAGAAGCTACGTAGTAGTTTGTAAATAAGATACAAAATATCATATTCGTTATTGGCAGAATTATTTCCGTCAAATATTGTATTAGAAATATAGTTCGTTCACCATTTTGTTAATGGTGTTCTAACAATATTAAATATTATCGTTCCTATTGTATTCAGTTATCTTCATGTATACAATATGTTAAACATTCTTTTTATTCCTATAAAGTTAAATTAAAATTAAATTAATTCTTAAAATAAAAAATATAATATCTTAATTCTATTTTAGATTTTGGGACGAACATCTTCCGTTATTTCTTATTTGACAACATTAACCACATTTCTTTTTCTTTTAAATCTCTATTTATCTCTTCGCATTTATCTATTCGCATCTCTATGCGAACACAGAATACGTGTCACATCAATATTCTTACTATTTTCAAACTAAGCTAAATGCTTGTGCTATGAAAATAGGACTAACTTGCTAGTCTGGAGTAAGGTTCGTACCCGCGACCTTTGGATCACGAGGCGAGTGTTCTAACCACAAGATCAACAAGCTAGTCTTTATGCTCTATTACGAGGTAATAAGAAATAAAGTGCACAAATAAGTTAAGAGAACTACTAACTATTCTCAAAGAAGGAAAGCTGCAGAGCTCGGATAGTTTCCGCAACGATGACGTAAATCCACCAAATGGACATAAAATGTACAACACTCTCTGAACTAGAATATACAAAAATCTTAGGACTCATCATTGATAAACACCTGAAATAGACCATTCATAAAGACAAAGTAATTGAGTCTACGGCCAAACTGACTAGCCTTTTCCCAAATTACACGAAATCACACTGAAGACCATAAAAATTCGAATGTATGAGGCATACGTTAAGAGTAGAATAGGATATATGATACCCTCCTGGGGAACCGGAAACAAGACGAACCTAAACAGACTCCAACGACAACAAAATAAAATACTGAAAATGGTCTGCAATTTGAAATACCTGAATCATCATCATCGTCAACTGAAACGGTTTACTGAATATCACAGCAATTAAACGTTGATAACATCACAAAAATCGAAGCACTGAAACTCATTCACAAGGTATAAAATGAAACTAAGACATTAAATTACACAAAATACACGAAAATCATCAGCACTACACTAGAGCGGCTGAAAGCCCAAAACAAAAACTGGACAATTACGACTTATTTGTGACTGATTAAAATTATACAACGGCCTACCATAACGGACCAAACAATTGACTACTAAAAATTTCAAAATAGAAGTGACCAAAATATTAAAAATATTCTTAGATTTTCAAGGCCACTCAGAATCTTCTGGTTTGTGTCTTCTGAGGTTTATGCCGTATTTTTACGTCTTTTCAGGCGGACGTTTCTGAACCATCTTATTTTAAATAAATAAAAATATGAAGTCACTACGCAACAAAAATTGGAAGCAGTTGAAACAAGAAGAAGAAGAAGAAGAAAAATCTTGGTAGCGGAACTACAGAAAGTGGTTCAATGTTCAAAATTCCAGTGATTATATATGCACACTTATCAGACAACCTTCGAGAGAAGCATTGGATGAAAAAAAGAAGAAATGATCTTTTCTAGCTTTTTACTTAATGGTGGCTTTGACTTAATGGAAAACCTTCCCAGGCATTTTCTTATAAATGTTTTTCGGGAAAAAATATTTAGAATACAAATAAAATCTTATTAATTCCGATTGCAATCATATTCACCTACCCACGGCTATGTACATCAATAAGAAATTTTGAATTCAAAATTCCGAATGGCATTCATTATTTTTCGAGTTCATTCAAACTCTTGAATCATTTATATTTCTTAAAAAAGTCAGATCTTGTATTTGCTTTTCGAATACATTTACGATATTATAAAGCATCTGCCTTTTAATAAATACAAAAAAATATGATACCCTTAGTTGTTTGTTATAATAATGTTATGCCTATTTTTCGCAGCAAAAAGTTCACCATCATTCCACGGTATCTTAAAAATTGTACATACATGTTATGCGTGAATTTTTAAAAATTTTAAACAACGTTAACTCTAATGTAGGATGAATATAGGAGCATATGAATGTGGGAGCGAAAATGAGTGATTTGATTGTATGCTGTTTACTGTACGCGGATGATGCAGTATTAATGGCTAATAGCAAACAGGACATACAGAGTCTAGTAGGCAGGATGTATGATGTATGCAAGGAAAGTGACCTTATTATGAACATAAACAAGTCAAAAGTGATGGTATTCAAGAAAGAGGAAAGTTAGACAACGTGTGAAATACTAGTAGGTAATGAATGTTTGGAGCAAGTAGATGAGTTTATGTACTTGGGAAGTATGTTCGATAGAAGAGGGAATGTTGAGAAAGATATTGAGAGGAGAGTGACTGCAGGGAATAGGGTGAAAGATGCTTTAAATGCAATAGTTTCTAATACAAATATGTCTACTGAGGCAAAATTATCGGTACATAATGAAATTCTGGTACCAACACTGATATATGGAAGTGAAATTTACCGAGGCAAAACTAGCGGTACATATTGAAATTGTGATAATCCTTGACCTAAGCGTGTATAATGTGGTTGAGCCTTGGCTCACCGAACCGAAGCTACCAACTAAATTTTTTTCGAATCTAACCGAAATTAATAAACCATCTAATATAAGTTCTAATTCAGATACGCAAACTAAAATACTCTTACTGATCTCGATCGTACAGTTCCGAAATACACATTATAAAATAGATAATAACCTATAAGTATCTCTACGTAGATAAAAGGTTAGAATTATCCGTTTTGAATGAACTGAAAGGATTATTTTGTAAGAACGCGATGCGGTCGTAATGTTTCTTATCGATGTTTAATTAATATCAAAATCCTATTAAGTTATCGCAAGTTTCATTCTAAATGCAAATACTACCTAATGGCTTTTATCCTAGTTTACCAGAATATGTCTCTATACTAGATTATCTATTAAATGGCTCATGATGTCGTTTTTTTCCTAATTTATAAATAAATAAATCACTATACTCTCACTCAATTACCATAGAAACGTCGAAGTTATTGGCTCGTGATAACGTCTTTAATCTATAACTCCCCCTCCTTCTATACATTTTCTCTGGCGTTTCCTTTACCTTGATAAAACAATCCGAAGCTAAATCTTGATATAGTCACGTAGTATGTTCCATTGCCTCGACAAATCGTCAGCATTCCGAAGAAAATGTAAATCCAAGGTATACCAAAACTTTAGGGATCACTTGCGTCTAAAGATTAAGTTGGAAGATATTAATAGTGGCACCTAATTCTTTTTAGGGGTCCTTGCGTCTAAAAGAATGTTGGTTATTAGTTTAAAGCTGATTATTGCAATTTATCCTCTGTGGAGTATAAAGATAATTTCTTGGTAATTGAAAATGTGAATTCCTCCTCGTAGAATGAAGACAAGTATGTTTAACCAATGGAACATTCCAGGTGAACAGAATATATTAACCAAGTGTCAATACATTCATAGATATCCAAAGCATAGTGAATAAATCTACCTCACCAACTTCCTATGACCATGTGACTATATTTATACAATAATTAAACGAGTTATCTGAGCAAAATAATTCGTGTAGATAACGGGAATACTTTATTTCAAATATCGTTGAAGCAAAATTTAACGTCCGAACGAAATCGCAATATTCAGGGGTGTATCCTGAATCGGTTGCGCATAATTAATAACCCGATTCACTTTCTCTCCCTCCCGTTCATATAAGTCAGAATGAATTATTTCGCAATCACAGCGCTCTCACCTAGAAGATTCTTCCTTCAATCAAGTACAGGCGTAATTTCGACCCATTGAGGAATGACCCATCTGTACTTCTTGAAATTCCCTAGTTAGAACTAGTTCTTTATATATAGGGAATATGCACGTAATTATGGATTTTTGTCCTCATGATTGAACGTCTCCTTGGCAAGAAGCGGGGCAAACCCAAAACAATCAACCCACTTCATTCGCTCCCTCTCTTGCGTTCAAATGATTTGAATTACGTCTAATGGGATTAAAATGGATTGGTTCTTGTCTTTTTCCTGCGCATAATTAATAACCCGATTCACTTTCTCTCCCTCCCGTTCATATAAGTCAGAATGAATTATTTCGCAATCACAGCGCTCTCACCTAGAAGATTCTTCCTTCAATCAAGTACAGGCGTAATTTCGACCCATTGAGGAATGACCCATCTGTACTTCTTGAAATTCCCTAGTTAGAACTAGTTCTTTATATATAGGGAATATGCACGTAATTATGGATTTTTGTCCTCATGATTGAACGTCTCCTTGGCAAGAAGCGGGGCAAACCCAAAACAATCAACCCACTTCATTCGCCCCCTCTCTTGCGTTCAAATGATTTGAATTACGTCTAATGGGATTAAAATGGATTGGTTCTTGTCTTTTTCCACTCCATGATCCATCAGAAATCACGCCGAACTAATTCCGGGGGTCAACAACACAGACTTCGGACCAAACGTCATACCTAATGAGTTATTTCGGGCAGTTTCCTTTTTAGGAATAAAGCCTTACTTATAAACCCATTGTCGGACGTATATCATGGTCTTTATACTCCATGCTTGCTACCACCAAAACTGAACGATGCCATCGCAAGACGAGTCATGTTATTTCAATCCTAACTGCATTATTTATAATGAATCTAAAATATCGTCATAATTTTGTTACTCGAAATCAATATATATGGATTATTCTATCTGCCTTCACGCACTCCTGATGCTGAAGGCATCCCTACGATAACTCTTGTTTGTTCTAGTATAACTGATCCATCAGAAATCACGCCGAACTAATTCCGGGGGTCAACAACACAGACTTCGGACCAAACGTCATACCTAATGAGTTATTTCGGGCAGTTTCCTTTTTAGGAATATAAAGCCTTACTTATAAACCCATTGTCGGACGTATATCATGGTCTTTATACTCCATGCTTGCTACCACCAAAACTGAACGATGCCATCGCAAGACGAGTCATGTTATTTCAATCCTAACTGCATTATTTATAATGAATCTAAAATATCGTCATAATTTTGTTACTCGAAATCAATATATATGGATTATTCTATCTGCCTACACGCACTCCTGATGCTGAAGGCATCCCTACGATAACTCTTGTTTGTTCTAGTATAACTGATCCATCAGAAATCACGCCGAACTAATTCCGGGGGTCAACAACACAGACTTCGGACCAAACGTCATACCTAATGAGTTATTTCGGGCGGTTTCCTTTTTAGGAATAAAGCCTTACTTATAAACCCATTGTCGGACGTATATCATGGTCTTTATACTCCATGCTTGCTACCACCAAAACTGAACGATGCCATCGCAAGACGAGTCATGTTATTTCAATCCTAACTGCATTATATATAATGAATCTTAAATATCGTCATAATTTTGGTACTCGAAATCAATATATATAGATTATTCTATCTCCCAAGGGTCAAATACCGAAACAAATTGCTTTGGAAATTATATCTCAGATACCGTAAAAACGCGCGAAACAAACGAAACCGGCGTGGCCTATCGGTTGAAATCCCTTCAAAAAACCCTCTAGTTAACGCTTCAACACCTACTTATAAACTTTTTTCATCGGAAATTCCTTCTCGAAGCTTCCCCCTCCACCAAAGATCTCATTGGTTAATTTCTATCATGTTTTCAAATCAGGCCTATCACGAGCCAACACCTATTTACGCGTCTATCTACCATGGGTGTAGTGAAACTTTTCTCCAATACGAATAATATTTTTTTTTTTTTGAATCGACGTCCTGTCGTCAGTGGCGCAGTCGTGACTCTCACAACACAAGTAATAAATTAATCTTAAATAGTTCTTTTGGAGATATTCGATATAATTATTATTTTATTTCTTATTTCTTGTAATAGGTTGGCAGGTTAAATTCATCACAAAATTCTGGTACCAACACTGATGTATGGAAGTGAAGCCTAGATCTGGCCGAAAAGGAATAAAAGTAGATTTAATGCAGTGGAGATAAGATCCCTCAGACGTATGTGTGCCAAGTCCATTTATGATAGAGTAAAGAATGCAGATATTAGGAATGAATGTAAAGCTGATCTTAGCATAGTTAAAAGATTTAAAAAAGGGTCGTTTAGATGGTTTGGAAATGTTGAGCGAATGAATGAGGAAAGAATGGTACGAAAGATATATATTGCAAGTGTTGATGGCGCCAGAAAGAGAGGGTGACCGCGGAAGACGTGACATGATCAGATAAACCAGATATTGGAAGATGGTCCCGTTAGAAGCCTCAACAATCGGCGAGCTTGCATGCGAAGATGTATGAATGTGTATGAGGCGAGAGTTGTATGTCAGGACACAAAGAGTTAGGACAAAAGGACCGCTAGTTTTATATAAATATTCAGTAGGTACCTACAGACTTCGAACCTTCAAAAATATTTATTTCATGGCAGGGAAAAAATTCTTTAGTCTGAAAATGACCAAGATGACATACAGCCGTGTAGTCTTTTTAAACGCACCATTTAGTAAATTTGTTTTAAGTCTAGATGATAAGATTCCGGACATGTTGATCCCATTATGCCAATATACATAGATGGGTTAAAGAAAATATTAATGTGTTTTGTCCCCTACCTAAGCCACTGGGATCAAGAGAAGTGTTGGGGGCGGATTTGACGGAAATCAGAAGGGGAATGGAGGGTTATACAAGGACGTTATTAATTTTTGGACTGTGATAATGATGGATGGAGGGAGTAGTAGGAGGCTCAAATCACCTATGCCGACAATATTTCTTTCCTCCTGGCGTTCCGTGTGAACTCAAGCTATCGAAGAGTTGACGACACTAATCATTCTTACCAAGAGTACAATGGGGCACGGCTATAAAAGGCGAGTGCGCAGGATCTCGTTCTCTCTCTTTCATTAGCCAGCAGGCAGTCGGCATGAGGATTAGCTTAAGGTCGGTCGGCACAAATATTTAAATAAACTGGAGATAAAAAGTACCTGTCTTTCTTATTTGGTGTTCACATTTTCGGGATCGAGAATAAATCACATAAATTTTTACTCATCGAGGTTTGAACTAAACAGGTGTTAACGATGGGGGAGGAGTCGTAATGTAAATGCCAATTAAATCCAGATCCAAATATTTGTTTTTATTTGTATTAATTAAATCGCTATTGAAAATAAAAATTCTGGAATACTAGCGATCTAAAAAGATCATAAGTGTGTATACTTTTTTATAGCCTCTCAATACATGTATATTTTTCCATTTTAAAACTACGTCAGTACAACAATGAGCGATTAGAATGTTGTAACTTAATAAAAGCTTTTAAACGATTTCAATTTTGTTTCTTTTTCTCACTTGTACTCTCTTAGACGAGCAACTTGGAACATACTTACTTTATGGGAACTCTTGGACAGTACGTTTCGGTTTATTATAATCAACAAAATGACTTCCTTCGCCAAGGCTCTGTTTAAAATAGAAGGCTGACCCGCTTGGCCCCCAAGTATCATCCATTTCTCTCTCTAATCATGTCAAATGGTGGTCCCATGGGAACAGCGCTGTACGATCGGTAGAAACCATGGGCGTATCACTCCAGTGCAAAACTTGCCTTTGAGACCAAACATACAAACCCTCTTATATTTTTTTAAAAATAGAGATGCACAAAATACGTTTCGCATCAATATTTAAACTAAGCTAATCGCTTATGCAATGCAAACAAGACTAACTTTCTAATGTCCTGAAATGGGATTCGAACCATCGACCACTGGATCACCAGGCGAGTGCCATTACCACTGCACCAATTTGGTTTATATTTCTTTCGTTTAAACATACATAATAATGCCTTTTTCACCAATCAAACAAACCGTTTTCGTAAAAATCCAAGCTTTAAATGAAAGATTAATATAAACCAAATTGATGAAATCGGCATAATATAAATGTGTTTTTCATATATTTTGCCAAATATATTTTTTTTTGATATAATTCAAAATATGTTGTAGAGAGAAAGGTGATTTTGTTATAAGCAGTCCTCAAAAATTACGGGAGAGTGAGGTGAAAATATTTTTATAATGGTCCTAGAATGCATTTTCGAAAAATTCATAATGGATAACCAATAGATTATACATTTATATTGTTGAGGTAACTAATGTGATGGGTAAGGATTCTTTTTTTGAACAGGGTTATAATGGATAACGACGAAAAATTTGGTTTAGATTATCATTGTGATTAATATGATTGTTTAGAGAATAAATAAGTTACCCTTCGTATTAGAAAAATAAACAAGTGTCAATCTAAGGGCTGGTTGTGTCAACTTCGTCTTTAGTGAGCATTCGTTTAAAGCTTAGATTTTTTACTAAAACCGGTTGTTTGATTGTTAGAAAAAGCAAAAATCTAAACTCCAAACAAATGATATAAATCAAGTTGAAGCAACCGGCTTTTGTCTATTCAGATATAAATTATGATGTCATCAAACCTTAAAGAAAATTAGTAGTCATATCGCAGCTTTTTAATCTGCAAATGTTTGTCAGAAATAATAATACTCTTATAAAAAAAAATTGTTACATAAGCCTAAAATTTATAAAAAGCACAAATAACATTATAATAATAATTAAAACACATAATAATATTATTGTGTATATGTGTGTGAGTAAATATATAACATAAGAGAATACAAAGATAAAGTCTTCACAGAAATACATACCTTCGATCTCGTTACACTTATGCCAGTATAGGGCGGTTGCTGCTTTTTATATGATTTGCGAATAAAGAAGTTTCTTGAAGTGTAGCTGTGTGTGTGGATAAATCGTCGAGCTGTAGACAGCTCGTGTACCCAGCTCGTGTCTCGATCTACTTATGCGGTATTCTTGCCACGTATGTGTGTATGTGTGGCCTAGATTGGTGGCTTATGAATTGTGGTATGAAATGCCGCACACTGTATTAAACCATTGAATTTAGTTGATGACATAATCAGTTGTCGATAAACATTACCCACATCCTGGATTAACCGAAAGCATTAAAGTACTTGAAATTATTACGCACATAACCAAGGGTTAATTATATAACCGACCTCTATACAGCTTTCACGGGGGACTGTAAGAATTCTAGCCGTCGACCTTAGAAAATGGTCCTGAGGATCAAGTACGAATTTGGATTTAATTACTACTCTGTATTCAGTTGAGAATGAAGTAAATGATTCAAAATAAAAACAAATCTAATATCAATTAAGATTGCGAAATGGCGATGTTAAATGATGCTATGGTAAATGGACGGAGGCCGCATAATCAGCGCAAGACAGGGACAAATGGAGGCGCCTTGTTGATGCAGTGGGTCCTCGACCCGAATTGGATAAGCGGAAGATGATGATGTTAAATGATAAAAGTGGTGATTCAAATGAATTTGTATCCATTTTGTCAAAAGTCATCTTATTTTAACTGTTATTTTTCTGAAACAAAATTATTCGAGAAGACATTAATGTCGACTTGCACAAATACTTAACTGTAAAAAGCAGGTCTTAATTAATTTCTTTGCTCATTTAACTGTATTTTTTCATTATTTAATATACTTCATTATTATTTAATTTGTTTTTAAACATAATATATTTGTTTTACTTTTACTAATGCATTTGTATTCAACAATATCGTATTGTTTTTGTTTCCACTTTGTATATTTAAATCTAAGGTTAATTGATTTATTTTATGGTTATATAGTATTTTGTTTTATATTTATAGCATTTTGTTCCCACTTTATTGTCAGCTGTTAATTTCAGGTTTGGTTCATCCTAGTGAGATGGATAACTATTTTTTCAACCAACATGCATAAAGTTTACAATAAATAAACAAATAAATAATAAACGACTGACGTTTTCACGAATAACTGCGACAGTATCCGACACAACCTACATTTGTTACAATGAAGACAGACCCACCGCAACCCAGGACCGTCTTATAAGTACAAGTTCTTACATTGGTCTTTCTCGTTCGCCGCCTGGTTGGCATTTTTTTAATGCTAAAAACAACTATGCGACCCGTTGTTAAAAACAAGCGGGCCGTGCGACTGCCATATAAAATTTTCCCTCATTGTTTCAGCTATTCGTTTCTTTATCAAACACAGATTACAAAAGTATTACATTTGTTACATCAATTTAAACAATTTTTATTAATCAATTAGAAAAGACATACAGAAAAAATCTAATTAACGAAAAAATATTTAAATGTCGCCGGGACTCGAACCACGAAACTCCAATTCTAACCGGGAATGGCGCGTTTTCCAATTTCGCCACGGCACTCTGGTAAGTTAACGAAAATTTTACAACCTTATATGTAGTCTCTTTTTTTAATTGATTGACATTTTTATTCCATTTTTAAAGCAATCCACTTTTTTATAATGCAATGCTAGAGGACGCCAAAAATTAATTAATTTCATTTTAATTTTTGGAAACATTTGATACAAATTAAAGGAAACATATTCTTATTGTGAAGTTGCAATCAGAACAAAGTTCCGTGAATTATTAAACAATTTATATTAATCAATTAGAAAAGACATACAGAAAAATCAAATTGAATTAATATTTTTTATTAAATATTTTTTCGTTAATTTGTTTTATTTGATGTCTTTTCTAATTGATTAATAAATATTGTTTAATAATTCACAGAACTTTGTTCTGAAATTGCAACTTCACAATAAGAATGTGTTTCCTTTAATATACATCAATTTACTTAAAATATATAGGATATTATGTTATATTCGTGCCACAGAAATACTTTAACATTGCGTACATTTTCAATCAATCGCCACGCGTCCGTAGTCCGTCCCCTGAGGACGCCCATGAATGGCCGGGCCACGTGAAAGCCTTGACTTACTTAACCCCCGAATAAATTGCCCCAAACTGACAACAGCCCCCCAGAGCACACCGCAACAACCCGCGCGGACCGTAAAAAACCTCTCAAACTAAAAAAAATGTTTGTTAAAAATTCTTGCTGGGAAAATATAATATTAGAATCTGACAAGAAAATAAAGGTTTTAAATTTATTTGCAGCGGGGCCTCGTAGCACGAGCCGATTCGTGGTGCGAAGCATCCGCTAATCCCATCGGATACTATGAAAAATGAATAAATTGGTACCAGGCCCTCCACAAAAAAGGTCCCAGTTTAACATCAGTCAAAACTCCTTGCGGATCCTTGGAATATAACTTTTGGTGAGGTCAGAGTAAATATCAGCATTCTTACTTGCAGTTGGGTTTGTTGTACTTTTTTAAGTTTTTAATAAACATTGATATTTTATGATATTTGAAAATATATTTATTATAAGTTTGCGAGCGGGAGAAGAAATATAAATTTGCAAATACGTGTGACCGAGCCGGAACGAGTGAAAGGAATGGCGCTTGGCGGTTAGTGTTGTCAGGCGTCAGCCTCCGGAACATATGCATACTTACTAAATATTGATTTAATAAAATATATAAAGATTAAATAAATAAAAATATTGATTGTAATTAAGTGCTTTCTGTCATTAATTTTTAAGACCTTATCAACAGACAAAAAATAACTGATTTTTTTTCTCCAAAATACTATATAACGTGACTGAGCCAGACACTTTTAAACATAATTAATATACATGGACATTCTGGAAACACAAGAGTGCTTACGCTATTTTATTGTATCAATAATATTACCAACGTGAAACACGACTCGCCAATTAGCAAAATTCAGAAATTTTGGTAATATCAGTAATGTAGAAATTTTTAAAGTATGTAGTCTTCAATAGTATATACGAGTATTTAATGTTATAAATGCTTTTACGCACAATTCTATTTAATTATAAATCTTTTTTTTTTACTATTTATACCATCAATATGATTTTTCGTTTTATAAGTTTTGCTAGCGCTCTTTATCACAAACAAATGTATTGTTTTTTATTGTAAAAGGCTTTAGATCGTTTATTTGTAAAAAAAATGTATATTTTTTCGTTACACCAAATAAATATTTATGCAGAATATTTAATTTTTTTTTACTTCTATATCCAAGTCCTTAGCTACAGTCGCAAAGTCCGACATGACTTGAACTTTTCTTAAATGAAAGTTGACCGCAGCAGATTTTTTCAATATAAATAGAGAAGCGTACACGTAATGCGTGTTCTCGTGCAATATTCTTACTATTTTCAAAATAAGCTAAACGCTTGTGTTATGAAAATAGGCCTAATTTGCTGATGTCCTGGAATGAGGCTCGAACCGCTGACCACCAAATTATTAGACAAGCGTCGTGACCATTATTCCACGCAGAATATAATGAAGGTTCCAGATTGACACATTACGCCAAGCTTCTAAAAATTTGGCATTTGTCTCCAAATTCCAGGAACGAAAATTTCGTCATGTTTTCAAAATATTCACAAATGTTCAGATGAAGTGGAATTTGTTGAAGGAACCCCCTAGAATATGAAAAAAAGGTCTCTTTGAAGATGACGAATTCTTACCAATAACTAAAAAGATTCTTGGCAAATAAAATTCTTTTTTAAGTTAACAATTTGAATAGTATAATAAATACATTAAAAAACTATTTAAAAAAAACGTACATTTCTTAACAGAAATGTTGTCACCTCCAGGCTGCCGGCTGCCTTTGTGTCAGCATTAAAAGTTCAAATCACTTTTATTTACGCAAGCACAATTTTAAATTTTAAAATTATGGAATTTTTTTTTTTTGACAGATCAACATAATTCGGTAAATAGGTTTTCTTATCATCGGTTTTATACTATCCCCAATCATCTTATTAAAGACGATAGATGATTCATCTAATCATCTTACTGAGGATGATAGATGATTCACCTTACTTTCAATGAATTTTATACTAAACAATATTATTTGTAAGTTTCTAAAAGACGAATAAGTGCATCTTCATCATTAACCATTTTGTATCTACCTGGATGATGGCATCCTCAACTACTTCCAACTTTGTTCTTCTTATTGATATTTAGTGTAAAGTTTTTTTTTTCAATTGATTCAGCAACATTAACTATTCAGCAATAATATTCATAAATAAATTCTCAAATAATTAAGAAAACCAAAAGACATTATTCATTTTGATATTTTGACATAAATATAATACCCTGACCATGGAAAGGTATTTCCGAAACATGTAGGTGTAATTAATCAAATAATATAAGTAAATTTATACAAATAATCAATATTTTTAAAGTATTTTTTGTTAAATTTGATGATTTAAATCTAGCGGATTTTAGTGAAACAATTAAAATAATAAAAATCAAAAAACTTTAGTATCTCGGATATGCGTATGTATTATGCGTATGTATGTAGTATGCGATGAGTCATCCAGATAGGTGCGAGAAGTCTTGCATGATGAAGGGAAAAATTGCTGAAGTTCAGAGCCCTGTGAAGAAGGAGAACAGGCTGATGAACCTAAGTGGATTGTCCGTTATACTGTAGAGTTATTCCAGGCCGCAGCAAATAAAATAATGATATCTAACGTTGAACGGAGAGTGAACTAGAAGAAGAAGAATGTTTGTAGGGGATGGAAGAGGAATGGAAATATTTATGTTGGCTACCACACAAAAAAGCGCGGATAGAAATGTGTGGTAAAGGTAACATTTTAAGTTAGTCATAAATATTGAATGTATCTACAAATTTAAATGGGTAAGCCATATCACTCGGGGAATATATTTTTTAACGTTATTTTGAAATAAATGGCGTCTAATACCTACTATGATACGATAACTTTCAATTCACGTTGAAAAAGGCTGAAATGCATTAATAACAGAGTAAAAAAAATCCAAGCGATAGACCCCTTATTTTATATAAATTAAGAAGGAAAGTACTAGAAGAAACGAAGAATATACAGTTTATGCAAATTTCCACGGTAAAACCCTCTAAACATTTTACTGTCCAAGTAAATATATTTTTTGTACTTGATTCCACCTTTCGTTAGGTTAGGCTCAGGGGCGTCCCGTGAGCATGGGCAAGACGGCGGCACTTAAGGGTAGTAAGTTCTAGGGGCGGAGAACTGGGAGCGAAATATTAAAATTAGACATGTAATAAATATTAGAAAGACCGTCTTGTATAAGAAAAATTGGAAAGGATCTTCATAAGACACTTGAAGGTTTTTTCCTTAAAATTTTGCGAAAACATTAAAAAAATATATTGGAAAAATATCAATGGAAAATCAAATGTAAAGCTGATCTTAGCATAATTAAAAGAATTAAAAAAGGGTCGCTCAGATGGTTTGGACATGTTGAGCGAATGAATGAGGAAAGAATGGTAAGAAAGATGTAAAATGCAAGGGTTGATGGCACCAGAAAGAGAGGGCGACCGCGGAAGACGTGGCATGACCAGATCAACCAGATACTGGAAGATGGTCCCGTTAGAAGCCTCAAAAACCGGCGAGCTTGCATGCGAAGGTGTATGAATGTGGATGAGGCGAGAGTTGTATGTCAGGACAAAAGAGTGTGGCGCTCTATCCTCTCTGCCTACGCCCACGGGAAAACGGCGTGATGGTAAGTTAGTTCAATGGACAAGTTTCATCAAATTGTGTTGTAATATTTAGCCAGAGAGTGGCAGCACTGTATTAGAATTAAATGATTATAAAAAATATAATATCAAAAAATAACATGTTTTAAATACAAAATCCAAAAAAGCTGTCAATGATTTTTAGTGTTAGAACGATATGCCTTAAAAGAAATCGTATAAGAAGTTGAAACTTTATTAACTAAATGAAATGAAATTGTAAATTCTCCGATTTCGATAGCTAAAAAAGTTTCAATATTTCAGATTCCGATTAATCGTCCCATCACTATTATTGATTCAAAAAGATACCAATATTCAATTATTATGGGTGAGTAATGTATTTATATACAAATTGTTTTTTTTTTCGTAGTC
This sequence comes from Agrypnia vestita, assembly GCA_016648135.1. Lineage (NCBI taxonomy): Eukaryota > Metazoa > Arthropoda > Insecta > Trichoptera > Phryganeidae > Agrypnia > Agrypnia vestita. The sequence continues at coordinate 67,548 of JADDOH010001919.1, forward strand.
GAGAATATTATTTCACCAAATGTTATATAACGTTCCTTGAGATTGAACGGTAGTTTAAACGTTTTATTTAGCTTCGACATCTGGCAAACATTTATTAGAGGAATGATAAATAAACAGTAAAGACTGTATTCAAAAATTTATTTTAGAAATAAACTTTATCTAAGGACGTCACTGGTTGGGTTAGGTCAAGTTAGATTATGTGAAGAGTCTTCACCCTGGACTGCCATAGGTTTTTACGAGCGGTTCGAGACAGCTTAGTCCCCCTATTCAACAATGGTTACCTTCCCCTAAACAGCGTTTGACACTTTGAATTAAACAGCAGTCTATTGATATACCCCATGTTCATCAAGACGCATCGTTTAAAAGTTAGGTGAAGTTTTAATTGCGAGCTCTTCCTCTAAGTCATGGTACAGTTCCCTACCACTAATTGCACTCAGAATAATTAGTTTTCAGTCCAAATATAAACTTTATCTCCTCGATACTTTCAACTAATTGAGGTATCCAAATTCTAATGGCACAGAATACTCTTCCATTTACTTCGTCAGAAGTTTGGGTCTTACGGGCGTGAGCAATTTACCAATACGAAACTTTTAAAAGTAAAATATTTAGTACTGTAAGGGATCGTATGTGTTAGAAGGCTTTTGTGGTTTATATTTGTGGTATGTTTTAAAATTAAAAATTAATATTTATACTGCCTGAATAAACTATTTTGCTTTAACCTTTCTTTTAACCTAAAACTCTGTGGAAACTTTTAATATTCACGTATAATCAGATTTTTAATAATTTTGTTGGTAGATCGTCGATGTGGCTATGGGAAGGAAATGAAATACTTGAAAATTAAATTAAAACGTTTTATTTATTACCTACACAAAGTCAGTGGACACGGATTTAACCAAGGTAACTGTTATTTAATTCACGCTAAATCTCGCAATTGTCACATGTAAGCCTTCAACTCTTATCTAGAAATTCTGATTAACGTCGTTTGTATCGCTCTGATTACTATCGAACACTTCTCATACGCCGTTAGCTACAAACTTTATCTAAATTTATCGCTGGTCAGAAGCCGCAGTAAGATCGCTCATTAAATTTATTGTCACTTGGTCACACTGAATCACCGCTTTAGCTTTACCTATACTTTTATACATAAATTCGCGAATGTTCAACCGTTTTCTCCATATATCTAGTGATTATGATTTCTTAGAAAATAGTTGAGACTTGGATAATATGTAGTTACCATTATTTTTAGACTATTGCTAATTAAGAATTTATATGTTAAATATATTTTACACATTTCTAAGTTCACTTGTGTGGGGTACCGTTCCGCGGATCCCACTTTTGTATGATGTGATACAGGTGAAAACAGTTGATATGAACAGAAAACCGCGGTCAGTTTTTTGTTGTTTATTTATTTTCGAATTACAGTGTATGCTTTACCGCTCAACCTTAGACAGCGTGGTCATCAGCTATGCAGCTTCAGGTCGATGCACCGGGATCCATGCGGCGTTGATGACGGGTGATCTTCGAGCGTGGTTGAAGGACAGGTCAAAATGCTGTCGTTGGAGTGGATAGACCGGTGTCGTGAAGCTGGAGATGGTGCTGATGACTGATGTAGGTGGCGAATCGCGATGAGGTCAAGGATGATGGTGGTACCGCCGGAATACAACACAATACAAGATCAGTATCACAGATATATTTTTTTATGTAAACCAAAGAAGTATAATGTCGCGATATTAGAATGCTCATACTCAGTTTTTCTTTGCTTTGTAGGTATTTTGGTGATATTTCAAAACAAAAAATCATGTTATTAAGATAAACTATAGAAGTCTCACAGAGACGAATTCATGTGTATGTAAAATAGTGATGGGTCCGCTTTGTACTCATTACTACAATGTAGTACTACATTACATTGAATTGCATTTTGGGATTGAGTGAAGAAATCTGGCTGGCGACTTTTTTTTTTTTTAGGTCGCCAAACTTTTTCTTTGGGAAAAAATATAATTAGTTCACTAGTACTACAATATTGTAGTACAATTACTTAATTTCATTACACTTCACTTCATTAATACTACAATTACTTCATTTCGTTACTTCACTTTTTTAATACTATAATTACTTCATTAATACTACAATTACTTCATAAGTACTACAATTTCGTAGTACTACAATTACTTCACTTCGTGTATTTTTACGTAGTCTTCTTTGTAGTCTTCAAACTGGTGAACGTGTGTGTGTTGTAGTCTTCATTTTGAAATGTAGTTTTTCCTTTCGCTAATTATAAAAGGGTATATGTATGAAAAAGTAAAGAAGTATCATTACCAGCTGCGAAAATCTATGTATACTTGTTCATGAACAAGTATGTGGTCTCTTCTCATGAGAAGAGACCACAGATGTCTTTAGCATAGTCCATTCAAATAAACGAAAGATTCTCAGATTTGAACATATATAGAACATTCAAAATATTTGATAATGTGTGGATGTATTGATGATATAAATTGGTGATCACTTAAGCCGGCTCATACAGGTTGTAAGCCCTGTGCCATCGTATTAAAAGACTTCCACACGCATTTCTCGAATTCATAGCTTCGTCTCTGTGAGACTTCTACAATTATCTTATTTAGTTAATCATCCCTCTGGGGACATAATCCAGTAACTGTTTTCTTAGAACATACCTACATGTAAAAAAAAATTGTTAAAAAATCATGTAATCGTTTTCTTAAAATACGTTTTAGAGAAAGTTGCATTATGTGCGCAGTAAATTTCAGTGGCGTGCACTAGGCAAGGGCAACGGCGGATTAAACGGTAGGTGGGCTGGATGGCCGCCCACGTCCTGAAGTAGCCTCAGGGCAGTGGCGTATCAAGGGGTGGTACCTACCCCCCCAAGATCTAACCTCTCTGATATCCACGATCAAAGCAAATAATAATTTCAACCAATGTAATACGAAAATAGTAATACTGTAAATGTTCCTCAATTAGTGTCTACGAATAGAATAAATGTAATCCTCAAAAATATTGACATGACAATTTTTTAATTAAAAATGAATTTTTAAAATGAAAATCACTATGTACATTGGTTAAATTATCGAATTAAATTAGTAAAAAATGAGATTTTAAATTTTACCGCCCAGGGCCTCCAAGCGATGTGCTCCGCCACTGGACAAGGGCTTAAGTTATGTTGCTTACAACAATACTGCTGTAGAATTACGGGCTGCATTGCCACTACAAATTGTTTTTATCTGCGCTTGAAGAGCTTTGTGTGGGAAGGAAAACAATATTTCAAAAGCGTTTCATTGTAAAAAGTATAACCGTTTTTTGTATTCTCGATTAATACTGTTCCTATTAATCTATTCATAACTTGGATTAAAAGGAATAATATTAATCAAGAACAAAAAAAATGATTATATAATACACTAAAAAATTATATTTTCTATGACCATCGGCCAGAGCATATCCGGGAGGCTAGCGGCCTTCGAGATGTGGTTCTACAGGCGCACGGCGATGGTCAGAACATATCCCAAACGAAAAAGTTGTTGAGCAGGATGGGCAAAAATAGGGCGGCTCCTGAAAAGAATCGCTCAACAACAAGCGAATTGGATAGGCCATAACATAAGGCACCCAGGCCTGCTTTTTACCATTGTCGAGGGAAATATTGAAGGCAATAATCGTAGAGGCCGCCCGAGATCAAGCTACATGGACCAGGTTATCGGAGATGTGTGCTGGCACCTGCAAAGATGTGAAGAGGCTGGTAGGTGACGAAGAGGAGTGGAGAGATCGAGTGCTTGGTGCAGACCAATCCTAGGATTGTGACCCAAAAAAAACGTAAAATAGCATACGGGGTTAAAAAAAAATCCGCATAGATAACGTTTTATTAATCAATATATATATAAAGAAACCCGTGTTTTCCTACCCGCCAAGTTTTCTCCACAGCCAACCACAACCACCCACTGGTTATAGTGGTGGATAGCCCTTGGTGTCACATCGAAAATATGCGAGTTTGGTTGAGGTGGCTGTGCGTGGGTGGGAGTGGGTGACGAAAATGTGCTTTTTAGCGCATTTTTTTGTTATGGAAAGGCTGCAAATGCTTCAGACTGTTTCAAAATAGGCGCGCCGACTGTGTCGGTGAGTCTAGAAGGTTCCGAAAAAACCTGCTAGAAAGTTCTGGAAGGAGAAGATTCTAGAAAATTCCCGAAAGTTCTATAAGGTTCTTAACTGAGTGGCGGAATGTATCGGTGTGTTTAGAAGGTTCCTGTACATTCGAAAAAATTTTGAAAGTTCTGAATGTTCTAGAAGATTTACGAAAGTTCTATGACGATACAAACAGTGAACTAAAAATCTACGCGTGCAAAGCCGCGCGAGCACAGCTAGTTTATTTATAAATATTAATTTAATTCCATTAAAAAAAGCTCCCATAAACTTAAATACACTTATTGCAGGATTTTTTCTGATGTACATAAAAATAAATCTACATCCGTATTTCATTTCCGACGCCTCCGGCGCGTGTTGTTATTTCATTTCCTCAAGTGCCGGAGGTCACCTTGTAGGATCGTAAATATAATTAAATACTGTTTTATTTTTATCCCATGCAGATCATCCTTTGGAAGCACCATTCACGGAAAGTAATTAATGGCTGACTCAGTGTCATTCGAATTATTTAATAAAAAGTTGGAAATATATATCAGTGTGGGAAAAAAAACTTAGGAAGTAATTTGACGATATTAACAAGGAGTTGATTATTTTTTTTTATTGACGCTTTCTAAAATATGTACAAATCTATTACTGTATTAGAAATTTTTTGAAAGAAAATGGTTACATCATGTTTATTTCCGTGGAGTTCCTCCTCCGTAACTGAGATGCAACTTTCTCCATTTGATCGAGACAGAAAAGAATATTGTAAACTCGTTAAGAACTAAATATAAATATTAGGGTATACGATTATTTTAATCCGAAAAACCATTTGTTAAAAACAATAGTTAAAAAAAATGTATTTTTACTCCCAGTTTTACAAAAAACAGTTTTTTATAGATAAAATCCTAATCAAAGACAAGCTCCATAGAAGAAAATATTTGAAAAAAATCTACAGTACAATTTTAGTTTAATATGTATTTTAATAGGTGTCAATAAAAAAAAATAAGTAATCACTTCCATTGTAAAAAATTACTGAATTTTAATTCTTTCATCCTCCTTAAATATTCCATAAATATAATTGGGAGGTGATCAATTTCTGTCCATTGAAGACAATGGTAAAATGTGAAATTTTTTACATAATTTGACGTTAGTAAAATATGCCACAAAACAGAATAAAAGGTAATAAATAAAATTATTCCCGGAAATGGAGTTATTATTATATTGGTTGATTTATTTGTGCAGCAATGGAATGACGTAGGCTGTAGTCAAAAAATAAGTTGAATACAACCTTAAAAAGATTTATTATTTCTAGATATTTATCTCGTATCTGTCTTTTGAAATGTTGTCGCATTGAATTTGTTTGTTTTATTATTCCGCACTGTTGAAAAAGGAAAACAGACGAATATTTACCTATGCTATATTTACATTATATACGTACGTTAACAAAGATACGAAAGTAAATATATATATATATCCAAATATCACGCCTTGCTACAATTGAATTAATTAACTTGATTATAATATTCAAAATTCAGTTCTGCAGAAAATAAACTAAACACAATCAAGAAATTGATTGTGTTTAATTGAAACTAAACACGAACTAATTACGAATTAAAACTAATATCATGTAAATCAAACATATAATTGTAAGTAAATATATCTTCCAGGGAAAGCATCCTAATCATAACCAAATATCGTCCTAACAAATTGGAATAGTCGAGAATTTGATATATTTCCATGATTACAAACACACACAACATGTATTTGGATTTCGGAAGTTATCTTAAGTATTATCTTGTGCAGCGGTAAGCACTACTATAAAGCTGTACTCTGAGCGGGTACCCTCCTCATATGTAGGTAATGTATACTCCGTGGCTTAATTCACAGAATTCCACTAGAGAAGTGCTCAAATATGTTTCTGAGATGGTTGCACAAAAAAAATATACAGCAAAAATTACACAAGAATAAAATAACATACGCAAAAATCCACTCACATTTAAATTAATTATTTTATTATATCCTCACATCAACTAACATAATCTAACCCAAGCCAACTTAACTTAACTCTCATCTGTTAGAAATGTGACAATATTTTATTGTAATCTCAGTGGTGATAGTTTTATTACAAGATATATCAATATATTATGGTATCGCTTAGATGTACAATACTGATAATATTTGTGTAGGACAATTGTTCATCCAAGTGACTTTTTTAAATTTTTGCAAGGTTTTTAACATTTTATTCGACTTATATTAGAGCGAATGAATTTTTCAATATTGACATAAGTTTCTGTAATGATTTTTATATTTTTTGCAAAAAATAAGTATTCTTACTTATATTGAAAAAAAAATGCAAACTTTGATATTGCATATCTCCGTAACTAATGATATTAGGCCATGGTTGCTTCAACATTTTAGACTCATAATTAGTCAGGAACCTACCTGCCAAGTTTCTGCTGCTAGCTCTGGTACATCCTGTATGTTATATTCATTATTCACATTTCCTTACGGCTCCATGGCCCACTGGCTTATTCAGGAATAACGTTTTAGAGATTTCGGTCTGGTAGTCCAGAATCATGCGATGTTTGGACTGCTCGCGTTAACGATCTCCTTCACTAGAACAAAACTCGGAATAAGCGAGGGATTGTGCAAGAATCAACGCCTTTCAAATATGGTGTTGAGGACACATTTGCGGTGGTCTCCCTAGTCTAGTGGGCATGATAATGGCTTCTTTACCGGGGTTGCAGGTTCAATTCCCGATGAGATTACAGTTCGTATATTTGTTTTTTTAAGCCTGGAAGATTTTTTGTGATTTTGCATATTGTGTGTTTAATAAATAATGTACTCTTTTATTAATTTTTGTTTTTCCTTGTTTGTTTATTTTTTAAATCTGTTTTTTAATAACTGTTGCTTATTTTATTCATTATCGTCATCATCTTCATCCCCTTGTCCTAGTAGGGTTGGAGGCCTGAAAACTCGACAAGGTGCTTCCATATTCCCGCGTCTTGCGCAGCTTCTGCATGAGTCAATCAATCTAGACCCATTATGTTTTCATATACATTTTTTTATTGCTTCTCCCAGCTTAATCTGGGGCGACCCACCGGCCATCTTCTTTCCAAGGTTGCGGATTCTTCTTGGTATTCGTTTCTCTGGAATTCTTAGCACATGTCCTTCTCACTCTGTCCATCAGTGTGACTCCCGCTACCCCTTTTAGGAAACTCATCTCAGCAGCCTAAATCTTTGTTCTCACTCTCTGCATCAGGATTTTGATGACCATATATAAGGGCTCGGATTTTCTAATCACTGCAGAGAGTCATAGAACGTAGAACGCTAGCTGCTGCTTCAATTTTATTTTATTTATTATTATTAATAATAAAGAGTTATGTTTGTTATTACGGTCGTTAGACATATTTAACTGTAACTGGTTGTGGATATTTTATACGAACCGTATGCTTTTCCGTGAAACGATTCTCGACATTTCGTTGAATTCTTATTCAACGTCATCAGGAGGACGACCTTTACTTGTTATAAATATATTATACCCAGATTAGTGAGGGAGTCCATTGAAATATACAAACATTCCTATTTTAATAGAGATGACAGCTACAAACTATCAAGTATTTGGCGCCCTATTTTTAAGACATATTCAACCCTTGAAAGAAGTCGCAGTAAAGTCCGCCGACGTAACTAGTACATATTACACACTGGCGACCTCTATTGTAGAAGAAGTGAATACTCCACAACAAATTGCATATAATTTACGCCCTCGAAAGCAGTAATCAATCCGCTCCCTTCCACCGCGGGTAAAGGTCATCCTCCTGATGGCGTTGAATAAGAATTCAACGAAACGTCGAGAATCGTTTCTCGGAAAAACATACGGTTCATATAAAATAGCTGCAACCAGTTACAGTTAAATGTTATTAATATGTTTTCAAAATGTGTTTTTGCTTACTGTTTATTTTTAAATATTGTGTTTTTTCCTATGATTGTTATTTTTTTAGTAATTAATTGATTCGATATTTTTTACAGAACATTTTGTCAGTACCTAATCAATGAATAATTTAAATTTGCACTTTATCCATGTAAAAATTCTCGACTTGAAAGTACTACACCTGTTGATGAAAGATTCTGTTATTCCCGAAACTTCAATCGTCAAATATAAAATTATTATAAAATTCAGGTTGAGGTAACAGAGTTAATGTTTTTCAACCAACTTAGTGAGTTTTTTTTTATTATTAAAATTGTTAAATTTTTCACTCTTTGTCTTTAATTATATACAGCTTGCAGGAAACTTCACTTACCATATTTAAACAAAATTTATTAAAAATAAGGTTTTGCACTGTAGTTACCTTAAATAAATTTAAAATAAAAAATTATGGAGCAGCCTGGATGAGTTCGCAAAGGTGAGATGGTTACAAACACGAATAAGGAGAACCAACTGATAAAAGAAGATTCCAATAATATGTTTATTATTAATAATCTGCAACATACTTGCCTTTCCTTCCGTTGAATAATAATTAATTGGAGCACTTCTCGGAAATGTTTGGGCACGTTTTGGATAAAACAAATAAATACGAAGGAATAAATATTTTTCCCAGAATTTATTTACATTGGCATTTAAGAAATTAAGATTAATAATATTCCTTTCACGAGAATACTCGAATTCGGAAAACATTCCAATTTGACATTCGCAATAAATGTAATCCAATAAGACAAATTGAAATCACCCGTAACAGATTATTATTATTAGTCTTATTTCAAAGGAAATAGACAGAATGCTCGGCACAAGTCATTTGCAGGGTCAAATTATAAACCGTTGGGCCAGTGGGTCGAAATGAAATAACAATTTTACGGTTTCTAGGTTAAATTAATTGAAAATGGAAGAAGATATTGTGTTCTAAAAGTTTTTTTTTCTTAATTATTAAAATCGCTAATAGTAGTTTATAAAACAATATCAATATGTTTTTTGATTTATACACCGCTAGGATATAAAAACTACTAATACCATTGAAATTCAAACACGTCATTTTTGACGAGTTTTATAGATTTAATATATGTATACCTAGTTCTCTATTAATTTTGCTACGATTATTTTAAAATTAATCTAATTTGTGATGTTTTTTTATAAAAAATAATTCTGATCTGCCAAACTTTTTGTCAAAATATTTTTACACATGTCAAAAATTTTATGCCTATTAATATTTTGCTGGGTTATTTATAATTTTTTTTGTGGGTGTGAATCATACGGGCTAATCTGTTTTTCAAATATCTACTTAATATTTATTATTTAATTATTGCATTCTTATGTATTTCACCATGAAACTGGCATTTACGTCACGACCCTTCTCCCTATCTTCCTCCATTCTCAGCAGTGAAGTGTCGATATACCGAACTGATTCTTGAAGTCAACCTTTTCAAAAGAATTTGTCAACCTTTCGCAACAGTGTGCTTTGAGTGCTCAAATTGGAAGACCAGTGTTGGGACCATCGAATTTGTCTCAGACTTCCAGGTAAGGAACTTTTTTTTTCGTTTCTTTTACATCCCCCAAATTACGATCACTCCCGCATTCCTCCACACCCAGTTCCCATTTTATCCTTTCATAACTCCCCCCACCCCCATCTCCTTGTTTCCGATGTGAATTGCCGGGAACAATTTATTATTTTGTTCAGTTGTTTGATGATATTAGTTTTGACTGGAAATATATAACGACTAAATAATTCACCAATCCGTCTCTGTTAGTTGGAATAAATATACTTAATATATTCCTTTATCCTGAAGGAATCATGACTCAAGGGAAGAACAATAAACCAACACTTAAGTAAAGACTCTCATTTACATACATAAATCACATTATAATTTGCTGACATTGAATTTAGTGACTTTGTAGCCGTTGAATCAATTGTTTTTACAACTGAATAGGAATGTAGTAAAAGAGTAACAGGAGAAGGATGATTGAAATATTTTTTAATTGATTCTTAGTAACCTCCCTGAAGACGATTGAAATCTTAATAAGGTAAAGCCAAAATTGTTAACCCATAATTTCAGGATTCAGTTTTTATGACAACAGGAACCCGGAATCATAAATTGATCGTATGCTCCAATTTAACAGTAATAAACAAAGGTCAGAAAGAACAAATATAATATTAATTTTTATTTTATTTATTCTTTGAGTATGTTGTACAAGAATTTATATTTCCTCATATTAACAGAATTACGCGTAAATAATATATATTTCAATTTAAAATTTGTTTTCTTTTAACTTTGTTATAAACACAAAATATTATAAATGACTACTTTAGTTTCGAGAGGAGCAGTCCCTCTTATCATCAGGTATTACAAAATTAAAATAAAATATATTTGAATTAAAATGTTGCACCACGAAGTAACTGCCTAATCTTTCGATGATAATATAAGTTTCATTCAAATCACCTCCCTCTCAAAACCGATACAATCCAAAATGTTACGTTCTAAGCAATTCGTATTTGAAGTTTCAACCTTTTTATTTCTTTGTCTCAATATTAATTACAACTAAACTGAAGCAAACCACCTCGATAGTGAACACATAATAATAATGTAAGTGATTTTTGTATATATTTATGATTTGTAGCCATATTTAAATTGTGGCAATGTTTTTCTATATATTTTGAAAATGTGATATAGCAATACGGCAATAATTAGTATGAATCACAAATAGTACTTTCATTATGATAAACTGTCGCTGTATATATAATAAAGCCAATGTGCCATTTAATACATTCTGAGATAAATGAATCAATTTGTCAATTTTTATATAAATAATGGATATATACTAAAAAAAACATTGCCGTTCATCTGAAAAATCTGCCTAGTAATTACTTAAAATATTTTATATAAATCTAGTCTGTGCAATTATTTTTTAAAACAGTTTCATTCGTTTACCTCAGGCTGTACTAAAACGGCACATAGGCTTAATTATATATACAGTAAAGAAATAATACTTAACATGGTTTTAATAGGTAAAAACCATCATTTTTCGGTTTGTGGTGGTATTGTCCTAAAATACGAAAATTAAGCATCATATATATATATTTTTAGCTTCCTAGCTTAATTTTGCTTTTTGATGTTTATAGCGTTAATGTTATTATGTTAATGGCTTTGCGGTTGGAAATAATAATTAATTACAAAGATAAATTAACACTACACTGCAAGATTGATAACTAATAATTTTAATGTTTTTTAATATCTTTTATTTGTTAAAGAAAATTCACAATTCATTTTTTTGGATGGATTTTACCACTCAACTAGCTCTAAGGTAGTTCCTGAGTGTCAGAGTAAGGATTATTTATTGTATGAAATAAAATACTACATATATAATGAAATAAATGCATTCATATGTGTTCATCCGCACATGTATGTACACACGAAAAAATGCATAATATTTCACTTCAGAATCTTATCCCGGGAATGGATTCTTTCGTCATGAAAAGAAACAAAACGAAAATAAATTAATTTATATTTAATTTTCTCAGTGGTCCTGAATTTGTAGAAGACGACACAGACTAAAGCAGTATTTTAATTTATATTTTTGCACGGTGAGCAGTTAAGCCTATGTTTTAATATGACTAGAAGCTCTCAATCCGTCTAGCCGGACTCTTATTTATTGTTTTACAACTCTTCTATTTCACTTCACAACAGAAGGTTCGTTGCTTTGATGCGTTGTGTTCTCTTACATGTATTGGGTCAAGTGCGCCTGACAACTCATTTACATTAACGTGACATTAAATCTGCTCGGACGTGAAACGAATTCCCCCAACTTTCGGGACAACCCTCCCCTACGAGTGACGTGGACCCCATCTTCCGGCGGGGCGGGCCGACTGATATATTTTTAAATTTGATTTCAGAAATGTGACGAGGAATTCGGATAGCAATAATAACGCTATGATTTGATATTTGTTCAAGGAATTTAATAATATTCCCTCACAATCAACAGTACACTTCTGCCGTCTGATATGTCACGCATTCTAATTAACATTGTTGTATTGATTCGCTCTGCCTGCTTCGTTGAAGGGTTGTTTTTTTTTTAAATATCGACACGTGCGGTTAAGTTTGGCATTTAAATTAAATTCGTTGTCAGTATGCGCCACAATGGGACAATGGGACATTTTAAACGATTAGCCATAGGATAAAGTAAAAGAAAAAACTCAATTCAAGAACACATTCATATTTGTGAAGTTGTAATTTTTTCAGAACAAAGTTCTGTGAAATTTTTAAAACCAAATTAATTAATCAATTAGAAAGAAATACAGAAAAATCTAATCCACGAAAAAATATTTGGCTACTACCGGGATTCGAACCCGGGTCACCTCCTTTCCGGGGCCGTTGCTCTGACCACTAAGCTATAGGAGCCTTGTAGATTTCCGTGAATATATCGACCTTATATGTGTGGATTAGATTTTCCTGTATTTCTTTCTAATTGATTAATTAATTTGGTTTTGAAAAAACTCAAAGCTATGGATTACAGACTAATTAATAAATTTTATTCAAATAAACGAAATTAAGCGCCACTACGTAATCGATCATGCTTGAGGGCGGCATGTTTTATAGTAATTGCTATCCGCCCATCCGTGAAAAATCACGGGAAATACTAATAACTAGCCGTATATTCGTGAAAAATCATGAAACATGATTTGCGTCTTTACTAAGCCCTAGTATATATTTCTAATATCTTTTTGACGGTCCACGGAGAGGTGGTGGTAGCGATGTGTGTAGGGCACCGCCCGCCACTTACGCGTCCCAGGTTCGCGCCCTACGTCCAGGCTTGTAATTTATTTATTTTTTGCCGTGAATTCGAATGAAATTGCAGACGTTACAGGAAGTTGTAGACAGACAGAAAATATATAATAAGACACGCTAATATGTATAAATAAAAGCGCCGGGAAATTACAAATATATTTCTAAAATCAAATATAAAAATATTTTTCTCAAAATGAGCAAAATGATACAAATTTACATTGTATTCTGACGAAGGAAACAGTGGCCTGAATCATTTATGTATTTTTTTAATATAAAAACTATAAAAGCAAAGTAGCTTATTGTGTGAGTAGCTTGTTGGTCTTGTGGTTAAGACACTCGCCTCGTGATCCAAAGGTCGCGGGTTCGAACCTCACTTCAGACTAGCAAGTTAGTCCTATTTTCATAGCACAAGCGTTTAGCTTAGTTTGAAAATAGTAAGAATACTGATGTGTCACGTATTCCGTCGCATCTCTATTTAAAAAAAAAGTTAATTTTTATAAATTGCTCTTAAATGCTCAAATTAAAATCAAAATGTATGCAAAGATAGTGGGTCGAGGCCCGCTGTGGTTTCAAGCCGTTTGCATCGACCAAACCGACCAATCAGGAGCTTGATGCGGGCGCCGGCAAGCGACCAATTAGAAGCCTGATACGACCACCACTCTGTCGCCGACCGACGTAGTCTGCACCACCTACCTATTGTTATCCGCACTCCAGTTCTCGTCAATAAATCGACTCACTAAAATATGAGTACTTCTGGCCATCCTGTATCTCCAACTGTCCTACTTTAGCTTGTCACATACATCTACACAATGAACTCGAGCGCATTCAAACAATACGCATAATATGCCTTCATACCATACACACACAACTACAATATTCTTATTATTAGATTTATATCTAGCAAAATGGGCAGGACAAGGTCAGAAAACCTATTTTTAATTCAAAATGGCAAATTTAAACTATTATTCGTCGTTTATCCCTTTTATTTCATTATTCTTTAAAATTTCTAAATAATAAATGCAGTCGTTCTGCACGCAGTCCAATGTATTTGACGTATTGACATCATCAAGACAAAATAATATTTAAAAAAAATATTCATTGTATTATTGGTATATATATATATTTCTTTTATTTGATTAATTACACAACAATTCAGATGTTTATAAACTGTCGTATAAAAATTGTACAGCGTTTTATATTGGAAGTCCAAATTTCAATGTCAGAGTTATAGAGCATTTAAGATGTCTGAATAATCACGTTTTTTTCTGACATCATCATTATTAGATCATTTATTAGAAAATGATTTAATAGAAAATGATCACGGTTTTGATAAAAATTAAGGACTTTCTGTTTTACATATAAATAATTTTGGTCTGAAATTGAATAATTTAGAATCATTAGAAATTAGTAAAGCGTGTAATAGTAAACAAAATATTATTAATAATCAATTAAATTTAACTACTAGCCAATTCTAAAAAAATTTCCAATAATTGCGAGTAATCAATAACTTCAGTAATAATATTTAAAATAATTTAATAAAACAAGAAACAAGACATTTCGTCCTGATATTTTGACAGTTATACAACACCCTGATGATGGAAAGGTTTTTCTGAAACATGTTGGTGTAATTAATCAAATAAAAGATGCAGATGGGATATTCAGGTAAATAAGGTATGTAAGAGGTTGAGAACTGTATTGGGATGTATGCACAAGATTAAATACTATGTTCCGATACAGACTATGAAAACTATATATCAATCTTTAGCGGAATCGGTAATAAGGTATGGAATAACTAGCTGGGGTCTAACTTGCAAAACAAATATTAGAAAAATTCAAAATATTCAAAATTCGGCTATAAAATTAATAAATAAAGAAAGTGCTACTAAAGATATACAGGAACTCTTCAAGAAACAAGGCTCTATGCCAATTAATGCTATCTTGTGGTACAAACTAATTACACGATATCATGAAGATGGGACATATAAGCATAGATTGATTCATAAACATAGTATCAGATTTACGGTTAAAGAAGGACTACGAATACCGAAGGTCATAAATAAATATGGACAAAGAACATTAAAATATGTCATACCAAAAATATTTAATAAAATCCCATGTCGTGTCAAAATGGATATTAATAAAAAAGGGCAAAATACAGAATTAATGAATATGTTATTAAATAAAAGAGACTTATTTTGATTTTGGTAATATTTGTATTTTTTCTTGTATTTGTTGTATAGTATTGTAGATTTGTATTTGAGTTTATAAGATCTATTGTAATTAATTAATATGAATGTATTTCTGGTAAATACAATTTATTTATATATATGTATTGATGCACCTACAGACAAATATCAATGTGATGTTTTGTGGGTCTGAGATGTAAAAAAAAAATAATAATAATAAATTTAAAAAAAATAAAAAATATACAAATAATACAATCTATATTTTTTTTAAATGTCAATCAATCTATAATGTTTCTGAATCAATTGAAAAAAAATACAATATTTAACTGCGTAGTTATTTTGTTCTGTATAAAATTATCATAACACACATACCTACACACGAAGACTCCCACCCATGCAGCATCGTTCCCACATCTCTGTTGCCCGGAGCGCGATCGGCATCCTGCTGAGCCCTCCACTATTTGCATTTCCGTAAGCCCTCCTTTATCCTCGCTGGATCTGCGCTCCTGGTCTAGACAAATGCCGAGAGCTACGGCGCACACACAATTACTGAGAATTTTTGTATTTTATCCGCATAAAGTATCATCTTCTTGATTAATTAAACATATTCTCTTCCTTCTCACATATTTGTGCATTGCTTAAGAAAGCGATTTTCAAACTGGGAGGTGCGGACTAGTATGAAACTCTGAGGCGCGATGAATACGGATTGACAACTATTGAAAAGGAAAAATTAATAGGATTATCGTACGATAGTTCATTGTATCAAAATTTTCAGACTAAGACCCTAGTTAAATTTTGGTTGAATCTAAATGAAGAAAACAATATTTATCAAGGAAAGTAATCCAAGTACGCTACTATTTTTATTATCATATTTATTTTATGTGAGATGGGATTTTCTTTTCTTTGCAGCTGATGCAGATAGAAATTGTCTATTATTTTACGTGTTTATTATAGGTATTCTACGATCTCCATGAAAGTAGGTACTTATTACTGTACCTGTATATCTATATTTATATAACTTGTTAATTAATGTTCACTCGGTTCAAGAATGTTCATAAATTATTTTACCTATAATTATTCTGCGACCTTTCTGGTCAAAGTTTCGGATCCTATTGCAGGGTTCATCATCAGAGCTGATGTGGCTGCAATTATTTCCAAAACTTCGATCAGAAAGAATTTAGAAATACGGCAGAAAATTTCCGAAAACTCAAACCAGAATATTTATAGGTTTGGGTCCGAAAAAATATTTTTTCCTTCCTCTTTGGTAAGTTATTTTTAGAAACCTTATTATTAGAAAAAAAAAATTTATACAACACCAATATATTCTAGCAAGCGATAATAGGTGTTTCACAGACGAGTGATTGATTGCGAAATAGTGTGAATTAAAAAATAGTGTTTAAATTAAATTAGTGTCCAGTGTGAATTTGTTAAAATAATTAATAAATCGTTAAGGCACTTCACTGCAAATGCATATTTCGGCGTTTTTTTTTTTACGAAAATGTGGGTTTAATTATTCGTTTATATCAGAATGCAAATCCAAGACTACAATTTTTTTAGGGCAACAACTTAAATAAAACCTTTTTTCTTATATAAAAGTAATAAACCAAACATAATTTACAATAATTAAGAAAATATAAGCATTAATCGACAGGCCTCGGCCAAAAAATCGTTTTAAGTATTCTAGGGGAAGAAAAGTTTTAATTAATATTTATATGTACGCATAACATAATTTTTTATACATATAAAATTTACTTCATTACCTAAATTCCGTACTTAGATAATTAAGAAATGTTCAATATTAATAAAGTTATAATGTTTTAAATTTGCAAGAAATTATTACTTTATTGTTGATTTTTAAACGCTTTTTATTCATATAAAGAGAGGATTTAAAACAGTAAATTCTATTTATTCCCATATTTGAGGCTTTACTCACTAATTAAAAGTTAGTTTTTTAAAAATAAAAGCACCTTAATTATTATGTCCAGCCTTAATGGATTTCCAGTGTTTTCATTTGCCTCTGACAGCTTTGACCCGTGACATTACTTGAAATGTGAGAAATGTCATTCTAGTGATTGATTATTCACACACTTGGACCATGCACAGCCCGAAGAATGTAGGCCTCGATCATAGAAGAATTAAATATCGAGCTGCATCCATCCTTCCAGCGAGATTCCGTAGGTATAAGAAAACTCCAAGTAAAAATTGGTGATTCAAGTAAATGCGAAGGTGGAGTTGTTATATATGGTAATGGAAGAAAAAGAACACGCGACGGAATTTGATCAAGAATCATAATTTTTAAAAACGTTAAAAGCGCTTAGAGAATAACAAAAAAATAGTTGACAGTAATGTGTTACATATATCGTAAAAAAAACCTAAGATTTATGACATAACAGTCATAACCCGTCAACAATGACGGACTTTTTATTTTTGAATTTCAATATTACATTAAGTAATTAATTATTAGTTATATATTAATTAGTCAAAACAAAAAAGTGTGCTAAGAGATCAATATAAAATGTAAACTTTTATGTCTGCTATTTGAAATCATACTAATTTTAAAAACGGAATATTTTTTTTTATTTATTTATTAGAGACACTAACAGGATAATGGGTACATGATACTCTAATAATAAAACATTATAATTGAAGACTATGCCCATTATCCCAATTACAAGTGTCTTCAGCATGCTCTAGCAACATGTATTTTTACAATTATGTATATTTTACATGTATTATATATATTTAGTGTTTGAATGTAGTGTGATCATATAAGAATATGTATGTAAATAAATAATTTATTTAATGGATCTATGGTTTCAGGTCATTTTTCAGAAAATGGATGCTGTATACGAGTGAATTTTTAAACGAAGATAAGGTATCTGGAAAAATATCAGCATAAACTTTTGATGGGAGAAAAGAAACCAATATTATTAGTGAGCTGGCTTATTCTAAAGAACTTCGGGTTTCTTATACGGGGTTTAACATGCAAATTTATGTCAGATAGAGAAGGAGAATCAATAGCTCTACTGACAATCTTGTGTAGCACAACGAGATCGGATATTTTCCGTCGGGACTCAAGTTTGTGCATCTTGAAAAAGGCAAGTCGATCCTCGTAGCTGAGAAGGATGTTGTTTTTATATTATAAGTTACAAGTATATATTTATAAAAGAACACATAAAATCTGTTCTGTCTGAGGGGGTTTTGCGAAGCGGGATTCTCCTACACCTTTGACCAGATTTTATGTTATTTTTAATTTATTAAACATTTTTATTTTGATATATACTTCCATAATATGTATGCCTTAAACACTTTGTTTGTAATGTACCTATTATTAAATAAATTGAATTGAAGTAAACGGAATTGAAATAATATAATAATACAAAACATTTTATTTTATTAAATTTATTATTATTATTCTAAGTTCTCCTAGTTACGATTGCGGACATTTGAAATTCTTATTATTGGGGATATTAATTACTGATGATGATAGAAAATTACGATATTACTAAGAAAACTTCATTAAACTCAATATATTTTCTTATATATTTTAGTTTTCTGAGATATCCTGCCGTGTGCATGTGACCTCTCTGGCCGATGATTCAGTTGCGGGTTACATTATCAGGTCTGACCTTCAACCCTACTATGAAATCTGAAACGTCAGTCACAGGGGTCAGATTCACACGCATTCACGCCCAGAATACTCTACGCAGAAGGTTTTGAACAATCACTAAAACACACGAAATTGGAATGAGTGCTGAGTTGAAAGTTATAAAAAAGTAACCCATAAAAACAAAGTTTTTACTATTTTTCTTTTCTTGTAAAATATAACATTAATTAAAGACGAATTAAAACATATAACATGACACTAAACTTACAGAAATTTAATATATTTCTAAAATGTCACATGTTTTGAGATGTCAAGATTTTGATAGATTCAATTATCATCAATATCGTACCTTATGAATTTCCAGCGTCAAATGATTTAGTCAGAATCAGATTTGAGTAATGTAGAATTCTTCAAAACTAAGCAGAAATCTAAAATAAATAAATCATTATTTGATTTTTTCCCAAAAAACCCAATTTTGCTGTCATCTGTGAACCAATTGTTTTGTAAATTTTCGAAATTCGTAGTGATGTATCTATTATACCGACGGAGTAATTCAAATTTAGAAAATATTCCGCGAAGTTATCGGGCCGCCGCGCCGTTGCTAATCAAACTTTTCTAATGATTCCAATTTGAAAAAACCAATAAAATTTCTAAAAATCCGAAATTATACTATAATTATTAATTTTTTCTAACGAAAATTTGATAGATCTTCTTGATCGTCGCCACGAGTCTGCTTGTTTCACGAGTTTCAGCTCGATTGGATCACGGAAAAGGGTTTAAAATGGATCCAAAGTTTTTGTTGACGGCAAGCAAGCAGACGCCACGAGTTAATATAAAGGGAGTAAAAAGGAAAAAATATTAATTAAATATTTCTTAATTTAGATGTTTCTTGGTTTGAAAGAAACTGTGGAGTAAATGATTATATTTTGGCATAAAACCCTTGTTCTCTCTAAAATGGTAGATGATTGCGAAATGCTGCGAAAAGGCGCGGAAAAAACATTTTTTCTCGACCACTGATCAGTAAATAAAATTCTACGTTTTCACAGCCTGGTTGTATACAAGTACCATTACGGTTCGCGTACTTTATAATTAAAAGCAGAGCACCACGGCCGCGAATTTCCATACAAACTTGATTAAAAACAGATTCTCGATATTAAATTACACGGGTAGGATGATTAAAAGCCGTTCATCCCCACGCGTTCCGTTTTTTCCGTCTTTCCGCTGCCGGAGGCGATGCGACTTCCTGGCGGTGTATTGTGGATCCTCTCGCCATTCATCCCGTCACCCCTCGTCGATCCTGCCCTCCTAATCCATTTCCCAGCATCCATATTTATTCTGCCCTGCCACGTCCAGGGTCGCCCTGGTTTAACAACTGAATAACCATCAAAATGAAACTAATTGTGTTTATATTGCAATATTTCATTTTTCGTTTAATTTGAAATCAAATTAGTGTGTATTTTCGAGTTACTCCTATCCGCAACGTAATTTGGCAAATAATACTTTGGTGTACAGAAGAAAATTAAACTTTATTTAAAATACATTTCTGGTACATTGATTTATTCGTTTTTCAGATCTATTTCGGTGAAATTTAACGAAATATTAATTCTTCTTAGATTTGTCTCTGCCAATTATACCATAGATAATTTTATTATAATTAAGACAAGTTATAGAAGACTCACAGAGACAAAATTATTTATGTGAAACGTTATAAGGTGGCTTTATTGGCTAAAGTAATCACTTTACACAATACAACATTCACCAATTCAATCGTAAGAACATCCGCACGATATCATTTTTTCTTTATGTTCTTGTTTTCTTCCAACTATGACCGTTAAACAATACTAAAATTGGTAATTCTCTTGATATAGTATACATAGATGTCGCCGCTCGTAATGAGAACTATGTTCGTAATGTGGAGCATGGAGCTATTTTGTTTTTAATGTACGTACGGTATTCTTCGGAATTATTTTACATATACGCAAGAATACGCCTGAATTTTCAATCAATTTCTATTTTATTTAATTTAGTGTAAAAAAAATCCCGACCCAACTAAAAAGTAAGAGGAAGAGAAGAAGAATGAGAAGAAAAATTATTATTATAATAAACTTTACAGATTTTCAGACTTTAAAAATACGTTAAAACGTCAACTTTGAAAACATGATCCGGAAGTGCTGTCCCTTGCAAGTCTAAAGCAGAATTTTCCTTAAAACCTTACTTGATGCCGTTGAAAGACATTTTTTCTCTAAAAATTGTTTTATTTTGCACTCGTAAATATTTTAATCATGAAAATATGTCATCCTGTTTATTCTTTATATTTTCCGACAAATTTCCTGGGCGGGGAAATCTCCCGATAAATTTCAGTCCTGAAATATTTCAGAAAATCATACTAAAAATGAACCTTATTTATTGGTTGCACAATAGCTTGATCTATTGGTTTTAAGACTCCCTTAGTGATTACGTGGTCGAAGGATATAACTTCATTTCTGGATTAACAAATTCTTAGCATTGGCGTTGAGATTAGTTTGAAAATAATAAGAATGTTTATGTGACATGTATTTCGTGTGTGCCTACGTTCTGTGGTGGCATTTCCGTTCATTCAACTGTAATTATATTAAAAAATATTCTTCAAATTTTTCGGACATATAATGTGTCAATTCGATAGACTAAAAAAATATATTACCCTGGACACATCTATAAATACGGAAAACCTAGAATAGTTAATTTTTTTCTAATTTTCAAGTCAACGATACTCTTGAATACTCTTCATGCGACTAGAGTGGCTTAATTTTTTGCTACAAGTGCTTCAATGCAGATAGCTACAGCATTTTTACTAACACCCTTGTGATAAACATCATTAGTCTATACTTATAAAACTCAATGCCTGTCCGTCTGTTCTCCATACAAATCTACACCACTTGACAAATCTGACCCAATTTTTGCATACTTATTCGTTAGGACCTTGCGAAAAATAAAGGTGCCATCTTCCAAACATCTCATTCACCTCTCGCCTGGATGAAAATCAAAACATGGTTGTTATGAGACTTTGAATTTTATAAAAAAAATTTTTTTCTTTTTTTTTTCTTTACATTTTTTTAAATATCATTAGACCACAAAACGTCTTTAAAGACGTTTTTCTGCAGGTTCATTTTCACAATCAATGTTACAATGTTACTACATTTCATTCATTGTAGGTATAAGAGAGAGAGAAAAGTAAAACAATTGTAAGCACATTTATATAAATGAATAATACTGTCACGTATCGTGGCTGCAGAAATTAAAGAAAACGCTGGGATTTAATACAGGATTTATTGAATACCGATTAATTAATTAAACTAACGTATAAGGTCACTTATCACTATAAAATGTAACGCTATTCCTTAAATTAAACTGTTTAGCAAATTTATCACTCGTAAATAGACACTTTATATTCGCTTTAACACTTTATTCACAGTTCACTAGAATATTCTATCAATTTCCGCACTTATTAATTTCGCTTCGGTTTTATTTCGCTACGTAAGAACTTTCTAAAATTGCTGTCGAATTGCCGCTCGCTTGGCACCACTGGCTTTTCGCCGCTACCGCTCGCTTGGCCGGCCTGACCCGCTCGCGGCTACCTTCACTTTGTTATCGCCTGTCAATGCGCATGGAAAACAAATCACTCCCTTACTCCCGTGTGTCGTATTTATATCCACTAATGCTCTGATATCGGAATTCCGAGACGTTTTCCGCGTTTTCGAGAAGTTCCTTGTGTTTTCCAGACTTTGGAGATGTTGCTCGCTAACCGTAGATTATGCTAGGCTGTTCTGGAATCTTCGTTAGTATTGTGATCATTTCAAACAACTGTCACTTGACATGAGTGCGTGGTTCTTTTTAGCTTTGTAACAATACTAATCTAAATTTAGCAAACTAATAATTCATAATCATTACAGTAATAATACACATCACATTGATTTATAGGTAACTTATATCGTTTAATATTAACCACTTTGAGTTCTGCCACAGATTTTGGATTCCCACTGTGCAAAGGGAAAGGTGCATTGTGGTCTGTTCAAGAACATGGGAACTAAATATTCAAGTGTCCTCAGTCCATATTTATTTTTTATTCTTGGAACAATTAAAGTCTGATTTGTAGCGCATCTTTTGTGTCTGCCATGAGCAACTACCTTTTTGGATATTTCATTTTTGTGATTTTCTTTTATCAGCAGAAATAGAATTAACCCATAAACTGGCAAAATATTGACGGATGAATATATTATTTTAATATTTTATGTATGATTATGTTTATTTATTTATAACTTATTTAATGTGGTCTAGAATGGTACCACAAAGGTGGATGGATGCAATGCCTCTGGTTGCAGAAACCGTGTGCAGTCCCAGGACCGGGAATCATGAAGGTGCATTGAAGTCATGTTTTATCCGATTTAGGCTATAATGTGTCAATATGAATATTAAAGAAGAACAATAAATCTATAAATTGTTTATCATTAATTGTTATTGTCTTTCTACTGTCCACGACAAACAATAGTGTTGGTGTGGTAGAGTTTGTGATGATGAAAGATGTGGGTGAATTTGTTTTTTGATTTTTATGAAGATTTAGAATGCTCTTTGTGACCTTGCAATGGTCTCATGTGAACCTTTTTCCAAATAATTTTTCACGATCAATGATAAAATAACTAAAAGACCTGGTACATGAAGTAAATATAAGCAAAAGCACCGCTTTCACGAGATTATGTCGAGATTACAGAGCGACGTGTAATAATATGATTATCTTGCAAAAAAATTGAATTTCACAACCGATGATTGATTTTAAAAAGATGTTTGTGTATTTTAGAAGCATTTTATCGAAATCATATATATTTTAAAATCTCCATTCTAGCCTTAAAATCAGTTACATCGATTTTTTCGTGAATAGTGACACTTTTTCTTGTAGTCCCCTCCCATAATGTATGTGAGGTAATATAACAGATTTAATGGTACCGATAATTCTCCATGTTCTAAAACATCTCGCCAAAGCCAATTCGACATACCGTCTTCAAAATAGCGGTTTTTCATAAATTAAAAAAGGCTTTTCTCTGTAATTTTGATCCTGGAGAAAGAAAACATTCTCAAAGATTGTGCAATGTCGTAGAATATTTATATGAGTATTTATTGTCTTTTTATTTTTAGTAATTCTCGAGGCGACCCTGTCACGTCGGCAGGACCAATAATCTGTTTATCATTGTTCTGACAATCCCCCGCAGGAGCAAACAGGAGTATTTGCTAACTGTGGCCTAAGGACAATGACATCCATTACTAAATGTAATTCCTAGAATACATAAATAGTTTATTTGCCGACTTATTGATGTCTCTCTTATTCTTTTTTGAACATGTATTCGAGAATTTACCCAAGCCTCAAGCAGGGTTACCCAAATCAAATTGATATTCAAAATTATTAATGTCAGGTTTCTTATGAACTGAATTGCAACAAAACTAACCCATTAAAACCAAGTTTTTATTTTACTCCCTTTCTTTGTAAATTAAGTTTACCATCATGTAATTTAATAATTGATTGACTGAAAAATAAACATGTCTAGACAAATATCTATGTCAAAAATCTCTTTATTATTTGATTTCTTCCCAAAAAAACGAAGTGTGCTGTCACCTGTGTACCAATTGTCATAAATTTTAGAAATTCGTACTGGAGTACCTATTATACCTACCGACGGAGTAATTCAAATTTTAAATATCAATTGGTAGTAATCAAACTTTTGTAATGATTCCAATTTAAAAAAACCATTAAAATTTCTAAAAATCAAATTATACTATATTTATTAAAAAGTTTTAACAAAAATTTGATAGATCATTTTGATCGTCGCCACGAGTCTGCTTGCAAAGTTTCAGTTTTATTGGATCACGGGAAAAGGGATAAAAATCGATCCAAAGTTTTTTCGTCAGACAAGCAATCAATCAATCAGACGCCACGAGTTAATATAAAGGGAGTAAAAATAACATATTATATTGTAAGCAGATATTTTCTGGTGTATTTTATATTTAGTATATTATAAGAAATTAGTATTTTTGGATCTGCCAATTAACTAAGGTAAACTTAAAACCTATTCAAAAAATTTCGCATAGATTTTTAAAGACAAACGATGCCTCGAAATGGTTTGATTCTAAAAATAAACTATGTGTTCATAATAATACTGTAATGTATTTTCAACAGACAGTCTTGTAAATTTATCACTAGAAAAGGCGTGTTAGAAAGCTTCGTAATATTTTTATATTCTTTCATATTTACCTTTTTTAAAGTTTTTTTTCACCTTTAATGGTAGCGGAATTAATGTCAGGCGCCATCGAATCTTATTTCAAATTAAAAATATTTTAGTACCGAATCCTCCATCATCTAAGCTAATCACTTCCCTCATAGACTGTTGTATCAAAATGTCATTCAAGTGTATGAAGCTGATTTTTTGTGTAAGAATACAATTTTTATTTTATTTGTTTATTAAAAAATCTTAACAGTTTCAGTCATTATATGTAATTTTAGAGCACTATGTACATTGTATAAACCAATTAAAAAGATTTACAGATATTTAAGGCGTAGTAAATTAAATACAATGTTGCATAAGATAATATTTGAAAGCTAAGAGAATATATTAAAGTAAGCAACAAACAATATAAAATTTAATGAAATCAATGAGTGTTGATAGCAACACGGGAATAGGGATGAGGCAAAAGGGGCTAGATGGTAGGAGTTAGAGTAGAAGTGGAGGAAGAGAAGATTAGATGCAGTGGGTGATTGACCAAAGTAGATTTACTGATGACGCATTCAATCCGTAAGTCGAATAATGGTATGGTGTAATAGTTTAGTGTAACATAAAGTTGATTTACATTTTAACATAGTTATTCATGCATTATTAACATCAAATTTTATCTGAATACTAATATTTAATGTGATTTTAAGCTAACCCCTGGTGAAATTTGTAGCTAAATGGTATTAATGAAAAGTTTAAGATGATTAAACAACTGTTTTCAATCTTTTTTGTTTCTCGGTAGTGTAGTGGTAAGACTGGAAAGTATGAACATATCTCCACCAGTCACGCGGGAGCCCGCAGATCCATTCCCTGCCAAGGAGACTATATTGACTTTATTGGAATGATAATTTCATGCTATTATAGTATTTAAATGTGAACAAGAAAATGATTTTCTAAATAAATTTGCACTATTTGCAAGCGTAGTTATGACGAAGGTCTATTCATGGTGAAATGGCAAAATGAACTGAGCACAAATCAGCTGTCAGCTGTCAAATCGGCTGCCGCTGGAAAAAGTGTTGCCGATTCGGAAAATAAACCTCTACAAAGATATCCTATATTTAAACGCTAATAATATAAAATAATTATTTCAATAAAGTCAATACCATGGCCTACGGTTTTTGTGCGTTTTTCTAGCCGTACACCCGCAAAAAACCATGGGACATAAATAATTACAGGATTTTGAAGCTGAAAATTCTTGAATAGAAAAATAATTGTTTTTTTTTTAATTGATCTTATTAGCTTAAACCTAGAACAAAATATAATTAAATAATAATAATAATATGAAAATGTCAAGACCGTGTAATAATGGTGGGGCGATCCTTGAGTGTTGCCTGAGCCATTGCGTGTTGTGCGCTGAATGCGTGTCATACTGTAATTATCTAAAGTTGTAGTTCCAGCAAGTTACAGACGTTGCGGACAGAAAAACCGACAGACAGCGAAATTATTATATTTAGCACCTTGCATTTTAATGTTCTGTTCCTCTAAAAAAAAACACTACATATTTGTGTTCTGTGTTTGTTTTCGTTTTTGGTTATGTTATAATATAATTTTTAAAAAACGGCGGATAAAAGCAACAACCTTATACAAACTAGCATAAAATATGTACCTATGGTACAAATAGTTCACAATTCACAGCTAAATTTGCAAAACCTTAGCTAAAATATTAGCTTTCTTGATATCAGCGTCATCAAAACGTTTCGATAATGATTGAGTTGACAATAAAATACCTGAAGAACTACCGGTGTTAAGAAAACTTGCATTGTTCATCTTCAACAATACCTTCAATACCAAAACCCACGTTCAAACAACGTTCACAATGATGATAAACCTAAATCTTTTTTGTGCCGATTCAAATAAACAGACATTCCTTTATAAATATATTGTCTATTGCAAATCTTTTTATACCGAATATTATCTTCGCAATACGATTAACGCTCGAAGGGGTTACTACCATAGATACCATTACAATTTGTAAGGGATATTGTGCAAAACTGTATCTCGTTTGCGGATCGGTCGAGAGATGTCGTAGTAAGCAAATAATGACGTTAAATACGGGCGACGGGAGAGGCGAAGCGGATGTAAAGGGTAAAATTGAAAGGTAAATATATATTTCTCTCGAAAAATAACAAAAATTTGTACCAATCACGTACGCCAACGCGTGAATTTATTCAAAGCGTTGCTCTGAATGCCTCTTTTTTATTTGTATGGAGTATATCCCACTAGATTATATTTTTTACTAGTAATCATAATAATTACTGCCTATATTTTTAAATTGTCAAGACAGTTATTTTTATTTATTATTTAATATAGAAATTACAAATAATTTAAATTAAAATAAACTGGACAGATTGGGTTCAAATGACAATGTAATGATGCAGAAGAAAAAAGAAATCCTTAATAAAATTTAACCCATATCAATAGATTTTCAGAAAAATACCTTATTCTGTATCTCATTATTCAAGGCAAAAACTGTGGATAGAAGAGGTCCTGGAAGATATAGGACATCCTGGTTACTGACTAAAGTACCGAAGGCCATTGACGTATTCGAGACTTTTTTTTTCGGCGTGGCGTCGCGCCCGATCGTTAGGTCAAAGGAGGTCCGTTCGTTAACGAATGCAAGTAAGGCAATTACCTTACTTTTGAGTTGCCAAGATTTCACGCTTGAAACGAGTCTACAGTTTATTATATCATTACCTGAGTCAATGTTTCGGGAAGTACATATTAAAAGTTGTTGCAAGCAAGAAAACGATCGCTAATGTTCGATTATTTGAGATCTGCATCGATGATTGGTTTCTGATTTTTTGAAATTCGATGGACAGCCATCGGCAATGATCCCTCTTAGGTGTGCGATCGCACACTTATAAAAATTTATCTGCACACGTGTTACCAACCCCTGCACATAGAAAGAAATATGCGAAACCAGAATTTACGTTTGGCTTAATACACCACATTTTATGACTAACTAACTAACTAACCATCACGCCGTTTCCTCGCAGGGGTAGGTAGAGAGGATTGAACGCCACGCTCTTCTATCCTGGCACACCATTTTTGCTTCGGCCACTATCATTCATCTTCTCATACAAGTTCTACGGTTGTTGCGGCTTTTAACAGGGCCATCCTCAAACACTTGTTGTATCTGATCAAGCCAGGTCTTTCGCGGACGCCCTCTATTTCTGTTCCTTCCGAGTTCCGATTGTTGAAGTTGCCTTCATATATTTTCTTAATCATCCTTTCCTCGTTCATACGTTCCACATGACCAAACCATCTCAGCACTCCTTTCTTTATTCTATCTACCACACCACAGCCAGCATTGCATTCACGTCTAATTTGTTCATTCTTTACCCTATCGACCAAAGATTTTCCACACAAGCGTCTTAGTGACCACACTTCTACCGTATTCAGTCTACTTTCATTCCTCTTTTGCCAATTCCAGGCTTCACTTCCATACATTAGGGTTGGCACTAGAACGCCATTATGTACCGCTAGTCTTGCTTCCTTTGACAGATTTTTATTGGCCATAATTGCATTTTATGATATTGATTAAATGTTGCACATTCTTTCAGGTTCATTTCTCACAGGACGAAGCTCACAATATTATTTTACAGTTTTGATAATTTTTGATTGAAGGGATGTAATAGCACACCATTTACCATTGAATGAATTAGCACTCTTTGATTTGCCGCCGCTCTTCATTAAAACATTAACTTCACACTGATTTGATTTCACTCTGACTCATAAACTCTGATTCGAAATATTACTTACAGTTTTAATACTTTTTTTTCTATTAAAACTATAAGGATACCTACATTTTATTTCTACACTTCTTCAAAAAGAAACTAACTCTTGCGGTTGGATAGGGAGTTACACTTTTGTATGGATATATTTTTTGCATTATGTTTTTTGTAGTGCTCATAAAATGTTTCTTTTATTTGTTTAATCTTAGTAATCTTCTTAATTTTCGTGAGTTTATTAAAAAATTTATTCATAAATATATTAAATTTTTTGATTTTGTTTGGTGTTGCATTTTTATATTTTGAAATCCTAAGGGTGTGCTTGTTTCAAGTTTTCCATAAATATTTTCATTTATAATTTTTATATTTAGTTGCAAGGTTGTATTATATCGTTTTATTTCAGTATAGGATATAAACAAAGAAGGATTTTAACCCGTTAAGGCGACTTTTGTTTGCAGAATCTTTTTTCAGGATTTCGGAAGTTCATTACAATTGCTGTTTCAAAGCCCAAAAAATTCTGCGCCGAATAAAAAGTGTGTATATAATTTTTGAACATTAAAATTAGAAAGAAATCGAGCAAGCGTGATAATAATATGGTTTCAATTTACTCAAGTACCATTTTTAAATGTTCCCAATACAAATGCACTTGAGAGTGTAAACAACGGATAACAACAAGCGCAATACTGCCGAATGATCCCATTACGGATTCAAAATGGCGTAACGCGACAATGGCGACCACAAGTGGTCCCGGCGGGAAACCTTTTGGCGCGCTCCGGCCCGCGCGGAATGAAAGCAGTCGGAAGTCAGCAAACAGAGCTGCGTGTGCATCCCAAATTCAAATAAAACGAACCGTTCACATATCTGGAGGGGGTTCAGAGTCTCAATATGAATCATTAACTAAAAAAAAACTTTGGGGACGGTGGAGTAACACAGCGTTACCTGATTAAAAATCGGCATAGTTTTTAATATGTGATAAAATATACATAAATACGATACAGATAAGACTTTTAAAAGGTGCCTTTATATAATAATGTAAGGTAAACATACATATTTGCATTATTTTAGTAAATTATTATAACATTATGGCAAATCGAATTTGCGCGCGCTTCTGCCGATGTTTCATTGGCAACTGAATACAACGAAGCGGTCGCCAGCTCGCTTCAGTCGCCTGTACTCCGTCTTTGTCTAACAGTTACCCGACTCTACCGTACTCTTTCTATATTGTTTTGCTTTCGCCGAAACTCAAGCAACCGCCATCTCTGACCTACATGAAATGTATGGTATTGTCGTGCTCTTTCTTGCTCGATTTAACTGCGATGTACAATATTCTGCTCTCTCTTGCACACTGGCGGAATATACGAGAGTAATGAATAAATATTTTTTACTAATAAATCCGTACATTCCTAAAAGTTTAATTTAGTAATTTTGGTGTGAAAATGTCTATTCGAAGATTACAAAAAATGTGACGTTTTAGTTTTCGTAAATAAGGTAGATATTTCATATTTTGTATGACAGGTAGACCTACGTTACATCACCGACACACAGGAGTTAATTTAAAAAAAAATGATAAAAATTTGTATTAACCACACTGATATGGTTCAACAATCAAAAATCTATGTGGCTCAGATAAAGTAGGTAAATATTTTTAAATACATAGAAATTATTGGAGATGCACCGAAATTCGTTTCACATTCGGTATATTGCTTGCCCGACGTAACTTGGCGTGCGGCGAATTTTGAACTAAAACCCGCCCCGCCCGCACCCGGCGGTAACCCCTCGCCCTGTCATTCAGTTCATTCTCGTCTTTGAGCGCGAGCTGTGACATCTTGATTACCAATATACACTGAATTATGATGTCCAAAACATCCTAAACAGTCCGGGATGGTGCAAAAACAATTGCCAATGAAGTATTAAAGTTTTGCGAAGCTGAAAAAGCGAATAATGGACCGATATTACCGTCTGACAGTTTGACAGATAGAACGGCCGCCAATAGTGCATGGTTTCTTTAGTGCTGCCCGACCAAATTTCTGTTAAAAACTACGACACCGATCACCGGACATTCTGTACATTATGTATTGTGTAATAAATTTACACTCCAACAACTTCGTCTTCGGCCGAATTTCGTTTAAATCTGCCGAACTTCGTTTACAACTAGGTACCGAACTTTAGAAGCTTTTTAATTAACTAGCTTTTGCCAGCAACTTCGTTCCCCTAGACTTCCGATTTCATCCTACAGAAACCTATTACATACTGGGATAAAAAGTATTCTTTGTGCTTTTCCAGAGAATAATCTTATCACTGTGCCAATTTTCTTCCAGATCCGTTTAGTTGTTCTGGCGGGATTGAGTAACAAACATCCATCCAACCATCTAAACTTTCAAATTTGTAAATATTAATTTAAATTTAAATTTATAAATGGAAATGGAAGAAATGGAAAAGTGATAGGAAATTTAATTTTAAATGAAACCTAGACAAAATGTTGATTTATAAGTAAATAGGTAACGTTTAATGGATCATGTTTTTTATTCTCTAGAAAAGAAACCACATCAAGTATCAGCAATATATACGCTTTAATAAAATAAAATAATTATTTTTAATATATAATATTCTATAACAACTATCCAGAACAACGTTGTATCACTTAATTAATTAAAAAACACAAAGTTAATAAACAATTACACATATTTTCGTGATGGCGATCTGACCTTTTCATCGGGTAAAAGCGCGCGAAATTTAACCGAATCTCGGCCGAATTTCGGCCAAATTTCGGCTTCGGCACATATTTAAATCGAATATTCAGCTGAATTTGACATTTAGCGGAACCCACATTTGGTGCGACACTAGTTATTATATCCGTCCGCATGGATACTCCTATAAATTTTTAATATTGAATTTTAATGATTTTCTTCAATACGTTACGATAAATGTAATAAAAATAGTAAGAAGAAAAAGTTTTGTTCCCAGGCAGCGAAAGCATGCTGGTATAAGGGGACATACAAAACTATTCATTTTGGTAGAAAGCAAAAACCTTGTGGTTTGACATATTAAAATAAAATAAAAGAAGTCAACTTTGTATGAAACCACGAATGTATTAATTGCAGGTTTCGCTAGACTCAAGCTTCGGCAGCGAGTAATTAGCAACTTGACAATTGTTAATTACGTCCTGACTAAGTTTGAGTCAAGCGAAACCGGTTAGCATTAGCAATTAATAAATTGGTGGTATCATACAAAGTTGGCGTCTTTTATTTTATTCAAAATTATTCATGTCTATTTAATTACTATACTAAAAACAATAAATTTAACACTTAACTTAATTATAGATTAACACATCAAATTCTTGAACAATCATGATTCTATTCAATCTATCTTCTCTCCAACACAAGTCCTTTAAGTTTCTTACTAAAGAGTCCTATATTATTTATGTTCTTCATGTCCATGGAATCCATGAAGTTTTCTATCTCATCTTGGTATATCCCTATAAATATAATTATAACTTTTACAATCCTAGTATATATAATAAATAAAAACATATAAACTCAGGTGGATTCCAAATACTCGTATACAAAGTGCATTAAAAGTTAGATTTTTTGACCTTTTGAAATTCATTTTATTAAAATGACACCTCGTTTATCGGGCATCGTGTCCAGTAAGAAAAAAAATATATATATTTCCATAAAAAGTTTGTTTACCTAAGTAAAATTTGTTGTAACTTTAATAAGTTACACAAAAAATACCGTTATATAATGCGTGCCAATTACTAAAAATTAATAGCGTTGAAGGAAGACAGTGACAAATTGATTAACGTGCGTAGTATCTTTTGTGCATCGCATTTTTTAAAAATTAAATATTAAATCAATTTATAATTTTGATTGCATGATAAAATTAATCTCATTTTCTATAATATTATTTAATAAAGTTTTGGCTTGTTTTTGCTTATTTTTCTTTGATTCACGGTTTCTACTATTTCCAAAACTGGACAAAATTTTATTTAAAATATTTAAAAACATTTGAGATCTTTAAAACACTCAAATTTGGACAGCGTAATAGAAAATGTGCCTTACCTTTGACAAAAATTCAATATTTAAAAAAATATATAATCGGTAGTTGCACATAGAAGAAAAAATATCTTACTCTAATTAGCACTAGCCAAATGTTACTAATTTCCTGAAAAATCAAAAGATTTTAGTCCGATTCTGATAATGGAAATCGCTTCCTGATTTAATTATCTGTTAACCAAAGGGAAAGGTTATCTGTTAACTAAGAAATAAACTGTAGTGAATAACAATTTCTAAAAAATAGATCAAAATTAAATATCCAAATCATAATATTCCACAATTATCATCATAATATTCTGTCATTTTTAATTTCACTTTTTTTTCAAAATACAAGTAAATCACATCACACATCACATTGAATAAAAATAAAAATGAGAATTGTCAAGAAGGAATTTCAAATGTCATTTCTGAACTACCCGTAAATATGTATGTATGTAGATACACTTAAAGTAGCACCCACGATATTTTATTGAAACTATAATAGGCGGCAGGGGTGGGTACCCCCGCTGAGTGAGCCAAGCAGATTTGCTTTGCCGGTGATGCGCGATGATGTGTTCTTATTTCATATGCACGCGATCGAAATTCAAACAGATCGTGATGCGTTCGCAATTTGAATGGTATGATGATTAGGGAGCGTGCCGGTACTAGAGTGTGCGCAGGGTGTTGCCATAAAATTAGTTAATTAATTAATTACTTAATAATTTTTTTTAAATATTAAAAAAAATGTTTTTGGCCTTTTATATTATAGATATAGCTATTTTTAAAACATAAAGTGTTTTAAGGGTTTAAGTGGAAGATGCATGAAATGTATAAATTGAAGTAGTAAGGAACAAGCCCACTAATAGATTTGAACTGAATCAATTCAAATATGTACGTTACATGGCTATTTTTTATATGAAACACGAAAAGGCACGCGCATGAACAACAAAGCCGATAAAACCGCGTGCATACCGTGCTCGCGTTTATATGCATTTGCAAGAGCGTTAGTTCTCTGCAAGGTTGATGGATATATAACCACCATCATGTTAACCAATGCATACGTTTAGTACCTCCACTTTTGGCGAATATATGGAATCTCAACGGAATTTCAACAAAATCTCTAAAAACGCAAAAAAAATTGGGCATAACACGGGATGACAGTAAAAAAATATATTGATATCAAAATTGACAAGATACTTTATCAATACAATAGAAAATAGAGAAAAAAAGCAATGGTAGATAATTAAAAAAACACGTTTTCTGAAAAAACATTAAAAATATACCTAAACAACGATTGGTAAAACTCATTTTCAAAAAATAAACAATTTTAGGTAAAAATGCACTATTTAAAAATAAACAATAAGTTACGGCTTTTAAAAATAAAAATAAATTAAACACAAAATAACAATAATTAAAAGAAAACATAATGTTAAAAATTTTTATTATTGTATAAAAAACAATAAAAGTAAAAACAAAAATTTACAAAAAACATGTAGGTACTTATTCTTAAAAAAATACTAATTCAAAGGTGTAACAAAATGAGTTTACTTAATTTTACTCAGAAATAAGCATATATATAGTTTTATTGGTTTACGGCTCATATTTCTATGTGTACTTACAAGAAGCTCTTTGTTTTGTCTCGTTTGTGTTGGTAGGTATATTGTACGAGACCAAAATTCATAAAATTATATCAAATAAATGTGGCAGCAAATAACATCAGACAGAGAAAAATCTGACTCTTGGAAAGTGGATAAATAGACCAACTGTTCTGAGTAAGCATAGAAGTTTGAAAAAGGACATCCTCACAGAAAGGTCATCGAAAGAAACTCTGCAGATCGCGACCCTTGGGACGAGCAAGATTGAGATAGGCGGATAATATAAGCAACGACACAGCGATGCTGCAAATCCCTTGTTAGATGACCGTACCTCAAATTGAAGATGTCTGGAGAAAGGTTATGCGACATTCTGTGGACAAAATGGTCTTTTGAGCCAGGAAAAGCAGTACTATACCATCTGTGTTCCAAAAAATAAAATGATATTTCTTTATCGGGACCCATAGAAATTTATCATGGGACTACATCTTGTTCTTGAAGATGAAAATATGTCTCGCAATTTATTTTGTCTTCTGTGTACATCACTGGCTGTGCTCCTTATCTTTTACTACT
Source organism: Agrypnia vestita (assembly GCA_016648135.1). Taxonomy (NCBI): domain Eukaryota; kingdom Metazoa; phylum Arthropoda; class Insecta; order Trichoptera; family Phryganeidae; genus Agrypnia; species Agrypnia vestita. The sequence continues at coordinate 102,458 of JADDOH010001919.1, forward strand.
CTGAAGGTCTAAATAATCAATACTACATTTTTTGTAATATTCATTCTGGAGTTGAATTCTTTATTTACACTAAAAATGTGAGTAATTTTTAAAAGAATGGTAACGTTAGAAAATAAATGATAACTTATTAACTTTCCATAAATAGGAATGAAAACAATATTAATAATAAATGATTCGGAAGAAAAGAGAGAGTGACCGCGGAAGACGTGGCATGACCAGATCAACCAGAAACTGGAAGATGTTCCCGTGGCCTTAACAACCGGCAAGAAGGCAAGAGTTGTACGTCAGAACAGAAGAGTGTGGCGCTTTATCCTCTCTGCCTACCCTCACGGGGAAATGGCGTGATGGTAAGCAAGTAAGTAATTCGGAAGAATATCATATGCATTAAAATATATATTTCTTAATATTCCACTTTAAAATATATATATGTATCAATAAATAAAATCCCCGATGCAAGATCTTTTTTATCGTAGTGATTTTATGAAGAAAAAGAAAATAATATTTATGAGACAATTCTGAAAATTGAGCGGATGCAGAAGAATAGGTCATTAATCAAGATTTTCTATAGATATTTCACAGAGATGAAGCTATTATAAGCACTTAAAGACCTCAATACCAACTCTCCCATACACATATTATTGCCTCTGTGAGATATCTATAAGTAATATGTCTTGAATAGGATATATACTCGTTTCACCACAATCACACCGAAACACCACACAGAAAATTTTATATGGAAGCCGAAAACTTTTTAATAAATTAGCTAATAATATATCAAACACAAAGTTGTGATATTTGTAAAACGCTAGATAAATTGGGTTGGCATTATTTGTTTTGGAAGGATGTGTATTTTGGCTCGAAACCGAGGATTTATCTTGTACCCGGTAGCCGATTTTGCGTAACCCTGAAAAGTTGTGGTACAGCGTTAAATCTCTTCAGCAAATAATCAGAATAACTATTTACTTTTCTGCACGCCCTCATTAGGGCCTAACGTTGACTACAAATACTAGTGATGTGTGTTTGATTTATTTTCTAGAACTTTATATCGAGGAATAATTTGTTGATCTAGAAGTATTAGTTTGTTTGTTTATTTTCCCTTACAATAAGATATTTTCTTAATTGCTAGACCCGTAGAGCGTTTACAAGATTTATATTTAATAAACAATATACTTAATAAACTCCATTGAAAAATATATAAATGAAAGACCTAATAGGCTCCATACCTAAGAAACTTCAAGCTTTAAAAAATCTTATAATTTATAGAAATAAACTTTGTTTACACCACTTTTTAATTGAAAAAAAATCAACATGTTTCAGAGCCCATGGTCCCTTCGTAAATAATTATAATTATAATGTCACCAGAAAATAATTTTGCTGTGTTTGAAGAAGTTTAAATTATCTATTCATCAAATAATTTTTTTTTTAATGTGTATTAACTAACAGTTTTTATGTTATGATATGTGGATTTAATAATAATTAAACCAATGACTCTGTGCTAATTTGTATTAAAATATTAGTTTACGCAATTATATTTCTTTTTTTTCATATAAGGTAAAAGAATTTTATACATACCTCACATTTAATATTAAAAAAATAGTAGTAATAAAAACATATATATACATATTCTTTTTTATTTATTATTTTAATTATTTATCTTTTTATTCCTTTTTCTCCTTTTTATATTTTCTCTCCATGTGCCTCAATATAACATATATATGTAATTTGCAATCTATATGGCGAACTAGGTCTTGCATTAACAACCTGGTTATGCTGGAATAAACACATTATTATTATTACTATTATTATAATAAGGAAAGCTAAACAATAAGAAAAACTATTTTTAAAATGAACACTGAAGTAATGAATAATAATCTAAAAGCAAATTTAAAAAAATAATCAATCAGTGAAAAGAGTGTTTGAAAAATTAATAATAAAAAATAGTTTAAACAATAGTAGAGAACACGTTTAAAAAATAAATAAATTATCAATATTTTTTTGAACGAATCCTAAATGTATGTATACGAAAATTATTTCGTTTAAATTATTGGCAAAAATCTGCTGTATTATGACCAAGCGGCTTAGAGTACAGGCATCGTATTTTGGTTTTACAGTCCCTAGTGTATCATATATCATGGGCCTCCACAAGAATTCTTTTGCGGTCTGTTTCTCATAATACCTCTTCTGTTTAGTATTAATTTGTAAGGAAAACATGTATTTTAGTATATTGGCTTAGATATTCCCAAGCTTTTCCGTCCTGTTAGCATAGTATTAATCAGTATCCTGCAACTACTATCGTACACGCAAATATCCGAGAATCGCCAAATTCTTTATTTATAAAATTTTGTATGCCAAGTTTTGTAACCAAATTAAATTCCATACATTAGACTCCCCACTACTGTTGTTGGCGAATGCATTTTTTTTCCTTTTTTATTTTTTCCTGAGAACCTATATTCCATTGCCAAATATCAAATTGAAATTCCAGTAATACGTACCTAATACGCAGAATAACCTACTGACGGGACGCCTGCCGTCATATTGGCGCCACACATATTGACGCGGGCCAATTAGTTAATATTTGGACATCTCGCTTTGCGCAGCCTTTTATGCAATTTCGATCGACTCGAAATTATTACCAAAACCAACGAAAATGCAGTGTATTTTTAAGTGAAATTGACGAAGAGATCAACTTTTAAAAGCTAGACTCGAGACTGGAGACGTCCCTCCAGCCGAGGAATTCGCGGACGAGAAAGAAGTACAGAAGATGGAGGTAAGTCCTTGCATTTTCCTTCCTGGACTCCTATCTTGATTTCCTTCTTTTGTTTCGCCATTTCATCATGCCGTGGACATTTACATAAAACTAGATTCTGCAATATTTTCATATTTTTTGTCAATATACTGAAAAAATTGCTATTTAAGTAAATTGAAAAATGATTTATTTTATGTACAAATCAATATGAATATTATTTAAAAAAATATTTTCTAATTATTAATTTTTTCAAAGCGTTCCTCTGCTATTTGATATTTTGATTATACGTGACATTATTTATGAGAGGTTAAGAGGCTAGTGGATAATTCTCCGTTTAAAAAATGTAATAGCAAATAAATAAAAGTACTGATATTTTATTATTTAGCTCCGCGTCCGAAGGCCCTAGGAGAAGCAGCTTGCATTGCCGGTTGCGTTTTGCAGGCATCAAATAATTGAATTACCGATGGTCGGTGTTTGATGCGCGCCACGGCTGAGTGGTCGGGATAGCAATCCGATGACCAGATTCCTCTTAGAAACTCGAGGGGCGCGATTCGATTGCCAGCCGCGAATAGGGGTGGTTATAATCTTATCTAAGCATGAGAATATCGATGACTTGTGTGAATATTTATGAAAATAATAATCGAATGCACAATCTACACAGAAAAATAATTATGTTATCAATATAAGATCTATTTAAAAAAGCGATAAATAATTATTTTCTTATCATCGGCCTAAAAATACCATTATTTCTTACATTATTGGTAATATTGGTAAAAAAAAAACCAACAATAATAAACAAAAGTAGAAAACACATTTAAAAAATAATTAAATTGTCTATAATTTTTTTTGAACGAATAATAAATGTATATAAAAATTATTGGCAAAAATCTGCATAATGTACGGCTCTTTCTTATTCAATAGCTTTGTGACCAAGCGGTTCAGAGTAAAAGCATCGTATTTTTATTTGCAGTCCCTGGTGTATCATGGATATACTATTTAGATATTTACATATCATTTTATAGAACCCGTGACTCGGGAGCGGTGGATAGGGATAAGGGAGGGTCGATAAAATCTGAAGATTTACGCTTATTTTTCCACAAAAAATACAAAATTACATTACAGTTTTTTCATTAAATCCATTACAAGGTAATTTTTATGTTGGGAAAGTGGTTAAGACTAAAGACACTCCCCTAGTTGTAGAAAGTTCAACCCTTTTAAATCAGAAGACCAACGAGATGATTTTAATGATCTTTAACTTGGGCGAAAAATATTAACTATGTAATCTTTACAATTGTAACGAGAAAGCAGAATCCGGATTAATTGCACACTATCATTCATCTACATCTCTGGAACACTCCATAACATTCTGGAACAATCTGGAATCGACTGGTGCATTCTCGTAGGTACTGAAAATTTCTAAAAATCGTTAGAAACGTAAAAAATGTTCTCGATGATTCGAAAAACCAACGATGTTCAAGATAAAAAGCGGAGCCAGTAACGCGGCGAATAATAATTGTTTGGATGTTTAGCCTACGTGACATATCCAGCGATTAAACCGACCGCAATGATACCAACGCGTGATATTAGCGACAATAGATTAATCGAAGCGACAGATATTGAGCGAAGTACCTACTTTACGTTCGATAGTTGAACGTAGTTTTTTCGAAAGTGTTGACAAGCGATATTAAAGAATTCACGGACGATAATTGGTATTGATAATTGGATATAGTATGATTTCGAGATTTATACTTAAATCAAATTCGTATTCAGTGACTTTGTGAATTAATTAAAATAACCATTAAATCGTTAATTAATTTCCAGTGTTTTCATTTGCCTCCTATATTATTTATTTATTTATTTATTAACAATCTAAATTTACATTATTTCTAAACTTGAATACAATTTTTACAAGTTTCGAAATTGCCACTCAACTAGCTCTTAGGCACGTTCCTGATTGTAGCTGTGTAACAGTTATTTAAAATTATATGTCAAAAATAGAAATCACACTAAATAAATAATAAAATTAAAAAAACAGTAGAGAAAAAAGTAAAAATAAATGTAAAAAAATATTTAAAATAAATATAAACAATAAATAAGTCAACATAATCTACTAACGATATCATTAATACATAATATGTTTTAGCAGGGAATTCGAAAAATATAGTATAAAAGCAATTTTTTAGATTAATTATTTAACTTATTTATTTATACTATTTTGTATTTGTATTATTTAACTGTAGATTAATTAAGCAATCAAACATATAAAGTTATCGCGAGTCTGAAATGGATTTGTGAAAATCCTAGCTCTATATTCATAAAAACTCCACAACGGAGTGGCTTTCCAGTTTTCCCATCCATCCATCCCATGCCCTGCTTATGTAAAAGTTTCAAATATTTATTGAAAAGCGTAAACGAAAATGTGTATGAAAGTCGACAAAGTGTATTTTGCTACGATACAATTGTTTGTTATTCCATTATCCCCTTAAATGGCGTCATGACAAGTTTGTTTGGTAGTTATTTACTGTTTAATAAGAAGGTGAAATATGAAAAAAATTGTGTAAGTTGTTTGACCCAGCCATCACTTTTAACTGGTTCATACGACAGCAGTACAAAACTGAATGGTGTGCAGCAGAAGACTCGAAAACAGAAGTCTAGATATTTTGTAAGAGATGATGCACTTTAACGCAAAACACGTTAGTTGTTAAAAATAACCGTAAAATATTCTACCATAAAAATCTTTTGCCATTAATGTTGAATCATTGTCAGATTAATTATAATAATAATCTTTATTATTTTTAAGGATTCATCTCAATTGGGGTAGACCATTTAATGCCCCGTGAAAAATTGGATAAGGGTTGGTTGCATTGATCAATAATCTGAAGACGCGTTAACTACCCAGATAGAGGTAAGGGTATTAAACCTGAGGGAGTTCTCTTAATTAATAAAATCTTTGCACAAGCTATTTAAAAATTTTATATACTTTATTTCTGTACTAACTTGTGGTAAGAAATAATAAAAATTATAATTAATTGATAAAGTATTCAATTTTAAAGTAACATTAATATATTACTTTATATATAATTAATTATAATAATTAAAGTAATATAAATAAGTATAAACTAGTCCGCCTCAGCACAGGTACATCTAGTGAGGAGGACTAAGAACACAAATATCTATTAAATGTTACGCTATTCCTTAAATTAAATTGTTTCGCAAATTTATCACTCGTAGATAGACACTTTATAATTGCTTTAACACGTTATTCACTATTCCCTAGAATATTCCAACCAATTTCCGCACTTATTAATTTCGCTTCGGTTTATTTCGCCACGTGAGAACTTTTCAGAATATAGCTGTCGAATTACCGCTCGCTTGGCACCACTGGCCTCTCGCAACTCGCCTTTACCACTCGCTTGGCCAGCCTGGCCCGCAGCTCGAGACTGCCTTCGCTGTAACGCGCACGGAAAACAAATCATTCCTTACTCCCGCATTTATATTGGATAATGCTGTTATCTAGACGTTTCCAATACTTACTCGCAAGTTCTCGTTCTTCTTCTGGATGTTCCTGGAAAGTTGCAGACGTCTTTCGAAAGTTGGAGATAATTCTAGACTCAACTTCAAACAACTGTCACTTGACAGAAGTGCGTGATTCTTTTAAGCCTCGTTACAATATTTTCTATTCCACATTAAATGAAGTTGTCTCCACCAATTTTTTGCTACTAGCTACGATACACCCTTCACAGAAAGCACCTCATCGTTGTAAAAACTTACCATTTAAATTGCTAGTAAAAATACACATTTTCAGTTCTGCGTCGAGTGGTCTGTCTGAAAAGCGGCTTAACAAACACAGATCGCATGAAATCGGAGAAGTCTCGAAACAAAGGAGGCTCAAAGGCTTCAGCGCCGGCACGGGCGGCACGCGCCACGGTCGGCCGGGGACGGGCACGTGACCCCAGCGGCGCGCGGTGACCGGCCGCGATGTTTATTTGCTATTTAAACAGCTTTGCGGCGGTGATGGGAACAGCCACCGAAATTGATAATGGATTCTGTCCCTTAGTTTGGTGCGGAATATTGACAGTACTGGGTAAATTGCAATCTGCCGTCCTGATATTAATTAACCGAACTCTATATTAAACTATATTTTAAATTTAATGACGACGTGAATCGTAGAGTTGCAAAATCTGCTCTGGACGAATTATTAAAACCAAGTTTTTATTATACTCCCTTTCTCATTTGTATTATTTCCAATTTGATAGTCTATCAACATATTTCTCTTTCTTTAAGTTCGTGTGGAAAATCTATTCCATGCATATAATTGTCCTTAAAACTTATAAATACTGAAAACGTAATAATTGGTATAGGGGGGCACGGCGTCGGCGAAACCGTCTTATCGGACCCATGGCTCGAGTCAGACTAGTTGAAACAGGACTTGCGCCTTCTCCACACGTCGGGTTCCTTTCTCATTTGTAAGGTTTACAAGTTGAAAAAACCGTGAAAATTTCGAAAAACTCAAAATTATACTATAATTAAATTTTAAAAACGAAAACTTGTTAGATCATTTTTATTGTTCCCACGAGTTCAGCTCGATTGGATTACGGGAAAAGGGTTAAAAATCGATCCAAGGGTTTTTCGGTAGACAAGTAGACGCTACGAGTTAAAAAAGGGAGTAATTAAAAAAGATAATAATTGGATAACTTGGTTGAGCTTGGTTGAGAAATAATGGATAAAAGGTTGAGCCATTTTCGTGAGAAGTCGCATCAGAAACACTGTATATTAAAATAATTTTATAAAACATCTCGATGACATAATGAAATGCAAAAATGGAATAGACGCTTAAAACTATATTGGGAGGGTTAGGAAAATTATTTCCACTGAGAACATACTTGGAAAATATCAGGTACTATTGTAACGGTCTGATTCTATATTTTTTTGTACGAATGTCTGAATAAGTATGTCTTAAGTGTTTTTTTAACTGTGGTAAGCTCTCTGTTTATTTCGGAGTTTATTCCATAACTTTGGCCAACCACCGCGAAAGCACGATCACCGAAGTTAGTTTTGTGGACGCGATTTACTTCAACTAAACTATTATACTTGTATTGGATGTTGATTATTATATACATTACAGACGGCTTATACATATATTATCAGCTATCTATTATTTGTGTAAAAACACAAATTAATATAGAGGTTAGAGTGTCATATGGTGAAGTTTCTAAAAATGTATCGAATAAGACCACGTTGAGTCAAAATCCCGCTCCATATTACAAAAAATATATTGATGACTTGCAAAACTCGCTCCGAAATCCTCTCTGGAAGCACTGAAGTGCGGAATTAAGAACCTAAATCTTCTCCGTTCATGAAAGTGCGTAGCATAACCAGTTCTGTTTCAAGCGTTGTTGAAAGCGAGTTGCAAAATCCGCTCCGTGTTTTTCTTTATAATAACTTTATTTGACGTTTCTTTGGAAATCACGGTGTTTCAAAAAGCGTTTTATTAATAAAAATATTACGATTTTTAAATATTTTTAAAATATTTTTTATGGCACGAAACAAAAATTGTTTTTTGTGGTTTACACATATGCAGTAAAGGTGCCCGGAGCGGGTTTTATAACCCCACGTCTCACTAGGAAACTCTATATTATGCTTTAGTCCAGTTAGTTTTACAATATGGTATTATCTCATGGGATAGTGTATTCAAAACTACATCGAAATCTTTAGAAGTCACCCAGATATTGATTATTAAGATCATTCTTAAAAAAATGATCTTCTGACTATAGACATCTTTAATAAATTACCCCCCCCCCCCCCAAGTCAAGTAAAAAGTCCCCACATTACAAAATATTTAAACAAAATTGTATTTTTCAACTTTATAAAAATTTTCACAATAATAAGGAACTGAACCAAATAGTATCAAGTAGCAGAAATATATGTTACACTTGGTAAATTGCATATCCCTGTAATACATGCCAACTGTCCAGAATCATTATACATTTAGAGGTGTGAAATGGTTTAGCAAATTACCTGTTTAAATGAGGATTGAAAAAAATTATGAGGCCTTAAAGAAAAATATATAAAAATACCCTTATAGTTAAATATTTTTTTTATTATACATGCAGGTAATCTACTTACTTATTACTTATTTGTGTAAACATTTTGTTATATAGTTCTTTAGAATATTTCTTTAACTGTAGATAGTTTTAAATTTAATATTATGTATACTGCATACTGTTATTATCTTTGCTTAAAATTTTTCATTATTTTTCTCTTTATTATATTCATTTTTAAATTTTTTGCTTATTATTAGTTTATTTTACTGTTATGTCACATGATTGCATTATGATTATCGTATAGTTTTTTTCTCCTTATATATAGGTGCATAGTAAGTACTACTTACTATTTAATACATTTAAAAATAATGATACTCCTCTTCTACTCACGAGTTATATAACTCATGAGAAGAGAAATACCATTGTTTTAACTGTTACTACCTTTATTGAAAAAAAAATGTATTTATCTATTTAATAAAAAATATATTGAAATTTGGCTATCATAAATCTTGCTTACAAGAGCTTGCAAATACAAAAATTAAAGAGATTGAGTGTTAAAACCATTTTTTTAATCTTTCTCATTTACAAACATTATACTAATAAAATAAATATTAAGATTTTTATCGTGAATTTTATTCTGGATTTTAGCAGCCACTTTGTCGTGTGTACGTGACGCACATATTTTTGTTGCCATATATTTTAGCCCATAACGTATTCTATATGGTACGGAACGCCACTGCCTAGTTGACCCGGGGCCACGCCCCTCTGTCTACCGCCAGTGATCACGTCAGGACCAGATGTCATGTTCGGTGATAAGTCTAGAGGATGAATTAAATAGCTAGAAAAATCTGAAGTGTTTTGAATATCAAATTGATCAGCATATTTTAATGTATTTGGTCCAACAGCTTCCCTTAATGGTGAATAAATCATTCGGATTTATTTTCATTGTTTTACGCGATCGTAATAATCTTGTCATGACAGTTATTGTATTCGTATAAAATTTAGCACTTCTCCAATTTTGAAGTGATGGATGTAACATACAGAATATCGTCAAAATCATCAATGGCTCCATAGCCCTTTGTGTGCCTTGGCCTCTTCCAACATTCCTCTCCATCTTCCTCTATCCTGACATCGTCTCTTCCAATCCCTGATGCTTATAGTTTTCACGTATTGCTGCACTCCATCCAGCCATCGAAGTTTTGGTCTACACTGTAGCTGCGTCTACCTTGGGGCTTTGTGTGGAGAATATTTTTTGGCATTCTTTCTTCACTCATTCTTTCTATGTGTCCTGCCTATCCCTTTTTTTATAAATTGCATTATGTTATAAATATTATAGTCCTTCTTATTGTACCGTATTCTTGAAACTACGTTTATCCGTCCGAATATTTTTCTGAGTATTTTTTTTTTCAAATACAAGAAGAGACTTCTTCTTATTTTCAAAATTTCTCATTAATCCAACTGCAATCCTGCATAATTGTTATGTTAAATTATTATGAATACAAAGATTATTCTTGATAATTACATTATTTAATAATGTCACCAAAAATACTTTGCTCTTATTGTAGAAAATGCATTTTTGTTTGTGCATACAAAATGTACGCATCTACTTAATTGTTTAGTCAAACATTTACTTATCAAATTAGTATGTATTTACTTATCAAATTAGTATGTATACGTTGACTAACAATTGTATACATTGAATGTAGGATTCGTGTTGCGATACGCGAATCAGATATTACGGAACGTGCTTTGGTACTGTATCTATTTATAACATCAATAGGCAAGTGAATTGTTCATTCACTATAACACATAATGGCTATAGTTTAATTATGCAACGTTAATAGTTTATAGTAAATGCAGTTCCTGATAACTAGGATGTCCGATATAATAAAAGTAATAATGGATACTTTATATGGCGCCATTTTCGTAAAACTATTTCGTATAATGACTTCACAGGGACCTTTTACAATATATAATTGAAAATAATATCATATTTTATACAAAATTAGTTAAGAGTTATAAAAATATATCAACGGTTATGCAATAGAGGAATTTAGGTTTTTTATTCTTTATTTAAAATATAAAATAAATTACTTGTGTTTAAATTGTATGAAAGAGAAGAGACATGCTCGTATTTTGAGAAGAAATAAGAATAAGAAATCCACCAAAATCCAATAAATGCATCTATGATTATGTGATAATTGTTATTTTATCTAACCATTTTTATTTATTGTATGTGTAAGTAAAAAAAATAAGAGTGGTTCAAAATACTATTTAAGTTCAAGAAAAAAAAGAAATCACAAAGAATTAAATCCTCATTGGTGAAAATAAACCTGTTATTATTTTTAAATATATTGAGAATCGGAATGCAGAATTTTATTACACATCAAATTATTTTTTACTATTTTCCAGTTGTAAATAAATATATTACTTTTTTCTACTTATTTAGTGATATATTCCATACTTTCTGTGATATTACATAACTTTTGCCCAGATTTTGAATTCTATGAAATTTTGCTGAGCGACCATCTCAGTATTTTTGCAATAATATGGTAATATGCTCCTGGTATAATCTGTTTTATTATGCAGCATTTAAAGGCAAGTTAGATTATCAATAACTTTTTTATCACTAAATTTTTAAATTTATGAAATATATAAGATATCGAATATCAAAATAGTTATGCGAACTAGTATATTAGGTCCTTACATATGAAATTGGCGTTTAGTATGGGAGGAACATAAAGCCGATTTTTTTTTATTATAATATATTTATTTAATCAAAGTATGTACCATTGCTATCTATGCACTTTTGCCATCTCATAGGTAGTTCATCGATACCTTTACTAAAAAAACCTTTCGGACGAGAATCAATAAAATCTTTGAAGGCGGTTTGGACTGCCCCATCGGAGTTGAATTTTTTCCTTTGCAAGAAGTTATCCAAATTTCGAAAAAAATGGTAATCTGTTGGGGCAAGGTCCGGAGAGTACGGTGGATGTCTTAGACATTCCAATTGAAGCTCCTCTAATTTGGTATCCGTCTGTTGTGCAGTGTGTGGTCTAGCGTTATCATGAAGCAGCAGTGGCCTAGAGCGATTAACCAGCCTCGGTTGTTTAGCAGCTAGCTTTTCCATCATGGTTTGCAGTTGCTGACAATAGACATCTGCCGTAATCGTCTGGCCAGATTTAGAAAGCTGTAGTGAACGACACCAGCACTAGTCCACCAAACGCTCATAAGTAACTTTTTTGGAGTCAATTTTCGCTTGGGGCATGGTTTGGCTGGTTCGGCAGGGTTCAGCCATTGCGATGAGCGCTTCCGATTATCGTACAGGATCCACTTTTCATCACCGGTAATGATTCGATTTAAAATCCCTTCATTATTGTGCCGGTTGAGTAATGCAACGCAGCAGTCAACGCGCGTTTGTTGATTTGCTTCACTCAATTCGTGAGGTACCCACCTTTCAAGCTTTTTCACCTTACCAATTTGCTTCAAGTGGATTAAAACAGTTTTCTCACTAACACCGCAGCCTGCAGCTAACTCGGATGTGGTTTGCGATGGATCCGCTTCCACAATAGCCTTCAATTCTTCATTATCAACTTTGGTCTCCGGCCGTCCACGGGGCTTGTTCTGCAGGTCGAAATTTCCAGAACGAAAACGTTGGAACCAAAAACGCACTGTGTTTTCTTTTGCGGCACCGTCGCCATACACATCATTAATCCTTCGAGCCGTTTCTGCAGCACTGGTGCCACGGTGGAACTCGTACTCGTAAATAACGCGATATTTCAAGTTTTTCATTTTGTAAACTGAGTGACGCAAAGAAAAAAACAATTGAGGAAAAAACAAATGAATTATAATTTTCAAAACACAAATACATGAGTAAATAGCTGTATAAATTTGGATTTGGAATTCCTAACCAAAGAGAAGATATTTGAGATCAAATTTGCCAGTACGGCAAAACGCCAATTTCATATGTAAGGACCTAATATTAGGTAGTTTTATTTATTAAGATAGGATTCAAAATATGGTATAATGGGATGACAACGAGACGGGAGATATACAGGAATACAGAAACTCAATGCTATGCGCAAATAAAGGCAAAAAGTGTGTTGTATTCTATATTATTTTTAATTTGTTTGTTTATTTATTTATTTAAAAATACAGATGATCTTAAAATAATATTTAACATGCATATATTTAATTTTATATAATAATCATATTTTTATTCTCTGAAGTAACGTCTGTATTTATTATTGAAGATTTTTTTGAATATTTTTCTGTATTTTTTAGTCTCTGGTTCATTATTATATTCCTTCCAGTAGAAGCAAAGGACTAAAGAAATATAATAAGTAGGTGCAAATAGTTTTTTTATATGTTTTTTCTGTTTGGAATTCTTATTTCGTTTGAATTTCTTGAATCATGTCCATGAATGTGTTACATATGATTTTATTATTTAAGTATTTTGAAATTCTGTTTTTTAAGATTTTATGGATGAAAATCAATTTAATCAAGTTTATGATAAAAATCAAGTTTATCTTTCGTATTTGCTTAAAGCTGGGCTAATTAAAATCTGTTAACATATTGTAACGAGTTGTCGGTTGACGTTTGACAGCCGAATATAAGCGAAGGCGCATGCGCGCAGAACAGCGCAGAACATGCGCAAAACGGCGGACCGGTGTGCTCAGTCATTGAAATAACGAACTAACAGATAATTCGAAAGCGAAGATTTTATAAAAGTTCTTACCGCAGTAGCTAAATAAAATCGAAGCGGTTCTTTGAGTTTTAAAAGCGTTTCCAGCGAATGTAAAATTTCAGATTAAATATTGAGCCACGACACGTAACAATATTTTTAATTTTGAAGTATCATTAATTTTCTCCTAAGAAAGATTCTCATAGCTCTGTTTTGATGAATCTCAATTTTTTACGTCTCTTTCAATTGCAAAATAGAGGCGCAATATTTAAAAGTGGAACAATTGTTGATTTAAACATTGTCATTGCTGTTTCTTTATTCAATTTATTCTTATTTTTTCTGCCTATCCCACGAAAAAACGGTGCGTTGGTTTGTGAAATAATTAGTTCTGAAGGAATAACTAAACATTGGCCGTTTACCAAATTGAAAAGTAATCAAATGACGTTGTTTTCATTCAATTTTGGTTTCGATTGGCGGCCGCGTAGAATCGCAGAGGCCATCTGCTCAGCGGGTGAGACCTCACCGCACAGCCGCCCTGTGCGAGATCGAACCTTTGTGAGCGGATAGCCAAATCCGCTGCCATGCACGCTAATATTTAATGAGGTCCAACATTGACAGCTAATTAAGGTAGAGTCATTGATAAATAATTGACAAATTTAGGAAAATAAACCGGCGTCCAAGGTCGAAGCGTACACGTGTCATGTCGATAAGTAAAAAATAAATAAAAACACAATCGAAGTCCTCCAAACTAATTCTAGTAGAATTCAGAAATAAAGAAACTTAATATTATATGGGGTTATAAATTTATTTGTAACGATTAGAGTTAGTTCAGAAATACTTAAGGTTTTTAAGTAACAATAATTTTTCCGAATTTTCTAATTAAATTTTTGAAATAAATCATTATTTTGATAGTTAAAAAAGGTTTGTAAATTTTACAGGATTACCTACAGTTGGATGAATTAAAAATTTTGGAAAAAAGGAAAAGTGTTAAAAATATATTGAATATTATAAATAATCAGGTCCTTTTTTACTAATATTTAACTTTTAAATTTGTTTTCATTCACGCACTTATTCTTATTTATCTCCCATATGTTAATTTTCACTTTCTTATTGTCTATACTTTGATTTGTAATATTAAGTATGCATTGTATTCTGATGAAGGGACCATTGGCCATTGGTTTTTGGTTTTTCATTGGCCATTGGTTTTTCATCAAAGCATTGGTTTTTTTTAACAAATAAGTGGTGAGAACTAAGTCTATTCTTATTAACTTAACTATTTCAGAAATATCGAGAAAAATAAATACGCGACCACATTGCGCCAAACATATGGTTGTTTTCTTGATAGAAGCGAAACCAGAGATTAACCGTAGAAAATAAGCGACAAGCGACGATTAAGTTTGACCAGCGATATTAAATTACGAAGGTACCTACGCGGGGTCAATAATAGACAGTTTTAAATAGACGTGCTATTATCTGGATGAGTTATTAGTGACAATTAGTGCGAAATTGTGTGTGAATTAAAGTGTGTGTATCCAATAATTTTGGTGAATAAATAAAACGTTTTTGATTTATCTCCCACCGTCACAATCCCGTGACAATATCCTCAATGGAACGGTACACTACATATTTAAAGAATATACTTAATTAGGTATATGTTTGCATTCATAGTTTATGTTCTGTTTTTCTGTAGTATGTAGTCTCCTACTGTAAAATAGAGTGATCTCTCACTCTATTTTGTCAATCAATTGTATTTTTTATTGAAGCATTTTAAGTCGTGAGCGCACAACGGTCATTTTAGCGAGTTGCACGTTCCAATATGTGTGAGTGAGACGAAGATGGTAAAGTAAAAAAAAATAGGAAAACAGAGCGTTCGCAAAAGACTTAGCATCATAACCATCGTAATTACATGGATGGATGCTGAAAGATGGTGAAATAGCCCTCAAAACGAGCTGGTATAAACGTGGATGATGTGATATTTGTGTATTTATACAGGACGAATGAGCGTGGCGTTCTATCCGCTCTGCCAGTCCCTTCCAGGAATTGAAATGATAATAAGTTTGTAAGTTAGGAACGGACCATCAAGAAATAAATCATGTTTTCCATGTGTAGCAAAAATTTGTATGTGCGATCGTTAAATCCAGATTAACGAATATTATTTAAGAGTTAAGGTTGTTATTACGGTCGTTAGACATATTTAATTGTAATTTCGAATATTTTATACAGGCAAAAATCTTATCAACAGTACCGTACCTTCTACCCAGATTAGTGAAGGAGTCCATTGAAATATACAAACATCCCAATTTCAATAGAGATGACAGTTACAAACTATCAAGTATTTGGCGCCCTGTTTGAACGACAGTGATTCAACCCTTGAGAGAAGTTGCAGTAAAATCCGCCGACGCAACTAGTACATATTGCACACTGGCGATCTCTATTGTAGAAAAAGAGAACACTCCACAACAAAGTGCATACAATTTACGCCCTAGAAAGCAGCACCTTTAATCAGTCCGACCTCCACCTCCGCGGGTAAAGGTCGTCCTCCTGATGACGTTGGATAAATATCCAACGAAACGTCGACATTCGCTTCTCGGTAATACATATGGTGCGTATAAAATATCCGAAATTACAGTTAAATAACGAATATTAAATTAAAATTAACAATTTGCAATGCTTGATATAATTCAGTTCAATTTAGTATCGATAGTTATTAATTTAGAACATCAACTTTGAAGATCGTGTAATGTCATAGATAGCAAGCAGGTAATAAAATTTCGAAAAACAAAACAAAAAGGACTCCCATGTTCGGTCATTCTTACCAAGCAGGGGTCAGTTGGACGTTTGGGACCATAAGGGAGAGAAGTAAGGAGAACCTTACTTAACACCAAGAATTGGCGGCATCCAGCTTTCGTGGAAGGGTCTCCAAACTTTACTGAAGAGACAAAACTTTGATTAAATTTACTAATTTGTGTGTATTACAAGTAATAAACTAATATTTGTGATCTGAAACTATCTGAGCGGTTTTGCTGTCCACTTTTCACAACTGGGGTCAGGTAAGGTTAACAAGTCCAATTTTGATTTCGTATAATATCTTAGAAATATAAATTACGTACTTACGTATTAAAAGTTTTTTAAAATAGATTTTTTTATATTGTAATTATTGAAAGTCAAGCTATTATTTTAACCGGCCATTTTCGGTACAGTTATCTGATTGTACTTATTATGGGTAATTAAGAGTTGCTAATCATCGAAGCAATCAGATACAAACCTCAAAAAACGGTTAGTGTGTCACCGGTAAAGATACCATCACTAATCGTAATTAAATAATGATATACAAAATAATTTAAGAAATGATAAACTTAAAGTAGTCTGGTAAAATAATTTAATGTTGGGGTATTCATTTTCTTAATGCCGCTACTCTATGTATTTAGGCTACTTATTTTTTCTTTTCCAATGTTTCAAAGCTTTGTTATAAGAAGAATGACCTCACGATTCTGTGCCTAGTGCAAGCCGCTAGGAATAAGTTCCTACTAATCTTTACTAGGACTATACTGGTAACGATAATATTAATAATTAGTTCCTTATTATTTACATATTCCATTAAAATTCATACGTAAAAAAACTAACCCATAAAACCAAGTTTTTATTATACTCCCTTTCTCATTTGTATTTTTTTCAATTTGGCATTCTATCAACATATTCTTCTTGCTTTAAGTGCATGTGGAAAATCTATCCTTAAAACTTATAGAATATTGAAAACGTGATAATTGGTATAGGGGGGCACGGCGTCGGCGAAACGTCTGATCGGACCCATGGCTCGAGTCAGACTAGTTGAAACAGGTTTTGCGTCTTCTCCACGCGTCGGGCTCCTTTCTCATTTGTATGGTTTCCAATTTGAAAAGAAAATTGAAACAGAAATTTGTAAGATCATTTTTATCATCGCCACGAGTCTGTCTGCAAAGTTTCAACTCGGTTGAATTACAGGAAAAGGGTTAAAAATCCATCCGAAGTTTTTTCGGCAGACAAGCAGACGCTATGAGTTAAAAGAAAGGGAGTAATAACATACAATTTAAGAGTTTATACATACGTACATGTACAAAAACTAACTCTTCATTGGCCGTAAAGAGCAAGAAGAAGACAGGGAATAAGAGCAATCCCAAATGCTCGGAGAGCTTTCGGCAGACCTAAATTAAGATGACCAACAAGTGAACAGGGATGGTCCAAATTAATATCTCCGAGTGGGTTGTGTTAACCGAACGAACTATGACTATTAATTGTCCACACTAGTAGGTGTTCTTATTATTCAGATAATATGAACATTTCAAAAAACAACTAAAAACACATTTGTTTAGACAATCATACAAAAACCTATTTTTTCCCACTCCTAGAATGCACTCTGCGAAAATACCTGAATCTTTCTAGCACTCCCAACTATTATAGTCTTAAATGTTAATTTAATTTTTTGCATTTCATCTAGTGAATAAGTATGTAATAGTAAATGAGTGTTTTTAGTCAGTAAGTTGTTTTATGTGAAGTGCCCTTGAGGTGAGTAGGTACTCACGAAATCGGCGCTATACAAATGATCCAACTATTATTATTATTCTTATCGAGGGTAGAAAGCCAAAAGGGCGTTAGTGGTTATTTCTAACTTTACAGGAGAGCAAAGTAATCTTTTGTCAATATTTATTTTACAATTAAACGATTTTCATATGTATATTGGATTAACAAATATGGAAATCGTTTAATAATAAAAGAAACATTAACTAAATCAGATTAACAGAACTTTCTCTTGCTCTCCTGAAAAGCTCGAAATGATCGCTAACACCCTTTAGGCTTTTACCCTCGATATAGTTATGTGCACATTTTAACGCGTATCATTTCCACATAAAAACGATTAAAATTTAGATATTCTTACCTTTTTGCTTTCATGAAACATTAGAGACTAGAAGAACAGTGACGAATCTTGCCATTTTACACAAAATAATAAACGGATCTATCAACTGCTCCCATCTATTAGAACATATTCCCTATTCTCTCCCATCTATTAGAACGCACTTCGTATTCCATCCCGCGAAACTATAAGTTATGCAGGTTTTGCCTTGAAAACTACAGCCACTAACTACTTTTTAAATTCTTCGCTGCACAGGCTTCCTAGGCCAGCAGAACAGATACAAGCAGTTAGACGTTTTTGTCACACCTATTATATTAAATTTAAATTTAATTAAAGAAAATATTTTGAAAGATAACTGTGTCCAATGAAACATAAAGAAATATAGTTTTAATATCAAGGAGTTGTTTGTAGCAAATTCTTCGAATAATGTTCTCGGTGTCAATGCTTTGATGAAGTTTAAGAAGTGTACTTGTATAATACAAAATAATTATTCCAATACATAATACTACCAACATCTACTGTAGCTTGTGTTATTGTTAACCTAGATTTTATGTTAAAGCCCTCAATGGCGTTAAATACATAGATAAATAAGAAAAATAAGAAATCACATCATGCCGTAATTTACGAAACCAGTCAGCCCCATATCAGATTTTTTTACAGTGGGTGCTTGACATTATGTGATTTTAAAATCTAGCCACATTCAAAGTCATCAAGCAGTAAATAGATTTTACCAGTGATATTATTGCAAAAGCAAACGCATCTTTTCTATATTGCAAACATTGTTTAAGTAATCTAAATGACAAAATTTTCGTTTTTTGCTGTCAAAAAATGGTGAAAATATCTTAAAATCATCGAATGAAGCATTTTCCACCTTCATCAAAAAGCAGATTTGATCAATTTTAAAATTTTAAACCCACTTCCTTTTTTAAAACAAATACAGCTTTGCCCTGAGAAATTTCATCTCGCGATGCGAGTATTGGATTTGTAGGGTTTAATAGGCTCCGTCTCGCTCGGCCGCGGCTAGGGACCGAGTGTAATTAATTTGGTTACAGCGAAAGGATAATAATTGGAAAAATCTCATCGAACTCTGCGGAATATCGAAAATGACATCAGCCGGAAATGGGAACATACAGTGTTTTTATGAGAAGAACTAAGCTTAGAGCATAGACGAACTGGCAAATGAACAAATAGCACCATTTTTGCTTTTTTTTAACGGGATAAGTGACACATCAATATTCTTATTATTTTAAAACTAAGCTAAACGCTTGTGCTATGAAATTAGGACTAACTTGCTGATTTGGAGTGAGGTTCGAACCCGCGACCTTTTGATTACGAGGCGAGAGTCCTAACCACAAAATCAACAAGCAATTTTAATGCTCAAAAATGGGCTAAATCCTAGAATATTGTCCATACAACAGATCCTTCTGAGGATAATTATCTGTGATATAATTGAATGTCCTGATTATAAAAGTATTATTTACTTATCCTTATTAGTTTAGAAAGCTGGTTGAATAGCATTCGGGATTTTTTAAACTATTGAATATTAAATTTGATTATTTATAAATACGATTTTTTCCAATGCTAGTACGCCTATTATATGCCGATGATTTAAAAATGTATTCCACCATTCGTAGCCTGAAAGATAGTCATCTCCTACAAAGAGATCTGGACGAACTTTCAAATTGGTGTAAAGTAAATAAAATGTCACTTATGTACTAGTTTCACAAAAAATATTCTCAGATTCTCAGCGGAGCTATTAATTCTCTCTCTCTATCTGATATAAATTTGCATGTTAAACCCCGTATAGGAAACCCGGAGTTCTTTAGAATAAGCCAGCACACTTATAATGTCGGTTACTTTTCTCCCATCACAAGGTTGTGTCGCACAAATAGTTTGTATTGTGCCGACCCTAACATTGATGCTGATATTCTTGCAGATACCTTTTCTTCGTTCAAAGACTCACTCATACACAACATCCATTTTCTAAACGATGACCTGAACCTATAGATCAATTAAATCAATTATTCATTAAATACTAATCGCACTACATTCAAACACTAAATATGCAATACACATAAATGTACATGTAAAACATACTTAAATGCAAATATACATGTTACTAGAGCGTGCCAATGGCACTTGTAATTGGGGTAATGGGCGTAGTATTCACTATAATGTTTATTATCAGAGTATCATGTACCTATTATTCTGTTAGTGTCTCTAATAAATAAAAAAATAAAAATAAGAAAACAATAAAAAAAAATAACAAATGCTCGTTTATGAGGGTAAAGAAAAGATTAAATAAACTTCTTATATTTTTTGTTTAACATATAATCTATTAATTTTGTATAAAACCCGTTTAATAATAAAAAAATGTTTATATTTAATAATAACTTAACCCAACATAACTCACGTACCAGTTAATTTAACCACAGTCAAGTCCATATTACCTGCGGGACGAGTGGTGTATGGAGACGAAAGTGTAAGAATGTTGTTGGGAAGGAGGGGACTTAATCCAAGCCTTTTAAACCAGATTACATAAGAGTACACGGAATTCCCCAATTAAATTATATTTTCTTTTCTTCGTTTTAAACTGATTGCTTTTCTTCCTTTTAGCAACGTTTTGGTAACTTAGCACTCAAAATATATAAAAAATTGGGTAAAAAATGTAAGCGTTTGTGATGAATCACCTGTTTCTATAGATTTTTTTTTTATTTTATTTTATTATTTTATTTTGAACTCTAAGATGATTTAAATGCTACGCGGGAAAAAATTGAGCTAAACCCACCTGGCGGAGTATTGGCGCTACAAAAATTTGGGGATGATGAAACGCTAGTATTGGGACGGAGTTAGTAGCGATTGATCGGATATAGGTTACGAGCAGTTAATATTCAATTCTTATAAAACATATTAATCTTGTGGTAAAGCCGCGTTTGGTACAAATGGTTGACGATCGGCGCGGTCCGAGCGGTCCACATGTGCTTCCCAAAAAAAATACTGAACACGGCTTTCGTAGATTTGGGTCGCGATTATTGCGTTTAGGGCCGTTAAAAAACCGATTAACGTCTACTCTAAGGTGACGATGATATTGACAGTTCCACGAGGTTTCTGAATTATTGACTTTTTTGCTCGGGTTTTGAAACCGTTTGAGAGCCGTATATCTTCATCTCGAGTGGATCCCCGTGCAACAGAGAGGCAGAATATTGAGCAAAACTAAGGAAGGCAGGTCTAATCGGGGGATCGCGAGAGGAAAACGCCCATAAATAATTTGTAATAACACGGATTAAAACGTATACGATGTACCAGAGGGGTGACCTTAACTGAGCGGATAATGATTTATTTTCGTTTCGCGGGAATCGGATAACGTAGGCAGATAGAAAAGTTAACTATAATTCTATTATATTTATCTGTAGACTAACGCTCTTCAGGCTTTTACAACAGATAGGTAATTGCGCAATGACGGTATATATAGTTAGGAAAGAGATAACGATAACGTGTAAGCATATTAATGGCACGACAAGAAAATAATATACTCGAATATAGATACAATATATTAACTATGTAATCACTACAAACCTGTCCGACGTTAGCGTAGTTTCAACAGGACGGGTAACGTGTATACGATTGGCTATTCTAGCTCAGATTTCGCCGGGTTTGGTAGTAATAACCACAAAACATAATTGGAACAAGTGTATCTAGATAAGAATATTGTAAATAAAATAATATGAATTTGCGGCCCATATACACATGAAATAAAAGGATAAAGCGTATGGGGATCTTATAGATGGATGGATAAATGAAACAAATATATATAGGAGTAAATGCAAGTAAAAAGCAAGCATATAAGTACCAAAAACATAGGAGAACATAGTGTGATAGAAATTCGAAGACGGGAGGAACAATAATGTGAAGTGGAACGGATATAGCAAGAGCATGTAATAATGATAAACGTACAAATACAGACAACTACTTGAGACCGATTCGACAGATACTAGCAATCTTTCAACACACCTCTAAGAACATGGTGAGCGGTATATAGTTATCAGCGGAGGCGTCCAGTGCCTTGGCAATGAATGAGCACTGAATTAATCCGACGCCTTGCCTGCGGCACTGGAGGTTTATTTACTTATTTGTTTTATTTGTTTTCATTTATTGGGTTTCTTACAGCCATATAATTAATCAATCTTTGAAGAAAAGACAATAATTGATGCACAGAGTTTTGGGCCAATTACGCGAAAACACATACATACAATCGATAAAAGAATAATAAAAACATGTCCAATAGTGGGTTGTGTGAGTGTGTATCTGTGTGTTTATTTATTTGTTTATTTATTTTGTTTTGGGAAAAAAAATTAAAAGCAAAACGATCTTAAAAATCTTCCACTGAATTTAAAAATTTAATTTAACTTACATTAATAGTTTATTGTGTTATAGCGAATAGTACTCTTCCAGTATTATATTGTTCGAGAATATTCACTGTCTATGTAACATAGTTACTTTGTGGATCAATCTTACTGCCAATAAAAATAATAATAAATGGTTACAAATTATGTTTAAATTCCGCAACGGAGGGAGCTAATACGTCCCTGTGCGCGGAGAGTCGCGGCCAAAAGACAGGATTCATTGGATGATTCACGAGAAAAGATCGCCCAAAATTAATTTAAAATTAGGTATAGTACCTTTGGATGATTGTTATATCTAGGTATGCAGTGTGCACGTGGTGAATATATGGAAATTGATCCCATGATATAGCGGCCAAGAAACGTTAAATTTCCGATAAAGACGAGTGAAAATACGAGGAGAACGGGACATGATAATGGTAGATAATGAAGAAACATCAACTATGATTAGGGGAGTACCCGATAGATTGTGGTTACGGTTGATCAAACGACAATATGGACTGAACTTAGAAATTAAATATTAAAAATTAATTATCGCGCTTGTGAAGCGAGTTCAAACCGTCTGAAGCCACCAAGTCCGTCCCAAAACGGGCACAGGGATGGAGATAGAGACGGCAACAGGAGGTGGGATCAACTGACATATCCGAGTGGAGATATGGTTTTTTTTTGCCAAATTGAATCTTAGGAACAAAGAATTTGGTTTCAAGGAAAGTAGGATATTGAAAATCCTGGAAACACACGACTTAGGACCTTTGGCTGCTAGGGGGGGTTTAAAATGTCAAGACACAGCAGAAATCAGGCAGTTGGTGACGGTCTACGAGAGCGCAAAATCTGCGTCGGTTGTTTTTTTGAGTGATAATTACCGTGAGTGATAATTACCGTCGACTTAGAGTGTCTCAGTGGGTGAAAATTATAGTTTAACTTCAAGTGAAAGTGACATACGGGTAAATATACTCTTCGACATTGCTCACGTTAAAAGAAAAGGGGGGTACGGGTTTGATTTTATTTTATAAAGGGTAATTAATTTGGCATATTAGAACTTCGGAAATTACTGCGCTCTATTAAGTTGATTAGTCCGGCATATATAGAACTGATATTTGCAGATCTCCGGAAACTAGCTGTGCGTTATAAAGATACCTATTTTATGCTAAACACGCGGGAAATTGTTAATAAATCTTGTAAAAATACCTATCTTATGCTAAATACGCGAGGTCCTGTTAAAAGAGTTTTAACTCAGAGTACGGGATTGATTTTATTTTATAAAGGTAATTAATCTGGCATATCGGAACTTCGGAAATCACTATGTTCTATAAAGTTAATTATTTTTGTCGTCTTACTAGGTTCACAGAATAATATTCGCAGAATTTCAGGAAACGGTAGAGTTCAAATTTAGTTAAATTTTCGTTTTACTAAGTATAGTATTGGCGGATCTCTGGAAACTAGCTGTGCGTTATAAAGATACCTATTTTATGCTAATCACGCGGGAAATTGTTAAAAGATAAAAGGGTTGTTACTAACAGATTCGATTTTAAATAAGTCTTATAAAATTACCTATTTTTGCTAAAATTTAATTAATTTAACTTGGTCACATTTTAATTTTTACATTTGTAAGGCATATAATATTTCGTTATATGAAATGTTTCGATTAGACCGGGTTTATTTTAGTTATCGAAAGAATATTTAGTTTATTTTAATAATTTTTTTGTTTATGGTTAATAGTAAGAGTCCGTTAAAATTATAGCGAATAAATTCTGGGATTAAAAATACGTCTAGTGAAAAATATATAGCTGATCTCGCGGGGTATCAGGTTCAGCCCATAATAATCTAGATTTCCATTTCGTTTAAAATTATATAGAGTAATTTCGTGAGAGTCGGGACTTATTTACAATTTTACAGATGTATGAAATTTCATTATTCTAAAAAATTATATATAATAATCTCGTGGGGGTCGGGGTTTATTTACGGTTTTACAGAAGTACAAGTTTCACTATTTTATAAAGTATATAAAATTGCTTCCGTTCGGCCCGGGTTATCTTATATTGTATAGGAAAACATAGGTCCCGCGTTATTAAAACATATAAAAACGTTCCATGTGGCCGGGATTATTACGCGCGTTGGGGAAAGCCTATAAGGTAAAAATATGTTTAATTTGATTCGGTTATTTCATATTTTATGAAAGATATTTGCCTCGCGGACTTAAACTATGGAAAAATGTTTCAATTAGTTCTGGTCATACTTTAGGAGTGATGTAAACTTCGCGGTTGTATAATTTGGGTTACTTTGTATTGTACGAAAACGTAAATCTCGCGTATAAAAACGCGTATAAAAAAACGTATATCATGTATTCAAACATATAAAAACTTCTAGTACATTGTTTCGATAGACCGGGGTTGTATTATACTTATAAAGATGTTATAGGGCCTCGTTATATTGAAAATATATAAAAACCGCCTGGGGCCGGGTCTTCTTATTTATAAACTATATAAGATTTCGTTACATTTAGTTATATAAAATGCTATCATTCGGGAATTCGCGTTTCAT
Organism: Agrypnia vestita; assembly: GCA_016648135.1. NCBI lineage: Eukaryota > Metazoa > Arthropoda > Insecta > Trichoptera > Phryganeidae > Agrypnia > Agrypnia vestita. The sequence continues at coordinate 127,761 of JADDOH010001919.1, forward strand.
TTTAAGCATATATAAATATAGGGTCCCGTTTTTGAGCAATGTTAGTGTTTCGTTTAGAATTCGCGCCTTCATTTAATAAATATGAAACATGTAGATTTCAATCAGAACTATTTTAAAATGATTCGTTTAGAAATTCGCGTCTTGTATTATAAATGTGAAAATTATAGTATTCGTTTTGAGCTAAAACGTGTGAACATAGAAACACTACAGCTTTGACCGCTATTTTGTTTACTATGCCTAGGACATTCTTGCGGTTTATTAGGCCTGATGATAAAATTTAAACTCTTACTCTGTTTAAAATATACGTAGTGTCTCCGCCTAGATTGGCTTCACGATATACCTTATGAAATTTGTAAGTTCCGTTGTCCTAAAATTATATAAAATTACCTTCGTTTAGATCGGGTTATATCATATTCCTCGTGGAACGCGTAAACCTCGTTGTCCTGAAACTAAATAAGGATGTTTCATCTAGACCGGGTTCATTTTACATTTTAGGAAGAATATAAGTCCCGCGTCTTTCACTACATAAAATGGATTTGGTAAGATTGGGGTTGTTTATACTTGTAGAAATTACAGAATCCCGTTATTCCTAAACTATATTAAAATGATAAATTATATTAAAATGATTTAAACTATATTAAAATTTGCCGGAGAGTGGATATCAAATATTCGAGATGATAATAAAATTTTTTTTTTTTTTTTTTTATTTATTTGTTTACGCCCATTAGGCTTTTACATAAAGAGTATAAAATAAATTTCAAAAAGCACATACATTAAAAGTTTCAGGAATAGCACCAAATCATGAGTATAAAAATTAAAAATGTAGAGTAGGTAACGAGCAGCAATGCGTATAGGCTTTTACATGAAAAAATATATCATAAAATTAAAAGAACATACATTAAACAATATAAATTACAAGTAGCAAATTATTAAAAGTACCGGAATAGCACCGAAACATGAGTACAGAAATTAAAAATATAAAGTACAAAGCGGCAATGTGTACGAAAAATATATATTACCCACCATTACATATTAACAGCTGAAGTCAGTAACGAAGCAGTATTGCCTCTTTAAGTGTAAACTTTACTTTCTCCAGACTGTCGACGAAGATGTCAATCATGCAACCATATTCATCATTACATTATATTAAGAATAATATAATTTTGTTATCAATGCACAAACTTGGCAATGAACTACCTACATATGTCGACATTTTAAATCTATCTCTCTCAAAATTTAAAAAAACACTATATGATCGTTCCTTTTCAAAATATTAAATTTTTATATAATGTCTTAAATTTTTATATATATAGCTGGCTATTCAAATTTAATATTGCTATATTATCGGTGAATAAAAATTTCTGAGATCACTACTTTACACCTGTTTGCATATATACCTTTTTTTTTTCATAAATGTCTAACCTCATTATGTTTAAACTATGTATATATAATTTTTTACATTTATACCCTTTATTTTTCTTTTACATTTAATCGTTTGTTGTATTTTAATTATGTATAAACCTGCTACTTTACACTTTTGCATATATACTTTTTTTTACATATATTTCTAACCTCATTACGTTTAAACTATGTATATATATACCTTTTTACATTTATACCCTTTATTTTTCTTTTACATTTAATCGTTTGTTGTATTTTAATTATGTATAAACCTGCTACTTTACACTTTTTGCATATATACTTTTTACATATATGTCTAACCTCATTATGTTTAAACTATGTATATATACTTTTTTACATTTATACCCTTTATTTTTCTTTTACATTTAATCGTTTGTTGTATTTTAATTATGTATAAACCTGCTACTTTACACTTTTTGCATATATACTTTTTTTACATATATTTCTAACCTCATTATGTTTAGACTATGTATATATATACCTTTCTACATTTATACCCTTTATTTTTCTTTTACATTTAATCGTTTGTTGTATTTTAATTATGTATAAACCTGCTACTTTACACTTTTTGCATATATACCTTTTTTTTACATACATGTCTAACCTCATTATTTCTAAACTATGTATATATACTTTTTACATTTATACCCTTTATTTTTCTTTTACATTTAATCGTTTGTTGTATTTTAATTATGTATAAACCCGTTGTAAAAGGCTATTAAGCCGTGTAATCAATTAATAATAATAATAATAATAATAATAACAATAATAATAATAATAATAATAATAATAATAATAATAATAATAATAATAATAATAATAATTAAGAATAAAACTAAATCAGCGGACCCTAAAAGTAATATGTATTGACCTTATAAAGATGTAGACTAGTGGGGTTTTATTATAGAAGCAATCAATTCTTTAACAACAACAAGTGGACAAGTGGTTGCTTCATGGGTTTGTTAAAACTTATAAATGGATGGAATCCTAGATTCAAAGCTTAATCCCGGTATTTCGGATAAATATAAGAATATGTAACATCGGAAAATAACGGGTAACGGGTTTTATGAAAAATATCGGTGCGTATAATCATTAGAGTATGATCATTAGAATTGGAGTCTAGTCTCGATGACCCGGGAAGTACGGATACGTAAGACGGAAATAAGGACTATGTTGCAGTATTATTAAGATATATAAATACTTACAATTGTCGAGCTAGAGTCTAATTCCGGTATCTCGAGGAATATAAATTCAAGGAAAAGAAAATAATGTCTAGTTTCGGTTTGATTAAGGTATATACACCGTATAGTTGCCGAGGCTGGATACTAAGCCCCAGCTACGGAAACTTATAAGCGCGTAATGGCAGGATCAAAGGTTAGGTCGCGAACTATAGTTAATTAGGGGCCTGTGAATCGTATGCGCGTGCAAGGCAAGTGTTCGCAATCCTTAGGTATAAAGTGAGGTACATAAAGTGAAACTACGATGCACTGGAATGGATATAATCGGCGGCAGATGGGTAAGTCATGTCATCCTCTTTCCGTTTTGAGATTATAACGATATATAAAGGTGGCGCACGATTAAGAAGAATGGTCTCGGGTTCGATACCCCAGACAGAGACGGAAGAAGCGCCGACAGTGAAAGCTAACCCCTGTACCGTAAACTTTAAATATTATTTTATCCACAGGTGTTTGTTTGCATGTTGGATCCGTACTGACCATAATAGGGGCGAATTAATTCGCCAAATAACCCTTCTCTGCATGTGTGTGAACTTCCAGGGATCGCGCGGCCCGTGTGCTCGACGCCGAATTTAATTATTCATTTCTATTTATTTATTTAATTGATGATTCATTAATACATTAGGTGTTTATTTGTCTATTCATATGCCGCGTCCCAGTTATATATAGTCAGGCGGCGTTTCGATAGCATCATCATCGGCCCGTGTGCTCGACGCCGAACTTAATTATTAATTTCTATTTATTTATTTAATTGATGATTCATTAATTAATTAGGTATTTATTTGTCTATTCATATGCCGCGTCCCAGTTATATATAGTCAGGCGGCGTTTCGATAGCATCATCATCGGCCCGTGTGCTCGACGCCGAACTTAATTATTCATCTCTATTTATTTATTTAATTGATGATTCATTAATTAATTAGGTATTTATTTGTCTATTCATATGCCGCGTTCCAGTTATATATAGTCAGGCGGCGTTCCGATAGCATCATCATCATCACCATCACCAGCAGTGTCCCAGTTATATATTGTCAGGAGACGTTTCAATAGTACCATCATCATCATCTTCATTAGCGGTGTTCCAGTCATATATATTCAGGAGGCGTTCCGATAGTATCATCACCATCATTAGCAGTGTCCCAGTTGTATATTGTCAGGAGACGTTTCAATAGTACCATCATCATCATCTTCATTAGCGGTGTTCCAGTCATATATAGTCAGGAGGCGTCCCGATAGTAACATCATCATCATCAGCAGTGTCCCAGTTATATATCGTCAGGAGACGTTTCAATAGTATCATCATCATCATCATCATTAGCAGTGTCCCAGTTATATATAGTCGGGGGGCGTTTCGATAGCATCATCATCACCACCATCTTCTTCATTAGCGGTGTCCCAGTCATATATAGTCAGGAGGCGTTCCGATAGTATCATCACCATCATTAGCAGTGTCCCAGTTGTATATCGTCAGGAGACGTTTCAATAGTATCATCATCATCATCATCATTAGCGGTGTTCCAGTCACATATAGTCAGGAGGCGTTCTAATAGTATCATCATCATCATTAGCGGTGTTCCAGATATATATCGTCGGGAGGCGTTGCGATAGTATCATCATCATCATCGTCATCACTAGCGGTGGTTCAGCTTTATATCGTCAGGAGGCGTTTCGATAGTATCATCAACATCATCATCATTAGCAGTGTCCCAGTTATATATTGTCAGGAGACGTTTCAATAGCATCATCATCATCACCATCATTAGCAGCGTCCCAGTCGTATATCGTCAGGAGGTGTTTCAATAGTATCATCATCATCATCATCATTAGCAGTGTCTCAGTTATATATATAGTCAGGGGGCGTTTCGGTAGTATCATCAACATCATCATCATAGCAGTGTCCCAGTTATATATCGTCAGGAGGTGTTTCAATAGTATCATCATCATCATCATCATTAGCAGTGTCCCAGTTATATATAGTCAGGGGGCGTTTCGATAGCATCATCATCATCATCATCATCATTAGCGGTGTTTCAGCTATATATCGTCAGGAGTCGTTACGATAGTATCATCATCATCATTAGCGGTGTTTCGGCTATATATAGTCAGGAGACGTTACGATAGTATCATCATCATCATCATCATCATTAGCGGCGGTTCAGCTAAATGTCATCAGGAGACGTTTCGATAGTGACATCATCATCTTCATCAGTGATGGCAGGGTTCCAGTTACACATCAGTCGGAGATAATTAGGCAGATCCCATCATCATCGATGGCAGGATTCTAGCTGTACACCATTTGGAGAAAATAAACCGACATCCCTGGCCAGGGGCTAGGCATATCCCTACTGTCCAGATCCACCTTTCCATCTACTAATACGAGGGGTCATGGCCTCGTGAAACCACATGGCAACCAACCATTACAAGTATTTATTTATGTATTGTATATGTAAGTATATGTATGTATATTATATTTTATTAGTATGTATCTATTCGTACGTAGTGTATGAGGGGGCTCTTCACGGGTGGCACAACACCCGTGCGGATGTCTTCCCTCGTCTGGAATGGATTGAACGTATTGATGCATATCAGATTATAATAAGTACTACCTGGGAGGGTGGTTGCAGTCACTGTAGTGTCGCGAATGGCCAATGGGCTGCAGTTGCTCACAGGCGAGGGTTGGGGAGCCTAGGAAACTCCCCTTCCCCACTCGCATATTTTGACTTGACAGGTGGCCCGGGACCATCTTTACAGTAGCTTCAGTATATATACCGTAGTTTAACTTAGTTTAACCTGGAGGAGTTGGAATTCGGGGGGCAAACTGGCTCTGAGCCCGGACGCCAGACACTGACGCGAGGGATGGTGCGGTACTTTGCACAGAAGAGGCCCAACATGAAAAGGCGCATCCAGGCTCAGGTCAACGTATCCGGAACTCGTGTCGGGAGAAGGAAGATGGGATCAGTCACCGATGAGCCTTTGGGTACGGAGGGGCCGAATTTAAAGCAACCACATTTTCCGCGTACACATACATTTACACATACCTTATACAAACCCCTTATCCATTAGAACCCAACGTACCACTAGAATGAGACATAGGGCCAGATACAGGTGACGGAACTTAGGCCGGCTAGTAAATAAACGTAACAATGTAATTGATATAAAGATAATGCAGAGTAAATATAAAAGATCGTAGGGAATAAGCACAGCGAGATAACGGCGGAAGATAAAATTATTAATCAGCGAGGGCGTCGAAGACGGAATCATCCATAGGAACGGCTACGAAGGACTCGAGGGCTTTCAGGGGATCTATGTACTCTATATGTGCATGCGCATGTGATAACGGCACGTCACTAACCTTTCCAGTGGATGGCGGTCGATCCCATACAGGTAGGACAATGGGGGATCGAGCGGAGAGGGCATGGAAGCAGAGGATCGCGCACTCTGGAAGCGCAGCTACACCAGATGCAGTGGTTTCAGTCCGTAGGAATGATAGGTAAATAATATAGGGCCACGGAACATAGTATGTTTAGCAATTGCACCGTAGGGCTTAATTGACGTGCTAGGTAGTTTTGTTTGCGTTTTCCATGAACATTCACGAACTTCATACCCCAGTATTTAATTTAAGTTTAGCTTGCGATAGGGTTACCACAAAACCAATTCATCCCCTATAGTTCGAAACAAAAAATTACACAACGTGAACTGGGGAGGTCTTGAATAAAGCGAGGGTGTTTGGAAATACTACGTTAAAAACCGTAGAGCCTTCATCCGACGTAGATAGATAGCTTGTTTGCCTCTAACAAGGCGTAAACTCAGTTAGGAGTAGGATCGAGCTGAAAGGCGAAGAAGAGGACCCATCACACAGCCAAGCGACCAACTGCGGCCAACAGCGGCCAACTGTTGTCAAGGCCCTCGTAGCCCGGTGGGCATGACACTGGCTTCTCACACCGAGGGTTCCGGGTTCGATTCCCGATGAGGTCACAATTAATCTATGTGTTTTATTCAAGCCTGGGTGTTTTGTGATGCGATTCAATTCTGTAACTGGGCCTCTTGGCCAATTGAAGCGTAAAAAAAAAAAAAGAATAAATATATTTAGACACAATGGAATTTTTATTTAGGTTTGACGTCACGTAGATACCATGACAGATGCAAGCGTTTGTGCTCGAAATTAAAAATAGATGAAAATGCAATTATTTGCGTAAAAACTTATAAATTAAAGAAAACACATTATTATTGTTAAGTTGCAATTTCAGAACGAAATTCTGTGAATTATTTAACAATTTTTTAGTAATCAATTTAAAAAGATAGATGCACAAAGATATTTGTGACTATTGCATTATAAAAAGCGGATTGCATTAAAAAAAAGGAATAAAAAATGTTTATCAATTAAAAAAGAGACTACACATAAGGTCGAAAAAATTTCGTTAATTTGCCAGACTGCCGTGGCGAAATTGGATAACGCGCCATACCCGGATAGAATGGAGGTCCTTTGATTCGAATCCCCTTAAAATATTTTTTCGTAAATTTGATTTTTCTGTATCTCTTTTTTACAAATTTTTATTGATTAATAAAAAATTGTAAAAACTTAGTTTATTACTGAAATAATGTTATTTTCGGTAATAGTAGACGTGTACCTACATCACAGAAGGTCATTTCAAAATCTGTCATCGTGCCTATTGTGCGCACTGGCGCGCGCTGTTGCGGGTTAAAACTTTTTACGCAAACTTGTAAACGATAGAGCACGCCGTCTGAAGGCTTATTCAAACATTTTAAGGGAAACTTTATGAAAAGCCGATATTGCTCATAACACTCCGTGTATCGCGCGTATTTTGTCAACGCGGCGTAGCGCGCATCCGCGCCGACGGCGGGCGCTAAAAAGGGATTTGCAAAATCTGAGATAAATTTAAGGCTTATCTTATTGTTTGACTTTATTCAGATCATATCCCGAGTCGTAAAAAAATTCCCACGGATTCCTCACATTTTTACGGCGGATTTCGGCAAAGCGCTGTTTACCGGAGCGGGCGGTTAGAAAAATATCGCGCCCTGAGACAAAGAAAATGGTTTATAGTCGGCCGCGGGCCCAGGAAAAGGTCATTACGTCACCCCTTAGGAAATATCGCCGCGACGCCGACGCCCTCCCCTCCCCGCCGTGTTTATAACATCAAACATCCGCACGCCTTCCGCGGTACGCATGACGCGTCTGCAGTCTCGCCCGGAAGTTGGTACCTGTTCTAAAACGAGATTTATGGAAAAAATCATATATATATATATATCCCAGTTACAATAGTTTCGTTGTCTGTCCGTCCGTCCGTCGAAAGTTCGTGTAACGTTAGCAACTTCTTTAAAGTAAATTTTTTTTTACTTGTAACTGACATGTAAATGTATCATCATTTTTGATGGGTTACAGCTAGTTCAACAATATTTTCATATATTTTGTCATGAAATGCAGAAGGAATTGCTTCTAAAGCCAAATTGATCATCCGAAAGTACACCTTCAATCTTCGTTTCCGCTCGTTTCATAATTGTGTTTGTCAGTATCTTTGATGCATGCGATATCAGACTTAAGGTTCTGTGCTGCTCGCATTTAGTTGTGCCAGGTTTCTTTAGAAGTGGTAGTGTTTTTATTAGGCATTTAGTGAAATCCTTTAGTAGTAGTAGTGTTTTTATTAGGCATTTAGTGAAATCCTTAGGTATTTCTCCTGTGTCATATTTTTGCAGACAAGTCTGTATAGTGTGTCAATTGTGCCGCTGCCTGCATTTTTAAGCAGTTCTGATGAAATTTTATCTATTCCTGGTGTTTTATTATCTTTCAATCTTGAGATGGCAGTGTCAAATTCATTTCTCAAAATAGCATCTCCATTGTTTTCTAGATCCGATTCTGTTTCTACAGCATCATTCTCTGTAATTGTATTCTCTTTTTTGTAGAGTTCTTGAAGATATGCTTTCCATCTTTGTACAATATATTCGTCATGGAAAAGGAGTTTTCCGTTTTGGTCTTGTATAGCATCTTTTGTTTCAGTTTTATCATTGAAAAAAAAATATTTCAGAGTATGCTGTCTCTAGCTTTCTCTGTTCAATATTTCTGTTTATTTTCAGACACTTTTCTTTTAAACAGTGCTCCTTCGCCTTTTTAGACTTATTAATTTTGTTTCTCAGCATTCTGTAATTTCTTTTTCCCTCTTCTATTGTAGATTTTTTCATCGTTCTCTTCTCTTCAATTATTTTCAGGATATCTTTTGTGATCCATTCTTTCCTGGTTTGCGGTCGTATTCTTTATATTTCTTCATTTGCTGCTGTGTTTATTGTATCTTTTATTTTTTGCCACACTTTGTCCACATCGTCATTATTTTCACATATATCATTATATCAAGGGTAGACAGCCAATATAGAATTAGTGATTATTTCTAACTTTATATAAGAGCAAATTAATTATAAAGTCAATCTGATTTTGTCAATATTTCGTTTATTATTAAACGATTTCCATATATGTTTTGGATTAACAAATATGTAAATCGTTCAGTTCCGCACTAGAAACTTCTCACTTGTTAGTAGGTGCCTGCGCCGAATATCTATCGCTGGAATCACCACGTGCTAGCAACACACACTGCACGATTTTGCTTTCTATGGTAATCCGCTGTCTACTCTGAAACGCTACTACTCATCTACGCAGTAGCCAATCGGCCCTTTATATAAGCCATCGTTTTCTCGATGTTTCGAGAATTTACTAGATATATGAATTCACGATAATGCATAACTTCTTCAGATTCTATCGTGACAGAATTTTTGTTAACAAAGAGATACATAATTATTGAGCATGATAGATGGTTATATAGTTATTTTATAATATGAGAAGCATTTGGCTCTAGATGTCGAAATGGGGAGCAACTTGCGCACCACCCTGTAGTGTGATATTCTCAGACCTCATACATCAAGTGAGTGCCGATGTATCAAACATGAGCACCTCCATAGAAACTTTGACGTTTTCAAATCGTATACCAAATAACATTATTTATAACCCTTGTAAAAATTGGACTGCTTTTTCAAATATTGTAAATTAAACACAAATAAATGTCACAGATTTCTCGACTTCACATAAATCTCGCGTGCTTGTAAAATAAACTACACGTATGTCTATGTTTACAATTCGTACGTAAGCGTAATACACATAGAGTAGCCGGCAAACATCTTGAAATTTTACGGCGTAGTGGGAGGAAGTTTGCGCATGTACCATTCCACCAACGAGACTCAAATTTTGTCTTCTGCGCATTCTCCTACTACGCCAAAGAATTTCAAGAAGTTTGCCGGCAACTGCACATGCACAAGTAGTGCACACAAGTAACAAGCAAAAAATTACTTATGTGGTCGGGAGACTCCCGTCAGGACCGAAGTTCCTTAAGCCTTTTCAATTCCAAATGTAATTCGATATAGAGATCTAAAGCCCGGTCGCCGAAGTGAGAGATTTTCGTACATTGACCCCACACTACGTATCCTTGTCTCACACGTACAATTATGTTGCTGTCATGCTCGTACAGGCACAGCGTGACAGCAACGTAATTGTACGCGTGCGACAATGATACGTAGCGTAGGGTCAATGTACGAAAATCTCTCTTTCGGCGACCGGGCCTTAGATTGTTTATATTTGTATATTTTTGTTACGTAAGTAAACGTTACGTTGAAGTTGTTTTTCGATTTTTTTCCCTTTTGATTCATTTTTTAACGCTGAGTATATTATTTCACTATCTTCTCTCTGTAATGTATGTAAATAGTAAATAGTAAACATTCGAATTACATTAAACGTATATAAACAGTAAGTACTTGTATCAAATATACGTATATAAACAGCAAGTATTTGTATCAAATATAAATTTTATTAACTTACTTGTCTAAGTTTGTATTATACATAATTGTTGTAGTTCCCATTTCTCGAATATTCATTTGAAAATTACAATTATGAGAGAATGGAACTCACGTATGATTTAAAATAAAAATAAATAAGTTTTAATAAAATTACCACGTGTTCAGTATTGAGGTTATACAACCTGCCGCGCACGATACTCGTTTACTTGAATCTCGATACTCACACGCACACACACTCACACACACACATACACAAACACTCGTATAAAATAGAAAGAGAGCGAAAGAAAGTCGCTTGGAGAGGGCATAAAGCTTTTTCCTTACGTGACGATTTCTACAAGTTAACTCCTACCGCAAGCCGCGTTAAAGAACTTCGTTCCAATAACTTCTCAATACAGCAAAATATATTTATGGTAACATTATTACTATACATAAAAATAATACGCATTGCTTAAAATCACTATTATTTTTAAATTTATTTATTTATTTAACGCCCTCATGTTATTATTTATTGAATAATCAACGTAATTTAGCATCGATAAATATAAAACTACAATTAATAATTGTCAGTAACTAGCTGAACCGGGAAATGCCTTGCTATTATCAAATTTGAGTCTGTCCGTCTGTCCGTCTGTCCGTCTGAAGTGAAAATTGCTGCCAGTGCTTTTTACAATAAGAGTATATTAACAGTTCTGTTTTTGTCTATAACAATGATTCTGAAAAATGATTTTAGAGGAATAGAGGGATAGAGATACATCTCGAATTACTAGTTCACGGTATAGCATTCAAAATGTTTTTTTTATTTTTCGAATAAAGCTATTTTTGCTTTATATCCCTCATATCATACAGTATAATATCACTGTACTGTGTACCTCATATCATACATTATAATTTCATTGATAATAGCATAACCCACTAGGTATGCGACAATTCTATTTACGACTTTTTGCTTTTAAGACCTATTTCAATTGTGGCTCAATTTCGATTTACGACGCAAAATTTTCGATAAAAATTAAAAACAAGAATACCTAATTTTTTAATAAATAGGGAAACGTCTTTTGTCTGTACATATAAAAGACAATGTTTGTATGTGTATCCCTATAGTCTAAAAACTGTTGAATTAATTTACGCGCGAATTTTTGAAATATGATCCGCGTTGTCCAAAATAAGTTTAGAGCTATTGAATTAAATAAAATTATGGGCCTAAATTTTTATTTATGGGCAGGGATGCATAAATGAAATCATTGGTAATTATTTTGCGATTTATTAATTATTAATGATTAATTAACTATTCAATGTACAATGTCATTTAAAACGAATTAATCTTAATGCTTTTCTTTAAATTACACTATTTCGCAGTAAATCACTCGTAAATGAACACTTTATTATACCTAGGTAACACGTCTTTAATATTCACTTGAAAATTCCATCCAATTTTCGCTCTTATTAATCGCTTTGATTTATTTCGCCAATTAATTACTTCACTCGATTACTCGCTTTATTTATCGCTACGCAATTCGCGAATGGCCATACTTCGCACCGACTTGTCAAACACGACAACTCAACTTTTCGCGCGTCGCGGCTCCGTTTTGTATTTATACCTAGATGCTGATATTTTCGTATTTTCTAGATTATGACAGTGTTTGAGTGGTTGTCGGTTGTACCAGGCACTTCTAGACGTTTATAGATATTTCCCAAAGGTTTTAGATCACCCTAGATTGTTATATGTTATTCTCGATTCTACAACATTGTCAGGACCTTGCATAAATTCTTTTTAACATCTCATTACAATATATTTGGAGTATAAAATCAAAGGCAGTAATATCCAATAAAATAAAATAAATGTTTCTGGAATGCAGTCACCGAGAATAACTAATTTCTAACAGGATTCAGGGTTTTATGTGTCTATTCCTTCCAAAATCATGTTTCCAATAAATGTATAGCCTATGTTTCCTTTTTTCTGTGACAATACTAGAACAAATGCTCACTACAACTCGCTAGTACCTGGAATACACAGGTTAGGTAACAATTATACAAACATAGCGGACGTGTTTGGTTCTGGCCTGTCACAGTATAGAGGCGCGATACTGAGAGCGCTTAATTCCGCCATAATGTAAATTATATACACTTTCTTTTTTTTGTTTTTCTCTCTGTTTATATTATTTTGGCAAATAACTGTTATATACCTACATATGTAAAAGCCTATTTAGGCGTAAATGAATGAATAAATAAATAAATAAATAAATAAATAAATAAAATCTCAAATTACGTAAATTATAAATTAGTAATACTTGATAACTGCATTCATTTTTTTTTTGCTGCCTCTGCTTTTATAATCCACATATATACTCAAATCTAGCAATAGCAAAGCATTGACGGGATCAGCTATTATTGTATAAACATAGCAAAGATCGATTTCTTAATTCATTTTTTCGTCGTGAAAATGGACAGAGAGGATAGAACACCATACTGATGTATCCCAACTAAACTCTCACCTGATACACAATCAATGTTGAGCCTTCTAACATAACCATCATCTAATATTTTGTTTACCAGATAGTGCATAGTAGACATTTACGAATCTCACCCACTGCGATCCACACTTGAGTCCTTTTTTTTAAAGCTCTCAGATGATAAAAGAATTAATTCTGATTTTTTTTTTAAATGAAAAAGATACGCAGGTGAATTAATACAATGATATTTAAAGAAATGTAAAAAAAAATCATAAAAATTTTGCGATCTAATTATTTGATATTTTACCCATCAGATAAAACGAGTTCAATATTTGGTGACCAAGCATTTAAATACATTGATTTTGGTTGAATAAATTGAATTAAAAAGAAGGTATTCAGACATCTCTGATAGACCCCGAGATAAATTTTCCAATAAATATTTTTCCCAAATTTAGTACGCAAAACTCTTTTTCTTCATCGTTTCATTTTTACTTCAATTGTGAATATAATAGCAAAGGCAGCAAGATTTAGAATAAATTTAATACAGTCATCGAGAATTACTAATTTATAATGTATCTATTGAATTAGACCCCACAATAATTAATGTATTATACAATTTCAAATACGATGTAAAATAAAAAAAATTGCGACCTAATCAAATTGATTTCATTTTTGAAACAGAGCACTCAACTATGCAGGCTTACTTGCCCTTGAAAAAATCAGGGTATATTCTTCAAATATGATGTGAAGAATGATAGAAGTGACCCATCAATCATGACGGGAATTTATTTGAAAATTGTTACTTTTTATAACCTTAAATTGATTCAAATACGAGGAGCATTCTTTAAGCATTAATCCTTGTGACGTAAATTCATTAGAATTGATTGTAACTTTCTATTTACAACAAAAGTATGTCTGAAACTACTTTTAATTTTATTAAGGGAATCATTACCCCGGTTGATCTTTGTAACCATCTAGTGTAAATAAAAAACTTAAGACACAATAAAATCCGCTTAAAATAATCATTACGGGACTTGGCAATATTCGATAACAATAACAGATGATAACATTAAGCGGACAGGATCGAACTTGTCGATAAGTCCTTTGTCGTATATGCTTACACAAGGAATCATGTAAAAGAGAAATGTTTAAAAATGCTTCAGTTATAATATGTAAACTACGAATAAAAGGATCGTTTTGAACGCCATTTGCAAATGTGATTTTATAGTTGATAACAGTAGCCGAAGTACGATCAAAATAAGCTGATTGTATCGTATTGTTTTTATATAGACCATCTTAGGATAGACAATTGGCGATTAATTACATCATCCGTGATTATAATAACCGGATTATATTGTTTTTTTTTTGTAAATTGATTTTTGTACATTGACTGGGATTCTATTTTCTGCTAGAGATTTTCATTTTATTTATTTAGCTGAATTTATGAAGATTTTTAAAAAAAGCCTATGCAGAAATGGTATGATACGTTATTAGCACTTACATAATTCTTTTTTTTTCAATAATAAAAAAGTGCCATGACGTCATACTGAAAATGTTGCAGACATAGATTCAGCACTTAAAAGCTCTTGATAAATTTGTTCCAATAGGAAAAAGCGAAGATGGACGATATTCAAATTTAGAACTTTTTTTCATTAAAACAAAAGAATTTTGCTTACTATTTCTGGGCGGCATTACGTATTGGCCAATAAATCTGTCATCTGCATTTGCCGCTCGAAAAAGTGCGGGAAATAGTTTAAAACGCGAACACGAGATGGCGCCATCTTATGAGATTTTTTCCAGCGAAGATGTAAGCACAGGTGTCGCCGGAAATAATGTTCGGATGAATAAAATTGCGTTCAGGGAGTACGAATGATAAGAAATTATTTCATGACTTCGCGCTAAATTATTCAATTTTCATTACAGTAAAGCCTTGTATTAAATTGGACATTTAAGGCTGTCGGAGTGTACTTCAAATCAAATTCGCAAACTTTGTGATCCTTGGCGTTGTTTTCCAGTTCAAAATCTCAAACTGAAGGGTTGAAATGAAAACGTTTCATTTAATTATTTTCGATTATTCTGAAAACTAAAGCGTGCTCTCACTTTTAACGCTAAGTTTAATATTGAATTGGAATAGTTTGGAATGTACATAAGTTGTTGAAGTACAGTACGGATAACTTATTCAATGAGAACAATAACATTAAAGTAATATTATTTATATTAATAAAAGGGAAACACTTTGTACAAAATCACTTAATATTGAAATATCAACATTTTTTTTATTTAAAATATAATACAAACCTAAAAGGTTTATGGATAACATTTTTACATGATTCAATACAGGAATATAATAATAATATAATTTAGATACAACGTAATTTTTTTATAGTTGCCGAGTTTTAGCATTTTTGTCACGTGTTTTGAATTTGTCAGTGGTCAGTTGTTTGGTCTGTTGTGGCAGGTCATTGTATAGTTTTAATCCGTTGCAAATTAGTCGGGATTGTCCTGTTTTTGTTTTGGCATGTGTTATGTGACAGTTTTGAGCCGTTCTAGTGTTGTGTTGGTGTTTTTAGTGTATTTTGTGTAATTTTATGTCTTCGTCTTGTATTTCGCCAATTGCTAGTCTGTGAATAATTTTAAGTGTTTCGATTTTTGTAATGCTTTCGATGTTTAATTGTTGTGTTATACGGTATACAGTTTCAGTTGGTGTTCGATATTTCAGATCATAGACCATTTTTAGTATTTTGTTTTGCTGTCGTTGGAGTCTGTTTAGGTTAGTTTTGTTTCCGGTTCCCCAGAAGGGTATCAAATATCCTATTCTACTCTTGACGTACGCCTGGTACATCAGAATTTTTACGGTCTTCGGTGTGATTTCGTGTATTTTGTGGAATTTTTCGAGTTTAAATATTAGTATTGACATTAACAACGAAAAATAAATATATGTGAGCTAACTAATTAAGTAGTCGTGAAAACAAATTAAATATTTTATTTAATTGTTTGTTTTTTATTTTTGTTGATGTCTATTTTCTCTTCGAATTTTAATTATGATAATAAAGTATATATAGTTGTATCATAATGAAGGGGCTATTGGCCCCGAACCATATTGATAATTCAATATTTTTTGAGTAGAAACGAGAATTGTATACCAGGTCAAAAGAGTTTGGCATACATCCTCTCAACCAATCCACGCGAAGAAACAACCTGAGAATTAGTTATATTATTGTATATGTTGTAATATGCCCAAAAAAATTTAAAAAAATATTTTGAAAAATCATTTAATGTAAAAGTAACAATAATAGTTTCGGGTCCTTTGTTCTGAACACTGTATGAGTTTGAAAAATAATAAAATAATTTAGCATATTTTTCAAATTAGCTGCATTTGTATTTAATAAAATCACGAGTGTTACTTTGAAAGTAATTTACATATTTTTAATATCCTCCCCCAATTTTCACTTATCTTTGTCTTTTGCCCTGCTGAGCGTAAACATAAAAGAATTTGGTCTTTGATCTCTAGTACCAAAGAGAAAAGAACACACAAAGCGAACAGCTTTCCAAAACACTTATTGTATGAAAAATAAATATTACTCTGTCGTTTAAAAGAAGCTCTTGTTATAAATGCTCACAATTTTGGTGAAGAATTGCTCTCAATGCTATGATTACAATCATGGTTATGAGACATGACACTTCGTCTTCTTCTTCTTCTTCATGTAAATCTGTTGGTCTCTTCTGGCAGAAAGCTGCTACTCTTGGGACGTCGAGATCCAACTGTCCCTCCATCGTTTAGGCGGTCTTCCAGGAAGATCAGATGGGATTTCATTAGCTGCAATGTAAAATATTATGGAGTTTATAGGATATATTTTGTTTACATGATCTCTCTAGAATCTTATTTCTGCTTTGTTCTATCGCAAAATATCTTCGGTGCCACAGGCCCATCTAATTTCTTAATTGTTCTCCCTGTGATTACTTAAAGTTTTCAACAGTTTATTTTCTCTGGTTGTGTCAGCTCTTGTTTCTATACAACAGATCACAGGTACGTTTATAAATTCATATTTAATTTTTGGATTCACACTAACACAGCGTCTTTAATATCATTTATATTTGTTTCTTTGCCGATGTATGGTACTTAAGAATTTAGAGCTAGCAAAAGTGGAACAAAAGTCGACTGAAGGCGGTAGAAATGAGATGTTTTTAAGGTAGGTACGTACAACAAAAACATTTTTGATATAGTAAAGAAATAACAACTTACGAATGAATTAAATGCTGATAAAAGTAAAGGACAGTTAATAGAATTAAAAAAAGGTTGCCCAGGTATTGTGCGTATGTTGTGCGAATGTAAGGGAGAAGAACTAATTATAAGGTAATTATTATATATGATGCAAGTTTTGGCTGTGCAAGAAACAAGAAACAAAAGGCGAACAGAGAAGACGTGGCATGACCAGATTAACGAGATACTGAAAAATGGTCATGATAGGAGCCTCAACAATCGTTAAGCTTACATGCGTAAATGTATGAACTCTGGTAAGATATCTGGAAAAACAATCGGGTAGGTATTAATTTATTTTTTTGGCTATTTGTAAAAATCAAAGGTGAATAGCTATATGATTTATTTGAGTGTCTGAGCAAATATATTGTGGCGGGATTGTGGTTGTGAGATGTAAATGAAACAATTAAAACTTTTATATACTACATAAAATCATTGGACACGATTTCAATAGGATCCATTCTTCGTTTTTTAATTCACACTAAATTTCTCAATAGTCACTTGAAAACCTTCTACGGGTATATAGAAATACTGATTCACTGATTTGTATCGCTCTGATTACTATGGAACACTTTTCACACGTCGGTAGGTACTTTCTTGTCACTGTCACACAGGTGGCTAGTCACACGCGCAAGGTCCCGTTTTGCAAGGGTTCGCTTTATTTGTGTAATCGCAGAAACGTCACGACAGCTCTGACCAAGCGTGCATCGGCGTTGCTTTTATACGTTAATGTTAGTTTCACGAATGTTTGACCTGTTTTTCCGTACATCTAGTAGTTTGTGTTCCTGAGAATAGTCCAGTTGATTCTAGATTCGTGTGGACCGTTCGAAAGACTTCGATAATTCCCAGTTACCATTGTTTTAGACTCTCTGACAATATTATTTCATTATAAAATGCATAAAAGTAAATTAATTTAATCGCATTCGTTATTTAAAATTCTTGATATCTTCAAGATTTTGGCAAATGTGGACCAACCATTGACATTTTACTTGCATTCAGCACAAATTATATTTTTAAATAAATTGTTTTCACTTTACCAAAGTTTCTACTAACTACGCGCCAACAGCCATTATCGGGTCATCATTCACACGCCCTAAAAATAAAATGCGGCCGTACACCTGAGCGAGAAGAATTAGGTTAATTCAGTAGTCAAATATATTAACGTTGAAGACCCCTGAAATATTGCAGCGCACATCCCGTTGAGTTATAGCAGGCAGTTTTATTGCAGGTCTGCTTGATGCACGGCCCGAGGGCCACAAGGGGTCTCCTTTTCTCCTCCTTTCCCCCCTTTTCTCCCCCTTTCATCCCCCTGGTCCCCTCCCCTCGCCCCTCACGGGGAGGAAGGTCCTTACTGCTAATATGATTAGAGGATTGTTCTAACTGCCGCGGGATATTTTATATGGCGGACGATAAATCTGAAGGCTTGCGACAAGAAAGGACTGGCGTAAGGGCGGTCTGGAATTTGAGGCTTTTCTGGAGTTTTCGCACCAAACAAAACCGCTTCTCAGTCAGTATCTTGAATTTTTAGTAGGGGCGCATAGGTGACGGTGGTACGTACCTACGGGAAAATCATAAAATGATTTATGGCGTCTGAGGAGTTTTATATTCAAGTGATATACTCGAGAACATTCTGTGGTGGTCGTAAAAATAGATGTGTTCACAACTGATGAGCACGTCTTTTAGTAAAAGATAAATTCACAAAATCATAAAAATGCAAGGTGGATCTCTTTTTTATTATAAAACTTAATTATAATGCGGAAAGTTTGTTTGTGCGTTCTGGAACAGCGCACTCTGATGTAGTGATTTTTCACAGCTTATTTTACCTGAAATTTATAACTTTTAAATAAATTTTTATTTATTTACAAGTTATAAATTTATTTAATTCATTACCTGTATGAGCTGGTTTCAGTAACCTTATTTACAACGTTAACTTCAACATTCACTAATTCCACCGTATCCAGACATGAAATATCCAATTAATTCACAGAAAATAAGACAATATTGTTACAAAATTTCAATTTTTAAGTTGGTGGCTACTGATTTGTTTCGACTATTTTCTTTCTTTCTAGGTAATATACTAATCATATTACATTATAAATTTGGGGAAAATTTCTTCGTTTCAAACCTAATTAGGATCCTTCTTTTCTATTTTTTTAAGTATGTCTAAGTTTCCAATAGATATTTGCAGTATTTTATTGATTTATTTTCAGTTTGATAAAAAAAAATACACTGTTTTCCCGACAATTCCCGACTGAATCATTTCAGTTCAATCCTAAAATTATTAAATATTAAAAATGACCGAAAATTAAATTCGCAAATTTGGATTGGAAATTAATATATGAACTTTTCACCACACATTATGTGAATGACTTACCTGAAAATAGTTTTTTACACCTAGATATTCAAGACAGAACAAGGTGTGCAGTCTTAAGACGACAGATTTTTCAGCATTATATTTAAGATTATCAGTACAACTAAAATTAAAAACAATAAATGTATTTATTGTTAAATTAAATCAAGCAAAATACTTAACACAACACTGACAACGTTCTCAACCTGATTTCGACACGGTATTGCAAGCGAATACTTAATTACAACACCAACACTCACAATAACACATCAGCCCTGATGATGGACCCTGCAATGGGATCCGAAACGTCGGCCAGAAAGTTCGTAAAAACACGGCAGATGACACAAACCAGAAAAAATCAAGCAATAATATTTTTTGAAATGGACCACTTTTGAGCTGACTACACTTCCCGACATGCAAACTCGCAAACGGGATTATAAAGTGATATAAAAACTTTTCGTGTAACATTCTGACATCTACTTGTCCCTTGTAACATGCGCTTGAAATAAAACACCCAACTTCAGAGAATTTATAGCGCGCCTGGCGAGAGGAAACCCGCGATTTTTTTTTGTTAAATCCTTATGTCCTTTGAGAAATATAATTTCGCCTCTGGTTAATGAAGGTGGTGTGTGACAGAATGGTAATTAGAATAATACCTTTAAAGTTAGAAGGCGCCTGTTAAATTTAAATGAAATTAAATCACATATTAACAAATTATTCTAATAACTAGAAAAAATTTAATCATGTTATATTCATGTTAGTAATAATAAACATCCTTTAAAACATTACTCTTCTACTAGTAATATTTTTTTGTGAATGTTATGTTCTAATTTAAGAACCACTAGCCCCGAAACTTCTTGATATTTCAACAAATTGTGATTTAAATAAATTGTTTTATTTATTATTATTAGTAAAAAAATATTGGTATTTTCTACAAATTGGTGGTAAAAACAATATAAGTATAATCTTGAAATGATAAAAAGAGAGCGTCTATTGTAAAATAATATTTTATTTACTAGGGTGTTTTATTATGCAAGAATAATAAAATAATAGATTGTTTATTATTTTAAAAAAATATTAAAAAAACGAATTTATTTAAAAAAAAATTATAGAGTAAAGAATGAAGATATTAGGAATGAATGTAAAGTTGATATAAGCATAATTAATAGAATTAAAAAAGAGTCGCTCAGGTGGTTTGCGAGGCGACCGCGAAAGACATGGCACGACTAGATTAACCAGATACTGGAAGATGATACCGTTAGAAGCCTCAACAACCGTCGAACTTGCATGCGAAAATGTATGAATGGGGATGAGGCGAGAGTTGCGCGTCAGGATAGAAGAATGTGGTGCCTTATCCTCTCTGCTTACCCCCATGGGAAACGGCGTGATGGTTGGTAAGTAAGTAAGAAATGTATAATTTCTGTTCTGCCATTTTCATAAAAACATCATCTCAAGAATGAACACTTTAACCGCATTATAAATGTATCTTAAATATACGAGATTGAGTATATACTTCGTTGTGACTCCATCTCTTCGCCCAATGAAGGGGTTTAGCTCATCTTTGCACAATTTAATAGTCTGTGAGGTTCATTAAAAATTTTCAATATTCGTTTTCAGTTCTGGCGAAGTTCGTAGCGTTCCGGACATAACTGACTGTTGATTATATTAATGACCCCAACCGTGTATATGAGTGTCAAATCGCTTCCGTGCCGCGCTGGACCGGGTGTAAAATTCAATTTAATTAAAAAAAGAAACAAAAGGACTGTCACATCGAAACATTGTAAAATTCCAACAATAGGCTAATCTCCTCGTGGAAATAATCCCATTTCATGAAGCTGGCTGGAGTCAGGTTTACTGAGCACAGAATGGAGAGTACAACATACACAGCCGGGATGTGACAACCCGTCAGCTGCACGTGGTGGTGTCCTTACAAAAATTGAGTGATGAATGCACTACGCGACAGAAATAAATAAAAACAAATAATTTACCAATATACGGGGTGCAGCAGAGCTAGGCCGGCCGCACATTGCACACGAATTATTACGTACGTATTCGTACGATTATTTTCGTACGTATTGAGCACATTGATTGAGTCTTGCGTTGGTCACCATCAGTTACTTTTCGCATTTCTCCAATAACGTTTGTGCTAAATGAATAATCTGTATATTCTGCAAAACTCTATTATGGCAGACTTAAATAATGACAAATTTTATGACTATCTATCTCATAGATTCACAAATGCTGGGGAGAATCGAAGTGCAACGAGAGCTCATAACATCGGAGAAATATTTAAAAAATTTTTGTTCGAAGTACATAATTATACCTCACCTTCATTTAACCAAATTATTTAACTTAAAGGTATTTTTAGTTCTTTAGAAATTCTCCGCCATGATCTGCGCTGACGGTCACGTGGTTGAATCACTTTGGTCCCACAAACATTTGTGGTCATGTATCAAATTGACAAATTTTTCTATATCCATCGTAGGAAATCGCAAAAATTTCCGAACAAATCAGGATCATGTCGGACGTCGCATCTATACGTGCGTATACGCACTACTAAATCGTGGGCAGTGTACGATATTCAATACTACTTCGAAGGTCAGTAATGTACTCGTACGTATACGTACTACTCAATTTCGTACGAAAACGCATCCATTGTGCGGCCGGCGCTAGTCCATACAACGCCAGGCTTTGATTACGAGTCGAAATTTTTTTTTATCAAGATACTTATATTAATTTATTTATTTTTAACTGTTTATTTAGAACATTTTTTATTTATTTATTTATATATAGAAGATATTTATGTTGTATGGGCTAGTACATGATTTACATTAAAACTTATTGTACTACATAATAATATCGAATATTAAATACTCATTCGCCTTGATACAAGTCAAATAAAATTGTTAAATCCTTTGAGAAATATGAAAAATATTTTTGTGTCTCTTTATTTGAGTTCTATTGAAGCAAATGAATTTTTAATATTCCATACAAGTGTAGTGATAGTGACACGTTTTAGAGAAAATAACTCAAAAATGTTGAAAAAAATTTAAACTTTTATGTCGCTTATCTTTGTAACTGTCGGCATTTCACCCAAGAAACCATGACCAATACAAGTTAAATAAAATTATAAAAATCCTGCAGTAATCTCAATTGGAATTAGAAGGTTTTTATCATTTTATTTGACTTGTATTAAAGGGAATGATTTTTTCATATTCGATATCCTATATTGATAGTCCAAACATGTACAAAAAATAAGTCAATTTGATGTCGCATATCTCCATAACAATGGGTATTAGGGAAGGGTTGCATGAACATTTCTCACTCACAATTGAAGCAGGAGTCTGCCTGTATTGTGAACTCGCTCTATCTCACTTATATTTTTTAATATTTTTACAGAAAATTTTTTTTAGTGATATTGAACAAAAATTCTCCGAATAATTATTACAGATGAGGACCAGATTATTTGAAGGAAATCTTGCCATTTTCAAACTAGTTGGGAAACCAAATATAGTCTCAAGTAAATCTCAGTCAAAGTAAATTGTTGACGCTTTGAGCTATTTCTGTTGAGAAATTCCACCCGATATTGGTCCAGAAATATTTCTGCAAGTGACTGAGAGCCACTCACTCGGACACTTTGCAAACTTCATTCTCCTTATTAACTTCTCGAGTATTTCATTATATCTAAGTGTTGTATCATCAATTCATCATTATCATCATCGACCTTCAATCTTCTCCTGTATTGCGCTGCTCAGTTAATCAGTAATAAGTAACCACGCCGGCCACATTACCTCAGGAGTTGCCACAAGATACATTTTGGTAGTCGCTCCTTTGGCATTCGCAAGATGTGTCCAAGCCACTTTAATTGAAATATTTCTATGTTTTATAATAATATTTTTATAAATCCAAATACAAGGTGTAACTGAGCTAGTCCATAATACTTTACAGGTGGATTTCTGCTTGATTGTGAGTCGAAAATGTTCAAGCAACCATGGCCTAATATAACATATAACAAGGTTTGTATTTTATTTCAAAATTTTCTGACTTATTTTTCAAAAAAAAAAAAACGTTGAAGTATCATTATATCGATTACGAAAAATTTATTCGTTTCAATAAAAATTAAATAAAACAATAAAAACCCTGAAAAAATTCCAATTGGAATGTTTTCCAATTGAAATTGGAACGTTTATATCATTTTATTTGACTTGTATTTAGGTGAATGAATTCTTTATTTAGATATAAGTTACTGTAATGATAGTTTTGAAGTTATATCTTTATTGGAAAAATAATTTTATGCCATTGGTATTTAAATATATGTTTTTTTAGGTTTGTTTTTCTAAATGGCAATACTTTTTCCAGCGACAGCCGATTTGACAACAGATAGCATGGTTTGGTTTTCCATTTCACCATGAATAGTCAGTCTTATACCAGAACAGTGTTTCAAATTGTGTAAATGAAATTCGAAAATCGTGGTGTCCTTATCATATTTAAATGCTAACGACATAAAATTATATTTCCAATAAAGCCAATATTTGATTTTAAAGTTTTATAATTCTAAAAAAAGTATACTCTTTGCTATGGGGGAAAAAATTGTATCGCAGTCTGAAGGAAATTGAAGGAATTGAATAGAATTTTTTAAAATACCACTGCATGATAACTATTTACCATTGCAATCGTTGCGGCTTACCCCAATCATAAGGGATAATAGCATGTAGATGTGAATGTGTGATAAAAAACAGCGCGGTACACCCTTTCAGAAACCTCCCCCGTATTGTGCAATATCGGAAGGGTGGTGCATAGCAGCAAGGCAGTCTGAAAAGGACATTTTCCTATTCTAAATATGGTAATTTATCGCCATCAACCGCAGAAAGGGGGATTGATATTCCGCGGCGAAGTGCTTTCAAGGGGTCGAAATCAGACGTGAATACTATAAAAGGCGAGGTGTTGTAAAAGTTCACGATGTTTATTTAAATATTTGTTTCATATGCTGCATAGCCACTTTGACTCTTCCTTTGACGAGCGGTAGCATAGTCAAGTAAGCCATACGATAAATATAGAGGTCTCACAGAGACGAAACTATAATCAGCTGCAAAATCTATGTAAACTAGTTTATGCGAAAAGACAGCTGTCTCTAGCTTGAAAACAAATGAAAACATTGGAAATTAATTTAGTTTAATTTGTTTCCAAATAAAGTCACTGGGCACGAGTTAAATTGTAGTACCGTTCGTAATCTTAAAGTCGCTAAATGTCTTCTGAATATTTAACACACTTATCATTGAATTCCTTAATTCACATATATTAACGCTATTTCTATGACTTAGATCACTTCTCTTAAATTCCGTTCAATGTTCGCTTGTGGAAAATATTCGCACCGTATTATTTTATTCCGGTACCGCTGTTATCACTGCTGATCGCGCTGCACTGGTCACTTACTAACATCGTGAATCACTGATCATTCTGGTTTGCTCGATAGTATTGTATAGTAGTATAGGAGATGTCGCGTGACGCACTTTATAGACGGGGTCCTTCGAAAGATTTATTCTAGAGATAACGAGAAGCCCGCTGAATTTTCTAGTTTTTTCCAATCTAGTATTTTAAGGTGTTATGGAATATCATAAAATCTTCGAGATAAGAGAATTCGGTTATGCATGACTGGCCCTGGGTTTCATGCAGAGCATTCGAGAGTTTGCGGTTACGTTGCGTGACACATTATCAGCATTCAATAGGTTCACGACTCGATTCAATGTATAGAACTAGGATAATATGTGGATGCTCTTACGATGGAATCGGTGAACGTTGCATTGTGTATAATGATTACTTAATGAGAATAACTGAGAATCAAATAGTTTCTTTTCTGTGAGATCTCTTTAAATTATTTTAATTATAAAATCATCCTTCTGAGGGCAAAATTCAGTAACTGTGTTCTCAGAACATTCCTACATACGAAAATATTATTAAGCCATAATTAGTTCAATACAAATATGTGCAATATTAATATTTGAGCTAAAAGTAAAAATATAATATTTTAAAAAATAAGAACACGATACACAGGTGGACTCAATTTACGAAAGAATCTACCTGTAAAGTTTTATGGAGAATTGTTACACCATGTATTATATGTTACAGCAAAATTGATTCTTTTAAGGGCTCTTAATTTCTTAATCCGGCTCTGAGTTGGATCCAGTGCCGTAGTGAGAACTGTAAAGTAGGGGAAGGTTCAAGTGTATTTATCGGAAACAATTTAGAATTTGGGATGGCTGTTAGATCCAACTGATTACTTATGATATTTTCGTTCCTTTTGAGTGATTTATTGACCTCTAACTTCTATGGGTTTTCTTATCTAAGACCCCTTCATTTACATGTAAAATGGTTAATTCTGTTTTTGTCAAAATTTTGGTCAGATTCTATTACACGATAAGACAAAGTTAGTTTAAAACAAATATTCTTGAAGTTGAATAAAAGCAAAATGTAGCTTGAATTAAAAGCAGTTTAGATTTAGGAAACATTCGAATATTCTCAGTAATTGTCGAATTTTTATAATATTCATATATACTATTTTAATTATTTAAGAGGTCTTCTTTTATACATTTATTTTCACTTTGTGTATATTATGCTTCACGATAACTATTACGTAATTTATAACTTGCAATTTACATTGCACTCATAACCTGGTTACGCTGGAATAAACATTATTATTATTATTATTCGTAAGTATTTATTGCATTTATTTAAATAATAATAATATATATTCTTTCAATTTATTAAAGTAAAAAAGTTGTCAACAATGTAAGAAGGGTTGAAAAAAACACACAAAATGAAAAAAAACTAAAATACGTATTTTGTAAAATAAATTTTAAGTAAAAAAGCTGACAGATTTTGTAATAATTTTATTCAATTTAAGATAATATTCTTTGTAATACTATTGAAAAAAGGACAGCTTTGAATCAGTTTAAGGGGTTACACCACCTAGGAATTTTCAAAAACTCGTTATTTTTACTTTGTCTTATAGATTGAAGTTCGTAGAATAATTTGATTTATCACTCATTCAATAATACCAAAAATTGGCTGAGTTATGATAGGTAATTTGAACTAAGCGTGGTAAGTAATTTTTAAATGAATTTCATTATCCTTTTGGATTTTTATCTTAACTCCCTTTTTCAGACTATTGGGGATGACATCTCAAAAACCCTTGGTCCATCTCAATTTAAATATAATCTACGATATAACGTCATCTATGGTGTAAGATTTTTGATAAAATGCGCCGTTTGTTTATAATAATTTTTTACCTGCGATTTACCTTTTTTAGGGGAAAAATGAAGATTGTTTTCAAACTGATTTAATTTGCACATTTTTTTAAAATGCTACATCATTTATATTACATCGTGTAACAAGAAATTAATTAACTTTCACTCAAACCCCGGCGACATTATTTTACCATATATATTATGCCATATATATTTTACAATATATATTATGCTGCGCGCTTCACAGAGTAGGACTTTAGTGGGACAGAATATATCTCTGCCATTTTGAAATGCTTTAAATAATTTATGAATGAAAAATATTAAATAATATATGCCGTTAATTATAATAATTTTCTTCTTCTTCTTCTTCAGCCTTCATCTTTCCACTGCTGTATATACGCCTATTCCATACCCTTCCCACAAAAGATTTGGTAACACCCACTTTGGACCCCGCCCCCTCTTACTCTCTCTCCCTCGTAGATTCCTGATTGTTCTGTAGGCATGCTTGTCTCTGACAAGATTAACACGCATTAAATAAATATTGGTGAAAGTTTAAAAATACTATGGTTACGGTGTATATTATTGCGAACATGGTAGTGTAATGTTGGTCCTGACAAAGAGACGGGTACGTATTGAAACCGCTAGATCTTAAATCTGGCAGTGGTTTTTACTAATTTAACATTAGAATGTTTTTGCATCACGTGCCAAACAAGAATACGTCTCTTGTGGGTGGATGAATTCTTTCATCTCAGAACACAAATCAATTCTCAACACATCAACCCGCTAAAATTCTTTAACTAGGGCAGGAATTCTTTCTTCACACTATCAAATTGGTGATCTCCTAATGTGGTACTCATTATTAACCCTTCCAAATAATTGATTAGACACGGTAATAATACGACATATCGTTCCCACATGTCTTAGCTAAATTTTTAAATTTTATACAGTACATAGAATAGATTAGCATTTTACTTCCCATGTATCCAAGACCTCTGTAAAAAGAGCGGTTCACTCGCAGTCCAGAAATAAATTCGATAACCTTTCGCTGAAAATTGATTCATCAGTCTGTAGCATAAGGGTTGTAAAAAATGAATCCAATAAAGATTTGGACATTACTCCCTTTACTCCTTCAAGCACATCCCTCTGATGACAAATGTTTGCCCGTGCGAGGACTGGGAAGTCTGGAATATCCTGGAGAGGCCGGTGCTTGATATTAAAGAAAGGATGATCCACTGCAGGCTGAACTACAAGATGAATTTTAAGAATCACCTCAGTGGTGTTGTCTTTCTAATTCCTAATTTTTACATGCTTTCATTTAACTTTCTTTGTTTGTTATCTGTTGTGGTGGAATCTTGTAATTGATTTTTCATCAACTTCCCGGCTAGCTAGAGCTCTGAAGTTTTCAATATTTACAACATTAAAGTGAATGACTATATATTTTTCCATTATTATTGAATATTTATGCCTTTACGTATGCAGCATCGAGATTTATCAATATTAGTATGAAGAGAAATGTTACTGTTATTTAAAATTTATTGATTTACATTAGGCGTCGGAATAAAATGTCATATTTTTATTAAATATAGCTACTAATAAGGATGGTTAAGTGGATTGTACTTGTAATTGTTAAGAAATTTAAAAAAAATTAAGCTTTATTAAAACCAATTTTTTTTTTATAAGTTTTAAATTTATATAATAATATTTGATTTATAAAAGTTTAATATTTGGGTACTGCATGAGTAATGTTAAAAATTCGAAAACGAATGTATGCGAAGAATGCGTATTGAATCATTTCATCTTTTTTTTTTTATTTACTTATAAAATCAAATCGCTCGTGGACTGTGAGTTTACTGAGATTGTTCTAGGAACATGATCACTGGATTTTGTCCACAGAGGGATAATCATTAATAATAATTAACAATAGATGTCTCACAGAGATGAAGCTATTTATATGGAAAACATATACGGGAATCTTAATAGGGTGAATTCCACTGTAATAATATCCACACATTATCATTTTTTGTAAATTGTATATACGAGTATATCCTTTATTTGACTATTATTTTAAAGCAACTATGCTCTAGCCATCTACGGTCGAAAATATGTAATTTCCATGCCATAACTGATGCCGCATGATGAGTACACATAAATGATGCCGCTGGAAATGATATCACTATTTTTTTTTACACTTTTTGTTGCATTGTGTAAAGTGATCACTTAAGTCAGGTAATGATACAGTTCATAAGCCCTGTGGCCACCTATAAAAACTTCCATATATATTTTCCATGAAAATAGCTCCATCTCTGTTATGGGATTGTAATTGATCATGATTGATGGTATTGTAGTTCAAAAATGTATGTATTAACCTTTTTTCTCCCATGATGCAAACTTTGTTGACATTGTGAATATCTCTTTAATGAACAGTTTATACTTAAGATTAGTAAGGTAAGGCGATCGTCTGGCAATGTGAGAGAAATTCTGCACTTTCACAACTTTTTTCACATTTTGTATCACATTTTTGTATCAAATGTGTCAAATTAAAATCAATTCATCAGTTTTCATATATTTTAAATACATTTACCTATATTTTTAAAGCGACAGTTACTTAATTATTTATACGCAGAAAAAAGAAAAAAAAATCGTAAAAAAATTTCGAAAAAAAAAATTTCGACAGCGAGCTGCGTTGCTAGGGCGTGTGTGAATCCAACTATAGTAAATTAAGAAAGTACCAACTGACAAACGAGAAGTTTGCTAGTGCGAACCTGGACGATCTAAGTAACGTGCATCAGTGTATGAGAGACAAGTTATTCTGGAGTGATAAAAAGTTCAGTGAATACTCTAAAACTAATTAAGTGATTTAGTGTGTGAAATATTCTAGAAACATTAATTCAAGAATAGTGCATGTTACTAGAGCAGACCCAAGACACTTGTAATTGGGATATTGGGTTGAGTTAAAAACAGTAATGTATTTTGTTTTGTATGATGTGTACGTGGTATTTTGAATTTCGTAAAAATAAAATAAACTACAACCATAAGGAATTTCGCTGATCGGAACAGATAGAAATATATAGTTTTGATTGTAATCAAACATATTAATTTCGTTGTCTGTCCATATATCCGTCCATCTGTCTATCTGTCCCCGTAACTTCGTGTAAAATTAGTAATTTCGAATTCACGGCTAAAAAAAAACGAAATTTTTGGAGATGGGCCTTGAACCCCAGACCAGCAAACCCGAAGGCGGCAACGATAGCAATGTTGCTATCGACGAGCCTGCATTATCCACTAAAAAGAATATATGTAGGACTTAGCATAGACGTGAACCATTTCATGTTTCACTCAATCGCTAGGGTTTAGAATAGTACATTTAACTGCTGACTGGGGTTATTTAAAAAAATGTTTAAATAATTTGATAAAAATCGTCATTAACTATTTCATGGTATCGTCGACTATAAATAAGTAAATACTTATATTCTAGGAACCGGCATGCAAAAGTACGTTTTTAAAGGTTACGGCTTGTGTTATCATTATTTACAGAGGTCACAACTGCTTTTCTAAGAGCATGTATTACGGCACACTGAAAATATTAATTTTATGGGAAAATGGATCCTGGAACGAACTCGTAATTTCTTTGAATTCGGGTGTGATATTCAATAACGAAAATATATCAATAATTCTCATTCGGGAGTATTGAAAGTCGTTACGGTTGACGTATTCGAGTGACCTCTCTTTTTTTAGGGCGTAAGTATCTCAATTTGTCAAATGATTTCTATAAAATTTTTGATAAACGATCCGGCATCGGCTGAAGGTGCGCGGCGTAATATAGAGTAAGGTGGAAAATTTGACTTTATGGAGGTATTTTATATTTCTACGAAATCTGCAAAGAACTAATAAATTTGAATAGATTTCTAACGTTAGGTACTGTAAAAGTTTGAAAACAGAGATGATTTTATAAAACTCTTATTAAGTTTACAAGATATTTTTTAGTGAGTTGGTCTCCCCTAAAACTTGTCACAAAAATGTTGTCAGAAAATTCAATATAGTGTCACATGTTACTTTTTGTATTAATTGATAAACATAAACATCGTCTTCTATAACAATTCCTTTTTTTATTTTTTAAAAATTCACCTTTTTTCTGTTCTTTCGTATGTCTTATAAAACCTTTACTTTTTATCTATTTGTTTGCTGTGTTCACATTTAAGTGACGAAAAGCATTTAAACTTATTATTTTATATTTGTTTTACCTACCTGTATCATGTTACGTGTTTTTCATTTTCTGTGAACCATTAAAAAATAAAATTAAAAAAATGAAATTCCACCAAAATGTCTATCACCGACCACTTTTCTTGTACCTGCGCGCTTTAGAACTTTCTCTCTTTCCAGCCTTTTCCAACACCACATTTCAAATACCTTCAACATACATATCTTTCTTTCTCGCTCTATCGTAAACTATTCAGGTTTCACGGATACATAAATATTACCATATCATATAAGAGAAGCAGAAAGGGGCGGAGACCCACCCTATCCCGGAACTGTTATGGAAGTGTCTACTTCCTTATCAGTTCTTCTCAGCAAATCATCCCTTGAGTTTATTATTGATCAAAGTTTAACTTTGACTTTCCATCCCTTTCTGCATCTGTTAGGTTTCAAGTTAATAATGTAGATATTAATTGTATTGTATTAACTGTAATTGCATAAAAATGTGTACAAATAAAAATATATACCTATATTAATTAATTAATTAATTAAGGAAAATAAAAAATTATCTTAAACAAAACTTTAACCCTTTTTACATTAAACAATTATTCTACACATATTTACACTTGGACTTATGACTCACTCAACTTTCACTAACATTGCACTTGATACTTTGTAGACACATAATTACTACCTTATGAAAATAAATATTACTGACGAATTCAAAAAAATATTATAATTGTGTTCTATAACGCCACTCTGGGACAGGCGTAGCCTAGTAGAGTGGCATAATCCACATTTTTTATTTTTTCAAAATTCACCTTTTTCTGTTCTTTCTTTTGTATGTTTTAGCCTTTACTTTTTATCTATATGTTTGCTGTGTTCACATTTAAGTGAAGAAAAGCATTTAAACTTATTATTTTATATTTGTTTTACCTACCTGTATCATGTTATGTGTTTTTCATTTTCTGTGAACCATTAAAAAATAAAATTAAAAAAATGAAATTCCACCAAAATGTCTATCACCGACCACTTTTCTTGTACCTGCGCGCTTTAGAACTTTCTCTCTTTCCAGCCTTTTCCAACACCACATTTCAAATACCTTCAACATACATATCTTTCTTTCTCGCTCTATCGTAAACTATTCAGGTTTCACGGATACATAAATATTACCATATCATATAAGAGAAGCAGAAAGGGGCGGAGACCCACCCTATCCCGGAACTGTTATGGAAGTGTCTACTTCCTTACCAGTTCCTCTCAGAAAATCATCCCTTGAGTTTATTATTGATCAAAGTTTAACTTCGACATTCCATCCCTTTCTGCGTCTGTTGGTTTTCAAGTTAATAATGTTGTTATCATCAACAATCAATTTTTCTTTTTTTTCTTCTGGGAGTGGCTGTGAATACAATGGTCGCCTTTGCTGCTTCTCTGTCGGGCTAACGAGTAGCACGTAGTCGTATTAAAAGATATCAAGGTATTTTTTTTATTTATTTGATTGTTGATATTATCATATCAATATACTGCTTCCAAACTAAGCTAAACGCTTGTGCTGTGTAAATATGATTGAGGGAGCCTCGAACTCGCAACCACTTGATAACTGGGCGAGTTTTTGTGTGTGAGCCATTAGAAGAAGCAGGTCAACATGGTTAATGTGTTGTGGGGAATTAAAAATATTTTACGGCACAGTTTTTAATTATTAAATTGCTGAATTGTAGAATATGGAGAATAACGCTTGATTTTTCAAAAATCATTTTCCCTGGTATATGTGAGTACCCTGATTTTAAATATGAAATAAAATTAAATAGGTCGTAATCTATATAAAGAAAAATGTAAAAGTTCGTTTGTACAAAATCGCAAATCTCTCAATTTTCTTCACCGATTGCTTAGAAATTTTGGCACAATGTTGCATTCAAATACGCAGATGTTTTTGTATACCTCTTTTGTTTTTACATATAAATAAAATGTAAATGTTCGATTATCCAATATCTTAAATCTCCTAAAGTTCTTTACTATGACTTTAAAATTTTGACATAACATTGCATATGAATTCGCACAAATTATTTTTTAAAAAAAGGCACCGGTACCTACAATTTTTAAAATTTTCCAAAATATTTTTTTTTTTGATTAGATTCGGTTGCCTTTGCTTAAATAAAACGTTTAAACTAATGAGAAATTGCAGCCAATCATATCGCGATATTTTAAAATAAAAGACATTCATGTATACTGTCTATGAATAATTTTCAGCTTTCATAGTTTTTTTAAAATTTATTGTTGGCATTTAATTTTTATATTCTTGCAAAACTGTATAAACAGTTTGAACGCAAAGATTTCATTTCATTATTTATATATACATTTTAATTTTTACTCTTACTTTATAATATAGATACTCTAAAACTATTATATAAACACTTTTCACAATTCACTGTGGTCTTTTTTAGTATTACTTAATAACAGCATTATACTTTTAAAAAAAAATAATTATAAATAATAAAATAATATTTTTAAGAAAAAAATACAAAATTATCCCACCATTTTTTTATAACAGAAATTGTTTCACATTTAATTTATTTCTTGGTATTTTCTTATATCTTCTTCATTTTTTATTTGTAAGGCTTTGTTTTCTCTTTCTCGTTTAATTAATATTTTCCCATTTTTTGTCCATATATATTTGTATTTTTCTTTTAACTCTGTTTTGGTTTTATTATATGATCGTTGGTTAGTACCTTTTTACCGAGCTTATCGTTCATATCATCATAACAATCATTAATATTGTATAAAAATATTAAACACAATGACAATATACTTCTAAAAATCTAAAGTAAAGTGGATTCATTGCAGAAATACAGAAAGTTTTTTTAGAGACTTTGCAAAACAATGGAACCTTTTTTTCCCCTCACTAACTTATTTTTTACTTTATCCTTAACCCGTGCAACGCCGGGTACGACCAGCTAGTTATTAACAAAATTCTTTTTTTTTTAAGAATTCGAAATTTTCACCCTCACATATTGACTTTTGAGATGCGCAAACCAAAGATAAGAGAGAAACTTGGTGAGTATAGAAACTTTTGAGATTATTATTTTATATTTCCATTTTTTAATACTATGTGACTATCACGTCATTACTCCCAGAGGTAGGCAGAGAGAATAGAACACCACATTATTATATCCTGTCATACCACTATTACTTCAATCACATGAAACATCTTCTCAGGGCCGTATTCCTATATTTGGTTTATCCGATCGTGCCACGTCTTTTGCAGACGCCCTCTGTTACTTCTGTCTTCAAAACAAGCCTCGTTTAATTTTTTTTATCAACCCATCTCAGAGATCCTTATTTTATTATCTCTGCATTACCTAAAACTGGTAATACTTTCATTTTTTATTGTTTATTCCTCTTCTCTACTCTACTCTATTCAATCTACTTTCTTCATTTTTTGACAAATCCTTGCAACACTTAACGGTAGAACCAATAACGGTAACTTGCCAAGTTTTCCCAAAAGTCTTGTTTATTTGGGTTAGGTTTAGTTAATTAGGATCGGTCAGAAAAGTTAAGGTAACTTAGGTTATTTCACAACGTCTACGCGTGCCCTATCCTCGTGACTCAAACATCAACATTTTTGGTGAAAATTTCTAAAATTCAGAGTTTAAACTTTTTGATAATATTTTGATATTCGACTTTATTCTAGACTGAAGGACGTGCCCTTGAAGAAATCGGAGTTGTTTAATTTTATTTTATACTTTTTCTATACACAGCCAAAAAGCTTCAAAACGAAACAATCAAAATAAACAATAAATTCACAGAAAAAGAAAGTAAATATTAACCCATAAAAACATAGTTTTCATTATAAATCTTTGATATTCGAGGTCTCGGTTTCAGCTTGTTTACTATTTGATTACGCTGGATAAAATCAAAAATTAAGTTCACTAGAACTCGTCAAGATTTTTCTGCCACCCAAACACGTTGTTGTATGTTCTTTTAGGTTTAAGTGATTGATAATTCAATGTTGATATACAATCTGAAGTCACACTTTTATAATTTTTTCACTTTTATAATTCACAGCAAACAAAATCATTATACAGTATAACAAACAGCTTTTATTTTTGAAACAATTTTAAATGAAAAGAAAAATTCTTAAAACCAAATTAATTAATCAATTAGAAAAATAAACAGAAAAATCCAATCCACGAAAAAATATTTGGCTGCTACCGGGATTCGAACCACGGATCTTCTCCTATCCGGGACAGGCACGTTATACAATAACGCTATAGCGGCCTTTTACATTTCCGTCAATATATTGACCTTACCTGTAAGTCTCATTTATTAACATATATTATCCATTTTTAGAGCGATCCACTTCTTCTAGTACGGTATGCATAAATTGATTTTTCGTGGATTTGATTTTTCTGTATGTGATATAATTAAAAAATTGCAACTTCACAATAAGAATGTGTTCTTGAATATAATAGAAAAATTCTTAATTAGTTTTAATTAACCAACTTTGTATTTACCACTTAACTAATACCTAACTCTAGTCTACTGGTTTCGATACCACTGTATCTGCATCAGGACGGACGCAAATTACCTATCCATTACTTATTCTAGCAAAAAAATCAATTTTTGAACGTGGGCATGGCTACAGTTATGGTGGGGGTAATTGAGAAGTTGACGCTGAAATGGGGAATATAACAAGTAACAAGCTATTCATAAAAAATTTCGGGTAATTAATTATATCGGCTTTAGTGTTCACGCATTTTTTATTTCTAGTATTTCAAAGTTATCTTTTTTTTAAAATAGAGATGCGAACACGGAATTCGTGTCACTCAATATTCTTACTATTTTCTAATTAAGCTAAACGCTTGTGCTATGAAAATAGGACTAACTTGCTTGTCTGGAGTGAGATTCGAACCTGCGACCTTTGGATCACGAGGAGAGAGTCCTAACCACAAGACCAACAAGCTACTCTAAGCCCTCTATTATTTACTAAATTGGTAAAAGTGCTCCGATTAAACTCCAACTTTGCGTAAAAAATTAATGTTTTAATTACTTTAAGTGTTTAATTTACCTCTCACAGTCATGAACCTGTGACAAAATATGTGAGTTTATAATATTATATATAATAAAAATATACCGTCTAAAAAAATACTCAAAATAAATTGTAAATCTAGTTAAAAATGTACATTTAAACCCCATATTATATTATACCCCAAATTGTATCACACATGTATGCATTTTTGAATAAAGTATTTTAAAAAACAGATGTTTAAATTGAATTTTCACGTTGTCGTTGTACTTTAACAAATCCGCAAAAAACACACACAAAAAATCTGCAAACAATTTATGGACTTTTGAAAATATTGAGCCGCGTAATTTTATTTTCCCCCTCCAGCGCCGCATTATGCCCTTACACAACCGCGGATTTCAGCGGACTTTGCGCTACGTACAAATTGCACCGAGTGCGTCACTTTTAAGCTGATTTATTCTGTGATGGACCGCTCCACCAATCAGGAAACAGACGCGGGCAAATCGGCTTACCCCGCGAGCGCGCTCGCCGGCGCCCGCTGTACGTGCGTCACGTCAATTTGTTCGGTTTGGAATTGCGCTTAATAATGTATTCTACTTATTAATAATGCGAGCGCTTTATTTAAAAAAAAAATCATTCCTTTGTCACTGATTTTGACGGACTGTAATTATAAGGTTTTATACTTATTGATGTGCAACATCTTTCCTCCCGCTTTCCTGCAATCTGTGGGGGTGATTTCGTGAAAATGGTCGGAAATGCGTGACAGGAAACTAGACGCCGCCCGGGGAAGCGCGCGCTATTTCTTTTTTTTTATTATTTAATTCTGTCATCCAACAGGGAGACACAATCGCTTGATAAGATGAAATACAAAAAAATAGTTAAATGTCTCCCACAATTTAAAAAATAACACAAATAGGACATAACCATAGACAAGTCAATTTTATAATGACAGATAAAACATCATTTAACCGATTGTTCCAAATTTAACTTTAACATAGTCAGTCATAAAGGGGCTCGTGATATATATGATGTACATTAGTGATGGGTCTGCTCTGTACTCACTACTACAATGTAGTACTACATTACATTGAAGTGTACACTTCACACGTTTTGAAGTATAGTGCACACTAAAAACTACAAAAACTTTAAAGTTATTGAAAGTATATACTTCAAATAGTACACTTCATTTCAAAGCGAACACTACAAAGTACACACAAAAAATCAAATTAACGAAAAAATATTTTGACTGCTACCGGGATTCGCAACAATGGACTTTCATTCTATATCCGGGGATGGCGCGTTATCCAATTTCGCCACGGCAGTCTTGTGAGTTAACGAAAAATTTTCGATCTTATATGTAGTCTCTTTTTAATTGATTAACATTTTTATTCCATTTTTAAAGCAATCCGGATTGAATATTTTTCCAATGACCAAATTCTTAATACCAGGCAACAATTTTATCTTAGTTATCAATCATTGATTCAATCAGATACAAATACCAAATAACTGTACCGAAAATAACCGGTTAAATTAACGTTTTAACCATCACTAATTTGTATATGATGACGGCTTGTAGTCACAATTTGAATCTTGAGCGTTACTTTCCGTATCGCCGCGCCATCTTTTATTCTTGTGAATTCCGCCGCTCCCGTCACTCACTGCTTTACCGACTCATCCAATGTCGCCATGAATATTAGTCGGTTTGCTAAGTCGCTATGAGTACTTGCTCGCTGGAGTCTCTTGGATTAAAGATAATGCCAGAATGAATAGGATCAGTTGGAAAAAAGAATGTATTTTAGTCAAGTTGCGCCAACGGTCACGTTTTATATCATTGACACCTTTTGATGTGAATATGAAGTGCATGTTCAAAAATACTACTGTAATTTTCAGACAGTAAAATACACATTAAAAGGCATAATCCAACGGTAACATAACAGATTTTTCTGAGAATAAGTATCGACGGTATAGTTGTGTGTCATGATTTCAAAATAAAACAGTAAGTACTTGACCGCGCAAGTAAGTACTAACATTGTAAATACACTATAAAGTTTCCGTAATTTCATCAAACATTTCAGGTTTGTCAGACTTTAACCTTTATATCTCGAAAAGTGTTCAACACAGGTGGAAATTAATCGTTTCACTGGATTCGAAATAAACGTAAGATTAACGTCGAGATGACGTGTATTAGAAAAAGTACCTATGATAAAGATGAAGCAAGTCTCAAACGACATATTTAAAGTGTATTCATTGCAAATTTTTCCTACATTTTGGAACGGCTTAATATTAAAAAAATATTGTCATGAAATAGCAAGCAGAAGGAATAGCGCAACTGTCCGAACCCTTTGTTATATGTCACAATACTATCGCAGGATCTAGAATGGTCTTCAATTGTCTATAACCAAACGAATGTAACAGCCTAGAAGCCACGAGAACCTTCTCCTTGACACTTGAATAATCTAGAAAGTTCGAAAATACCAGCATTTGGATATAAATACCGGGACTCCGCTGCGGCGCAAAAAGTGTCGTGTTTTGACATCTCGTTCAATGAGAAGTCGACCACGAGACGACGGCTAGGGTGGCCAGTCGTGAGATAGTCGAAGCAAAAAATAAAGCGAAATAACCTAAGTGGCGAAATAAACCAGTGCGACTTCTGTGTGCGAGAATTGAACATTCTACGAGCGGTAAATAAGTGTTAACCAGCGATAGTAAATGTTCATAGACAAGATATACTGCGAAATACTGTAAATTAAAGAATAGCGTTAGCACAATAGTTTTTAAAAAAACGTTTTATTCCATTTATTTGAGTTATATAAGCCTAACCTATGAAGATGATGGTATGAAAAATATAACGAATATAAGAATAAAACGTTGTTTAAAAACTATTGTGTTAATCATGAACTTTCACTCTGTAAACGAAACAACGCTTAATTTATTGAATAGCGTTAAGTTTAATTCATATTTTAACATAATACATAAAGGAAAATATACATACTATAATTAAATACATAAAAATAAGAAATAAATAAACATTTAAATCAAAAATTACTAAAAAAAACAAAAATAAGAAAGAAATAAATAAGCAAATTACATTTTTCTATGCGTATAAGATTAAGGACAGATTAAAGACGACTTTCCATTAAAACATACACATTAAATCAGCCACGCTTAGCTCTTCTCAACTTGCCCTGTCAGTCAACTTCGGGACGCCGTGTGTTGCAAAAGGTACGTCTGATCGGAACACAGTAAGAGTTAAATGATAGCTCAACAGTATTTTCGAGCGATACTAATATGGTGTAAGTAAGCATTTTTCTACAACTGTTAAAGAACTACAAATAAAGCTAGCTGAAATCCGTCAAAAATGACGAAACTCTTACAAGCCGGATCCCAGAGAATAAGGATTTACTTACTAATTATATTTATGAAATAGTAATAACGACTTTTTAATCAAAATATTTGAGCGCTTTTCCCTGCTGGCAGTTAATGGTAATATTTTAAGCCATGGCGATTGTGCGTACAACTAAACGCAGTACTGTCCTTTGATGACAATATCACTCTAGCGACAATATTTTTATTTATTTTTATTTTATTTATTTATTCGAGACACTAACAAGATACTCGAATAATAAAACATTGTAAATGAAGACTATGCCCATTATCCCAATTACAAGTGTCTTCGGCACGCTCTAGCAACATGTATATTTGCATTTACGTATATTTTACATGTACATTTATGTGTATTGTATATTTAGTGTTTGAATGTAGTGCGATTAGTATTCAATAAGGTATCTGCAAGAATATCAGCATCAATGTTATTAAATACTATTAAATATTATTAAATAATTAATAGTATCGTAAAATAGACATCAAAATAAAATAAAAAAATAAATTAGAAAAATATATTCCGGTACTGGGAACCAAACTCAAGCCCGGGGAGACTTCCTGGGTGAGAGCCAGGCATCCTAGCCACTACACCATATCGGAGATGTCACTGGTATCGGAAAAAATATTTATAAGGCCAGTGTATCTAAATAGTTTTGAAAATGTATTGTGCGTAAGTAGTAAGTAGTAAAATGGTTTGCGTCTTTGCTAAGTCCTATATCTACTGTATTTTTGACGGGTCACGCAGGCTATGCGGTAGCAACATTGTTAAGTTGCGGCCGGTTTGGCTTTGCTGGTCTGGGGTTCAAGTCCCGGCCGTTTGATTTCGTTTTTTAGCCATGAATTCGAACGAAATTACAGACGTTACACAAAGTTACGGTTGGGATTTATGTGACTATTTACATATAAACGAAACCTAAACAGAGGTTTAAAATTCTCATATCTTTGTGATATTTTTCGTAATTGACACATACTGACATGAATATGGATTACATTTTCAAAAATCTCTCTGAATTTTAAAAATATATCAATTTTTATACGTTAACATCTCAGAAATTATAGAACGCAGATAAAAATTAAAAGTGTCACCGAGTTAACCACAGATGTGAGGAAAAATTTACATTAATTAGCCGCGCGCAACAATTTTCCACGCCCCGTGCGAGAGAATTATGCAAGCGACATGAATTGGCGCGGTCAGTTAACTTCAGAACGTGGAGTTTTGCAAAAGGTACGTCCGATGAAAACAAAAAAAATGTTTAACGCTGTATAGCTATAAAATTCAATGTCTGTCTCTCTCTATACAAATCTACACTGTTTATCCGATTCGATTAAAATTTTGCATAATTATACTTTAGGACCCGGCGGGTAACATAGGTAACATTTCCTCCCTATCGTTTTACCTCTTTCACTCCCCCTGATATATTTCCGATGTAAATCTGTACCGTTTGACCGATCGTACTCAAAATTTGCAAACTTATTCTATAGGACCCGATGGGCAATAAACGTGATATTTTTCTCTAATTCTTTTACCCTTTCTCCTCGCCCTGATATATTTTCGATGCAAATCTGTACCGTTTGACAGATCGTACTCAAAATTTGCAAACTTATTCTCTAGGACCCGGCGGGTAACATATGTGACATTTCCTCCCTCCCCTTTAACTCTTTCCCCTCCCCCTGATATATTTTCGATGTAAATCTATACCGTTCGAGTCGAACCTTTGTTTCCATCACAAATTTATTTTCAACTTAATCCTTAACCCGTTCACAGAACAGCTAGTAACTAATAGTGTGCGTACGATACTAATGCAGTAGAAACTTTTTTACATAGGTTTGTAACGTAAGGAAATTTAATTAAAATATATTCAGTGAACCCTCAATATTCTTTATTCGTCCGATTTTGAAGTAAGTATTAAGGATGACATGGACAAATATCAAACGACTTTTTCCCAAAGGAATTAACTGGAAAGTACAATGTACTGGCTGATCTGGAAAAGCTAGGGGGGAGAAGAGACGGGAGCAGAAGGCAATGGATCGGAAGAAGTGGAAAGACATCATCCAGGAGGCCGAGCTCTACAAGAGTTATACGGCCATGATAAGTAAGTAAGTAATAAATTAAAAATGGCTTAATCCGTTCCCAGCCCTGAATTTCACGAATCCTTTCCTTAACAAAAAAATTTAGTCTAAAATCATCGCAAATACATTTAAAATACGTATTATTAAAGCTTTAACGTTTTATATTCTTGATTTTGACTTAAAACTCAATAATATACTGATTTATATAAATGCGCAGTAATCCTACATTATTATAATATTGTAACGAGATGGCGAGGAGACCAAGGCTCACAATGGGCTGTAGTGCCAATGATGATGATAAACGAAATGGCGAATCTACTGAATACTGACAACAACACAATGGCATCACGCAACGCAGGGTCAGTCTTCCGTGACCGCAAACTCTCAAATACTATGCACGCAATACAAGGTCAGCCATTACACTTGAAACATTACATTGGAATCATCTAGAATGATCTAGAACAAATCTCTCGATGACATTTATCTATAAAAGGCGTCACGCAACGTCGCGCAACGATAAGTATGCGACATCTCAGCGGTGTTATTACAACACGCGATACTACCAACAGAGAGAGTACAGTGCGACCAGCAGTGATACCAGCGCAAGTGAATAAAGGGATACCGGGGCGAAAAGTTTCTACGCGTGAACATTGAACGAAGCTTTCTAGAAAGTGATCAGAGCAATAGAAACAGTGTCAATTAGTACAAATCAAGAAAAAGCACAATAAAAAGTGTGTTAAATATTCGAGAATACACGCTTCTTTCGAAACGCCATTGCATTAAATCCACTAGATCGGTCGAGACATTGAGCCTTTCACAATGTAGGTAATACCAACTCCCGGCAAAACTCTTTTATCGCTCGTCTAATTTGTTCAATACTATATTCGGCGTCTTGGATCTTTTCAATTCATCAATCTATGAATTTAAATCACTTGAATATCACTTCAGTCATTAACCTTTTTTCTCTTTTTTTAATGCATTTCTTCTTTATTTTGTCTACACCTCGTGTATGTGTATGCAAATATTTTTCTCACATATCTTTATCCTACATTTTTTTTGCTCTTGTTTTCCTTCCGATCTTTTTCCCTTTTTACTAAGTAGATCTGTCTATCTTCAAGTTTGTGTTTTCTGGGGTATTACGCCGTGTTGTTACGACCTTTCAGGCCGACGTTTCAGATCCCATTGCAGGGTCCATCATCAGCGCTGGCATGTACAATACGTGTACAACACAACGTCAATATGCTTTGAAGATGGACCCTGCAATGAGATCCGAAACTTCGGCCCGAAAGGTCGTAAAAACACGGCACAATACCTCAGAAAACACAAACTTGAAGATTCTGAGTGGCCGTGAAAACCTAAGAACATTCTAAGATCTGTCTATCCTCCCCACTATTATACTATTTAATTTTAATTTTTAACCAGATTTTCATTTGTATCTTTCCAAAAAATTAACAAATAAATAAAAATCAATCATTTTTATTATCTGCGAAGTACTTTTTCTAATTACAAATATTAACGACAAAATCACTTTTACAGAAAAAATCTCCAATCACAAAAGTGTGTATATGTAAATAAACAACATGACTGGACTACGACACCTGAGACAGTCATCCTTCTAAACGATTTCCCAGATAGAAGTAAATAACATGACGCATCCACATCACTGACGGAGGGGCTAAAAATGTTCGAGGGTAATCGCAAAATACCCATAAATTTGGCCCACACAAAGACTGCATTAAAAATAAAATATTTCGCTTCCAGGACATGTTAAAGTCACGACAAAACTATATTTAGCGACACAAATAGCCAGATGACTCCTCGGAGTATTGCAGTCCTTTTATCGAGAATACAGCAAATAAAATATTTCAGTCTATTATTATACAACCAGCTCATGAAGAGGAATTGCGCGCATACTCGGAAAATGAAATAAAAATACGATTGTCGTACATCACTTTATAAACGTATTCATGAACATTGTGACATTTTCGAACACGCTGTTATTTAATTAATATTCTACGCTCTGATACTTTTAATCTGTAATGAATTATGGCATCATTTCACGGGGTGGGTGGGAGCAATAAAATGTCGAACGACCCACATGATAAAAAAATGTTTTTTTTTCGTTAATAATTTATTTATTTAGTCCTTATGTGGTACAATGTAACATTTAACAAATAAAAAAACGTTTTTTCACAAGTTTAAAATTATAAATATAATTAAATTATACAGAGTAGATAAGAAAAATGTAAAAAAATTCATTATAAATAATGATGTACTAAAAATTGAAAAATATTAAAACGATATAGAATATGGCAAACTAGAATCGTAGAATAATTGTATGTAACAAATTAACATCATTTCAAAACAATCTCAAGCATTATTACTAAAGGTAAATATATCACCTACTAATAATTACAGACTATTGGAATAATCTGAAAGAGATTTCTTAAATCAGAAAAAAATATTTGATATTGTTAAATATCAACAAAATATGCTGTTTTGTATCATGATATTCTCTTTCAGACACTTTTAATTAATAATTAATTGATAAATAAAGTCAGTTTTACCGATTAACCGATGACGCCATATTTCGGTAATTTTTAATGCCCTAATTACAACGTTACTAGCTGTAACCCTTCAAAAATAACAGTACTTTTATATGCCGGATCCTCAAGATTAAGTATTTACTTATTCATAGCCGACACCCATGAAATAGTAATAACGACTTTTATCAAAATATTTTTTTTTAACATTTCCACTGCCGCCAGTTAAAGGTACTATTTTAATTATTTTACTCTGGCGATTGTGCTGGGCAGAACATGAAATGGTTCACGTCTTTGCTAAGACCTATATATACTGTATTTTTTGTATATTGATTTTTTTTTGTATATTGTATATTTTTGTATAATGTATATTGACCGGTCCCGCAGACTCGGCGGTAGAAACATTAATTAGTTAAGCGGCCGGTTCGGGTTTGCTGGCCCGGGTTCGAGCCCCATCTCCGGCCGCTTATTTTCTTTTTTAGCCTTGAATTCGAACGAAATTACAGACAGACCGATACACCCAACGTTGACATAACCGATCCCTTAATTACAACCCCTCACCTCCCCCAATTCTATTTACTTCGCCTACACTCCACCCCTTGTTAATTTTAAGTCTGTATAATGATCATTTAATTTAGTTATACGTTGTATCCTCCTGAGGAAGGGAACTTCATTTCCGTAACATGTAGAGGTGTTTTTTCATATTGAATAAAAAATATATATATTTAGTGGTGTAAACCACGTTGTGTTGCATTGATTTATTAAATATGTCACCACAAAGCAAACTTTTGATAAATTCTAAAGATAAAGAACATAAACTAAGCTATTCAGGGATTTATTAACTCAGGTGCAACGATTGCCCTGCATTTTACATAGGAA
This sequence comes from Agrypnia vestita, assembly GCA_016648135.1. Taxonomy (NCBI): domain Eukaryota; kingdom Metazoa; phylum Arthropoda; class Insecta; order Trichoptera; family Phryganeidae; genus Agrypnia; species Agrypnia vestita. The sequence continues at coordinate 172,664 of JADDOH010001919.1, forward strand.
AAACAGATAGAAATATAAATACAAGAGTCATTGAACATAAAAGATGTTTAAATATTCAGAATATATATTCAGAATTTGCAATTCATTTAATAGAAAAAAACCACGCATTTGAACAATTTTCGGGTGTAGATGTACTTCATAGAAATGACATAGGTGTTCGTCTCAATAATTTAGAAGCTTTAGAAATAAAAAAATCTTTAGAAATAAATTTATCGCGTAGTCCAATTCTAGATATATTCCCCTTCCAATTAACTACACCCACCCATACCCACTCTCTTTCACCCAACCCCCACCACAGTTGACGTTCTGTCTCTTTCTTCCCTTAATGCTTTCTTAATTGTTCTTAATTCTGTTTTTATTTAGTTAATACTGAACCCTGATGAAGACTCAGTTGTGAATCGAAACTAGTTGGTTTAAACCCAATAAAGTGGTGTTGAACAAAAGTTATTTTATTTAAAGATATTATATTTAGATTAGATACCAAGGTGTTACTTTATTGACATGCAAGAAAAAACAATAATTACAAGGTGGCATTTCATGTTATTTCTTGTATTACCTACCCCCGGTCTTCTCTTGTTCCACAGCATCTGATCATAAGGAATAAATCTTGCAGCTTGACGTATATTATCTTGCATAAAATATGGCAAAACAATAAATTATTTGCTAATGGCGTTTTCCATCCCTGTGCGCGCCCAATCGCTTCAACCAACCCGCGCAACACATGTTTCCGTGTTCGACACACTTAATCCGGCCCATCGCTTCACCGTTTGGAAATAATAAAAATGCAAATGCCCTCCCGCGTAACGCGTAAACGAATGATGCGTGTGAAGCGCCGTTTTTCATTTGCATCATTTTTAACGGTATCATTTATGTGTTTTCTGAAAGATTTGATTTGCCGTTTAATGTATTACATCCATCTCGTCGAAAACAGATCAAACGTTTCAGAAAACACGTTTTATTCATGTTTACTGTCGTGAAATGATGCAAATGGAAAACACGTCATTTTTAAAAATAATTTATTATTGCGAGCACATGCATTTTTTTCACCAGATATTTGATCCAAATGGTTAAAAGAAACGAAATCTACAGCTTAATTTCCCACCCCTTTGTACAAAGAAGAAATTTAGTTAAAATCCAGAAGAAATCAGAAAGGAAAAAAATCTATATTTAAAATATGGCTTCAAAATACGTCTTGGGTAAATTTTATAAATAATTTGTTGTGTTTATAGCATTATTTTTGTGGTTGGACATAATCATAAATAAAAAACTGAATTTTTTATATAATCCACATTGATTGTTTTTTAAGTTCTTTTGATTTTCATACACTGTATCTCCATCAAAACAGACGTATCATGCAGATATTGGAAAAAATGCAAAAATGTCGCTTATCTCCGTAACTGTCAACATTTCACCCAAAGTACGTATATAGAATACTTCCTATTGAAAACTGAATGAAGAATAGTCTCCCGAAGTCTTTGCTACTAGCCACGAGACTTCATGTATAATCTAACGCCATTGTTTATAATGACTTTCTGTCGAAGAGGATAGGTATACAAATATTTATTGCCAATTACGATTTTTTTTTCAAAAAAACAAAAAAATCATACATGTAGGTCGCTATTTTTATTGTAATTTTTTAGATTTATATTTGAAACAGATCATTGTAACAGAAAGAAATACTCATTGGAATTAAAATATAAAATTATAATCGGTTATGTTTCTATAAGTATGGAAAAAAATTCATATGGCTCAAAAGAAAAAAATGAAAGAGAAATATACATTTTACAAATTTTAAAAAAGAATTCGAAAATATGCATGAAACTGATTTAGAACATATAACTACCTAGACGACTTTAAAAAAATTGTTGTGCTGGAATTGGTAAACGTTGCATTGTGTAAAGTGATTTCTTTCGCCAGCTCATACTGGTCGTAAGCCCTGGGCCACCCTATAAAGACTTCCATACACGATTTTGATATAAATAGCTTCATCTCTGTGAGATTTCATAATTTATCCAAATTAAATAATTATCCCTGATGTTCGGGCCTAAAATCCTTAGTAGTCTCTGGTCGGGTGTTTCATAAAAATTGTCTATGTGCGCGGAGTTCTCTGCGTATGAAGGTTGCCGCGAACCGTAGATTGTTTTGACGGCATAATCCAAGATCATGGTCCCATTGTATATGCAATGAAAATGAGTATTTCACTATATAATTGAATGTCCTGATTACAAAACGAAAGATTATTAGCGCTTAAATAATAAGTATTAAATAAGACTTTAAAGTTTCAAAAATTTTACCATACATTTTGAATGTCAGTCATTACTTTAAAAACCATGGAAAAGGTTATATAAAAGAAAGAGCTATTCATCATATTTCTTTCGTCTTTAAAAAATATTAATTTATCATGTTAACTTATACATTGTCTATGATTTACACATTTTTCCTCGGATATTGCCTATGAAATTTCAAAATATACAGTACATTTTTCGAATCTTTAAAATGTAATATCTTATTAAATACTTATTATTTAAACATAAATTATCTTTCATTCTGTTATTAACACTTTCAATAATATAGTGTAGTAATACTCATTTTTATTATATATGCGATGGGACCATGAACTTGGATTAAGCCAACTTTCGGTCAGCCTTAAATTGGTGCAGTCAACGGGATTTGCAGCTGAAGCAGAATCGGATGGAGAACGACCACGGTGGGAGTCGCCAGCAGAAATCTGATAAGAGAAGAGGGACCCCACCACACACCCGGGACCGTTCTATGAGCAATAGCTCCCATATCGACCCTACACTTTCGCCGACTATGTTCTGCATTTTTTAATGCTAAAGTGGCCGTACTCATCGCCCCGCTGACACTCATGGGAATGCAAGCAAGAAAGGAAGGCGTCCTCACAAAACCTCTTCTCTGACAAATGGCAATTGGAACATATACGAATATTTTAACTATTAAGTGGGAATTGCAAGTTAGATATTTACAAGAAAAGCTACAGTTTAAGTACAAACCTGCACAAATTCCACATTAATAAGCATCTGATAAGTGGTATCTATTCATATCTAGAGAATTCCGAGTTCAATTGTTCCCTGTAGAGAGTAATATCAGGGATTTGCTCCAACATTTTGGGGACAAAATCCAGTAATTGTGTTCTTAGAGCGTACATATAAAAATATCGTTAAAAAGTCATAACTGATGTTTTTTGAAGTATTTGAGTATTTTGAGCATTTTAGATCCACAGCAAGTAAATATATTTGAAATACACGTGAAACGAAATGCCTTTTTTATTGTCATATGTGAAAGGAGTAAATCTTTTATCATGAGCTCCGAAAACTCCCGGATATTTTCGCGGCGCGGGATTTAAGAATACCCTGGAAGAGGCGGCCGCAACTTTTTTAGTTTTCCCGACTTTTCCTGTTCCCGGAGACGCCGGGCCGCCCGCGTCACGCGAGTGAGACGAAATGAAAAGTATATTTCCATTTTTGTGATGAAATTTACAGAATAAATCTGTTTGGGTCATTTATCACCGCGCGGTGACAGGTCCTAACCCTGGAGTCTGGGGACAGATTAATAATAGTCACTGCAGTACTCTAAAATATTAGATCATTGCCTCCAAAGAATCATCTGGCCATCAGCATCGTTTAAAAAAAGTATACATATTAAAGTTCCGCAAACTTTGTATTATTTTTGTACACCTGTAAATGGATAATCAGTAGAAAGAATTGACATATTTCTAGAAATTTCCAGCTGAAATTAAACCAGCTTTTTACACAAATAAAAACTTAGGGAGACTTTTGATAAATTTTAAAGATAAAGAACATAAGCTTAGCTATTCGGGAATATATAAACTCATCCAATGATTTTCCAGCGTTTTAAACAGGAAAAACAGCTAGGAATATAAATACAAGAGTAATTGGACTCAAAAGGTGCCTAAATAGTGTAGACAATTCAGAATTCGCGATTCATTTAATAAATAAAACCACTCATCAAACCAATCCGCGAGTGTAGATGTACTTGATAGAAATATACTTAAACAAACATACTTAAGTATAAGTCTTAGAAGTTTTAAAAATAAAAAATAAAATAAAAAGTATTTTAAAAAATAAACAATTCTGGATACGTTACCCTTCCAATTATATACACCTACCCATAGCCCCTCTCACTCACTTAACCGCCACTGAAGTTGACATTCTGTTTCTTTCTCCCCTCAATGCATTGTTGATTGTTTGTAATTGTGTTTTTTTTTTATTAATTTTTTTTTACATTTCAGACCCACAAAACATCACATTGTTATTTGTCTGTAGGTGCATCAATACATATATATAAATAAATTGTATTTACCAGAAATACATTTATTATTATTAGTATATATTTGTGACATTTCATACCACAATTCATAGACTGCCAATCTAGGCCACACACACACATACGTGGCAAGAATGCCGCGTAAGCAAATCGAGGCGTGAGCAGGGTACACGAGCTGTCTACAGGACAGTGCACCGTCGGAAATTCCGACAACTTATCCACACACACACACACCTACACTTAATGAAACTTATTTTTTAGCAAATCATATAAAAAGTAGCAACAGCCCTATGCGGGTATGTCAATCTTCCATCGACCCCCTGCGTAAAGCTGGAGGCTCTCGCTCTTCGAGTATCTATCATTGTCTTTGTAATCGTACTTATGTGTAACTTGTAACTGTTTTATCGGGATAATAAAATCATCAAGCATTCTACGCCTGAGTGATAGCCGACCGTCGGGAGGACCTGATATGGCACGTAAACAAGAAGATAACAATCTGTACCTTAAAACCATACGCTCATTTTACAAAAAACTACAGACCACTAAAATATATAGAAATTTCTTGGTACATGATCTGCTTGCACAGCTGATTGACTTGTTGAAAAAATTATTACTCGCTTTTAAAGTTTGAAACAATAATGAAGAAGGCAGATGGTCTCGTACTGTGAACACTATGAACATACTATGAACGGACTATGAACGTGAATATCTCACCAGGCAAAAGAGATATCAAGAAGCGTTCTTTATATGGACCTACGAGAAAAAACTCCCTGACGAATATGGGCATACGTAGAATAGATCTTGAAAACTGGAAAAAGAAAAGGAGGAAGATCAATTTCTCAGGACCCCCCTGCCCACAGGATGCATTTGGACAACTCGTGGAAGGGTGCGCATTTCAGAATAGGGCTCCTCATCCACGCTCGGATGCACAACCAAAAAACCATAACAGTTGTCATATCTGTAGCGAGAGTCCGCCGAAAAAGAAGAGGAAAGGCATTAAAGACAATGACAAAAGGATGAACTGAACAAAAACCAAAAAAACGTAATTATTTTCCTACAACACTAATAACAGAGGGGTTGTTGATCATTTTATATCAATCAGAAATAAGGCGTAAATGATGTGCGAATTGCGTAAATACGCTCTTTCAACAATAATTTACATAAAATAAGTTGGTACCATTGTCACCTCGCATGCCCAGTATAAATAGAAATATATTTCGGTCATTACACTCAACATTACAAAAGTCCTCTGACCAAACTCCGTACATTACAGGATCCCAGGTCTAATACCCTCAACATAACAGAGATCCTCTGCCCATTACGGATGGGGTCTAGACAATGGAATCACGAAAACACTTAGGGAATTTGCGGTTAAATAAGAAAACCGGCTCACTATTTTCTAACTGTTCTACTTTCAGTTGCTGGGCCATTTATGTGTCCACTGACCTATATATTTGTATACAAGATAAATAATAAAATAAAAATCAACTATGGGTCTCGATAAATCTAGATGTTTGATCGAAAACAGATAAATCTCAAACGAAATTTTCAGAAATAAAATTCACCCTGAAATAAATTCACTAAAAAAAAAATTGTGTATCAAACTTTGGTGCGTCAATGATGTTAAATAATATGACTAGAATAATAGGCATGATGACAGTATCCAAGAATTAAAGAATAAGTGATTTTAAAGAAGAAAATATTTTGAAAAGATTCTAAAAAATGATCCAGTTTTAATATACACACCCAAGATTAATAAGATTTTCAGTAAAATAAAAGTATAAAATTGTGCAATCCGCCATTTTAACTACAACACCGGTCAGAGCGAATGATGTTACACCTCAGTACCCATCACCGTGTCTTTGAACCGTTGCCATAGACACAATGCAATGTTTACTGAGGCTTGACGTCACGTAGACGAAATGACAGCTGCGGGCGTTTTTGAGCGAAATTAAAAATATGTAAATGAAAATGCAATTGTTTGCGTAAAAACTTGGTTTATTACTGAGATAGTGTTATTTTCGGTAATAGTAGATGTATAGCTACAATATATAACGTTATTTCAAAATCTGGCATCACGCCTATTACGTTGATGCAGAATTCTTCGCTGTTTATTAAAAATCATGTTTTTCTATAACCAAAAACAAAAAGAAATTAAAAATATATTCTGTACAATTATCATTCAAGAGGGTAAACACCATCGACGTCACTTATTGCTTCCGATTTGCTTGGAAATCGGTCGATTCTGCAGACGAAGAGTGTCCAAAGTCTCATTGGCGAAGCTTTCGTCCTCTTATATGGCCACCAGAAGGGCCTGATTCAATATCCGAAGACCAACCTTCCTCGACTTTTCGTCTAAGCTGATATCGTCAGCTTTGAAGCGAACAAACCGCTCTCGCCATGCCATGCTAATCGTTTATTCGCTGAAGAAATCGCGAAATCACTCAGCGGCCTTCCACACTTACTCGAAATATTAAGCATAATATGGCATATTTGGGCGCTTACGATATTAATATAAATTACGCAATTCTGTTTTGGATGGAGGAAAAGCGCCCACGGTTTTATTTGGAGAGTGAGGCAAAAGTTTTTTGTCGAAAATAATATTTTACTTGTTAGTAAATTTCAATTAAGGCGTGGTTTTTTTAATTTATGCAATATAATTATCTAATTTTTATTCTTAATATTATATTACCCAGCGTTCAAAATTACTTTGGTAGTGAACTAGCGCCATATTTTAGTGCGATCACTAATTTCCTATACAAAACAAGTTTTTACACAATACACTTTTTATAATGAATTAATAATAACTTCTCAATGGTAATAAATGATAAATAATTTTGATTCATGTAATGAGAATACTATATATAAATCTATGTGCAAAATTCAGCCCGATTGGACGTTAGGAATCGGGTGAAATATCGATTATAAGATTCCATCCAGACAAACAGGCAAACAATTAAAGCTAATAAAAGCGAGGTAAAATTATATGTGCAGTAAAATATGTAATCTTTTTTACTGTACAAAACTGAATCCTTTTTTTTCACGATATATACCCGCCCTGACGGTTCTTACGGGCCCTCTTAGTCGGTCAGTCGAGGGTTACGGTGGAAGTTCTAAGCCCGACCTCCCACGCCATAGACCCAAAACATCTTACTTTTCTTTTCACCTGGATTAACTTACATGTCCCAGGTACACTGTCAGTTTTTCAATTCATTTCACAGCTTTCGCAAAATTCTATGTTTAGTATTAATAATAAAATAATACTTTCAATAATTTAATAAGTTTTTATATCATACCGGAGGGCTGAAGTGATTAAATTCAGTCCAATCTTTAAATTAAAGTTTCCGCGATCATAAATGAATGGAGTATATGTGCGTTGGATTAGAATACGTATTTTTGACGAACATTACGTATAGGTACTGTCGAATCTACGAAAATTCGATTTTTATTCCAGTATCTCAAATCATCCAATCAACTCTATATTTTAGGATAATGCTCAATAAAAGTTTAATTTTTATTTTATTTATGCTTTGTTTGAAACGAAAATTTAATTGTTTTCAATATTGTCTTAAGAATGTGGAGTAATTAGGATGATTTTATATAGCAAAATGAAAAAAAAATTTTTTGCAGATTCTACAGTATATGTAGAGACAGCAGTAACGTTTTTTTGATGGATTTCCTGAGAAAAGCTAAGCCAACGTTTCGGCACATTAAAACGCACCATTTTAAAGACTCAAAAAAATATAAAATGTAATAAAATTTCAAGAAATAACCTTTTTACTGTGATGTTCTTTTTTTACTTGATATTTAATTGATATTTGTCATAATGTATAATTATTCGGTAATAGGATTAGGTAATTAAAATGCGCATCTAAAACCATACACATATCTACACAGGCTATACCACATCGAAAAAGGGTGAAAATCTGCTGAGTCATTTCGCGATCTCAGTCGATTTCAGCTGATCTTTTTGGAAAAAAAACCATCAGCGAAGAGCATGCCGAGAATGATTGGTACGTTTCAAAGCTGCTGACAAATAAAAAAATTCTGGAATAGAACCATATGATAACATATAATTAGTATCTAATTGAATTTAAAGTAGGCCCCATTATTTAATTTATTCCTTAAATGTTTCCCGGACTAGCTTCAACCTATACATGAGGCCACGCTCCATTTAAATTGTGCGTCCGTTCTGATTAAGATACTCGTACATTGGTATCGAAACGAATTATCGAATTAGAAATGACGAAATTAGGTGCAGAACTAGAGAAGTGGATATCATGGATCGTGTAGTGAAGCTAAAATGGCAATAGGCAGGACATGTTGCAAGGCCCGATGCTACAAGATGGCCTCCCAGAGTTCTGAAATGGTAAATGAAATAAAAGAGGCATCGAAAGACCTCAAAAGAGATGGGCCAACGATATAGCTACTGTGGGGGGAAAGAAATGGCTACAACTAGCAAACAATAAGGAAGGATGGAAGGTTATGGAAGAGGCCTATACCCAGCAGTGGAGAGATGAAGGTTGAAGAAGAAGAAGATTAATGATTCGTACAAATTTTGACAGTTTTTTTTAATTAAGCATTGTTTTCTATTAAATATTGAAAGTCTCGATCTGCATAATATTCCAATTAAATACTGTCTCGCTAGTTAACAATTTATAACAAGTACGCAATTTCATACACTTTATGGAGAGTCCTTTTGTAGCGGGAATGGCTGGATATCTCTTTTGTTAGTGTAAACGAATTTAAAATGACTTTTCTTCATTAATAAAACGGTGAAGGTATTCATGGTAAATACAGTCTGCTGAAGAGATTACCCCCTGCTGTTTGTTTTTCCCGCCCCGCCGTCTCAAAGGCTGTTTACTGAGAAACAAAACAATCCTTTGTCTTCCTGGCTGTATCTCCATACAGCGCATGATACGTACACGTGAAGGAAGACGGATACTTCTTTGGTTATCGTGTACATTATGACAGCGTGTATGGATCATTTAACGGTGATGAGAGCACAGCAACACCAAAGACTTATGTCTCCCAAGAAGCCAACTTGCAGTCTGACGAAGCATCATTTAACATTGAGATTCAGAATATGTTGAGCTTATTCAAATTTTTCAAGAACGCAATGCTGGATTTATCCTCAGAAGGATATCATTCTCTGTGAGACATATATACTATATATCTTGATTAATGATGTTTTTCTGGGGTTAACATCCAGTATTGTATTCTTTATAATTTTTAACACAATCAAAATATTATGAATATGTAAAAACTGGTCTAAAAGGAGTGAAAAATTGTAATAGTTTTCAAGCATATTTTAAAGTAATGAAAATAAATCGGAAGAATATCTAATACATGTAAAAAGGATATTACTTTTAAAACTCAAATCAAAAATATAGATATCTTATTTTATAGATTTATGGGAGTGACAAATTTTCGACCATAGGTGGCGATACTAAAAATACATTTCACAATTATGAAACAATTAAACAAGTTAAACAGACCTATATCATCTTGTTCTGTAAGTGACAAACACTCGAGAGAAACCATCTCTATACAATTTCCGAAAATTTGATAGATGGTAGTCTATCATGGGTGGACGTGGTGAACGTTACATTACTTTACAGTACGATAGGTCGTAAGCCCTATAAAAACCCAATAGACTTCCATTGCTACGTTCCCATATAAATATCTCTCTATAAGACATCTGTAATATAGATTACAACTAACTAAAATCATTAATTGTTCTCAAAAAGCAATAACGTAATTTATTCTATTATTTTATATAGTTATAAAAATATAAAATTTTTCAATTTTTGGTAAATTATAATATGCATCACCGATATGGGCACCGCATTTGGACAAATTATTAAAATTATAGAATTCGTACAAAAAAGGTACCAGCAATCAACTTGAATCATACCGACAGATTAATTCACTTTTATCTACTGTCTTTATCTAATAGAAAAGTAATCGCTGATTTAATGATACTGTATAAAATTATTAAAGGTTACAGACTGAATAAACTTATTGGCGGTCCTTGTAGTCCAGTGAGCATGACACGCATGCCACGCCGAGGGTTCCGGGTTCGATTTCTGGTGAAGTCACGATTAATCTATGAGGTTTATTTATTTATTTATTTATTTTCATTTATTGGTTTTCTTACAGCCATATAATTAATCAATCTTGAAAAAAAACAATAATTGATGTACAGAGTTTTGGGCCAATTACAAGAAAACACATATATACAATCGATAAAAAAATAAGAAAAAACATGTCCAATAATGAGTTTGTGTGAGTGTGTGTATTTGTGTGTTTATTTATTTATTTTTTAGGGAAAAATTAACAGCAAAACAATCTTAAAAATTTTCCACTGAATTTAAAAATTTACTTTAACATACATTTATAGCGAGTGGAGAGGGTGGAGAGGAATGTGGGACGGGAGTAGAAGGGAAGATATAATGTAGAAATTAGTTTGGGTGCGGTAATGTAGATTTTGTTTGTTTTATGTTTCTTATTGTTGCGTTGAAAATGTCAATGTGGTGATAGTTTGTGTTAAATGAATTTGTGGATCTGTACATAAAGGAGTTTTGTTTTTAGTTGGTCTTACAAAAGGGGAGATGAAAAGTAGGTGAATTAGTCAGTTATTACGAGTTGGGATGTGGTAAGATATTCGTTGAAGAAGCTCCGGACTATCAAGTTTTATTACTATTAGTTTTACTCAAGCCTGGGTATTTTTTGACGTGTTTCGCTTCTGCAATTGGGCCTCTTGGCCTGTTGATGTGTAAAATGACACTCACGGTTAACTGTGGTATTTATTGGTAACAATATTTGTGTTGAGAACAGAAATATCACTTACTATTACGTATTGTGTAGATGGCGACAGAATGGTCTGTACCTACAGCGGCCGGGACCTGATAGCCACACCGAGCCCTGATCGGTGGGTGCAGGCTCGGTGCATGCGGCTAGGATCGCGACGGCTCTGGACCACCACAAACCTTTTTTAATTAGTATTGGTAACTCTCATAGTAACGTTAAAAAACGCCTGCCGGTAGTCAAGAATTCGATTTCTACAGACTTACGACAAGTCACGATTCCACAGAGTGAGGCTTCTCGCCAAACCCTCTCACGGCGGAACCAGCATGTAGACGCAAGCTTCTTCGAACATTATTAATGTTTGGTGGGAATAATGCAGTTAGAAAGATGATACTGAACGCGGATAATGCACCAAACTTCAGCTAGCCGGGGGGACCCTGTGCAGTGGGCGAATCAGGACAAGCGCCGCAGAACGGAACTTGCAGGATCGCGGTTGGTTACCTCTCATCGATACTTTACGCCAATTTCTAAAGATCCGCCGGGAAGCGAGAAGTGAAGTTTTGAATTTAATTTGCATCGAAAGCCATTTAACGCGCATTGAGAACCAGCTAATCGGCAGCTACCGCTGGATAAATAAATAAATAAAATTCAAATGATTCGTTCGTTCAAATAAACTGTTGGTTGCAGGTTGTGATGAGAGAAAAGAATTCTCACACAGTCGGAAGAATTCTTTCGTGCTCAGTGTATGTGGCCGCGTATGTGAGGTGCGGATGAATGTGTTTAGCAAAGCTTATAAGCAGGCCTATACAGGGCGTAAGTAATAAATACCCACTGTTTGAATTTGCTAGAACAATCTTTACAGAATGGGTTGCGAACAGGAATATTACTTGTTGAGGCTACAAAGAGCTAATTAAGAGCATGTAAATAAAGAGATGTATTCTAAAGTGTCCATGATTTAAATAATTTTAGAATAGTACCAGAAAGTTGGTACTTGCCCGAACATCAACAGTTTCATCGACGTCAAGTCGATGTGCAAAATTTCACCTCGATCGAACGACGAAAAGTGTGTTAATTTTCACTTCTAAGATTTTTTCTCAAGAAATAAAGCGAGACCGGCGGTGAAATTAATGTAAAGTTAATATAAAGGTGACCCTAAGTGAACTCTGTAGACCTTTGGAAACGTCATTTTCAGAGGTTAGTATGTTCGCTTGTCGCTCGAGGGACCAGGATTCGTTTTTCCGCTGAGAGGATTTTTTTTCGTACTAGAAACACATATTTTTTGCAAGGTCAATATGATTATGCAAGTTTCTTAGAAATGTAACACATTTTTTCAATGATGTTTGATTTGATTTTGCGTGTAATTTTATCATTTTGGCGCTGAGTTTCTCTCAACCCTTACCATCTCTACTGACTTATTGCATTTATTTTTGCATCCCCTCACGCCCTACCCTCTATCCATCCCTATCACTAGTGTATCAGTGCATATTAGCCTTTTTCTATCGCCGAGTGATCTCTTTATGTGATTTATCCCGTTGGCATCTGTAATGAAAGGATTCTATTTGAAAAGGGCTTTTGCAAATACTTTTACCCTTTCCCGGGCCGTGGGAATACGTATTCCCAGTAACTTAATTTATTTAAAAAGTACCTTCGGGAGCATGGTTGCCATTTTTTTTTTTTCTGGAATCACGATACAGCAAAAATGTAAATTGCCAACCATCTCATCACCGTCAATTGTTGGTGTTCCTACGCACGAGCATACACGACGACTTGACAGAAGCGAAAAAAAAACAGTTATATGTACAATGCAATAATACAAGACCCTCAACAAGCGATTATTTGTTTTCCTATGAAAATGTATCCAGACTTTCAAAACAGTATTAATACAAAATTCATCTTTTTATAAAAAAAAATTAAAGCTGTATTTGCTTAACGCATGCACTGAGAACTTTTGTCTATCTGCTCTAGCTAGGCCCGCTTCAAAAATGTCAGGTTGTTCATCATTTTAAAACATTGGGATCGTATTTATTTCACATAACTATCAAACATCGTTTAAACCACATTGATTTTCTTTTTCTGTCGACCGGTTTTGATATGATAAGAAAAGAAAGATAAGTTATGAAAAAGATAAACCATAGCACGTAGAGATATAAGTATAGGGAATGTAGGTTTTTTTTAATATTAGCAAAAATATAAAAATACTATGTAATCCATAGAAGAAAAGAGCAAAACATTGAGAAAAAAACGAAAAATAAATACAGAGATAAGAGTGGGAGTGATAAGAGGACGTGGAGTGAGGTGGCTGGGATAGTGGTTGAGCGGAGTGTGTGTGTATGTGGTGAGGATAAGGGCTATGTGCAAAGAGTGATGAGAGTTTGGCTAGGGTGCGCATAATGTTGATGGTCAATCTAAGTAAGTCCGGTGAAGACGTAGAAACAAGTGATATGGGCGGTTCAAATACCATTTATAATAGCTAGGTTAGTTTTAAATATATCTTTGTCGTTGAAGTGGTCATTGTATGATTTACATGTTTGGTGGATGAATGAGTTATGTGCGTAAGAGATTCTACTTCTGGGTACTTGGAAGTAAAATAGTATTGGGAAGAAAAGAAATAAAAAAATATATATCAAATAATCATTACTCTTCTTCTTTTTCATTCACTTCCTCATTTACTTCTTCTTCTATTCATTCTTTTTTATCTTTTTGTTATTGCATTTGATATTTTGTTAACCTGCTCAAATGTTAAACCGTGTCTGGTTGACACTTATTGACAACGGATGATCCTGTCTCCTTTATTACAGGCCTTGGTCTACCTAAGGAGACAGGAAACATTTTTATATTATAACAAACACTAAACAAAAATAAATAAAATAAAAATATCCCTAATGAAATATTGGTCAAAAAGCATTTATTTTGAAAGCTCTAGAAAAGTGGGATTAATTGGAGCTACGATAAAAAAGCTTCTTAATTATTAATTGAGTACGGCAATTATTTTTCCACTTATTACAAAATACGATGTAGGTAACTATCATGTAGTTAATTAAAATGATACGTAATTAATCTTACATACGCAAATTTAATTGTTTGGGATAGTTTTTTTATCAAAAATGTATACCTATATCTATGCATATTGTCACGCGTCGTAGCTGCGGACGAATTAATGCTGGAATTTAATAACGGATTTATTAAATACCGATTAATTAATTATTAATCAAACGTACAAAGTCACTTACACTAGATAACCATAACTCTGCTTTCTAAATTAAGCTATTTTTCGTAATTTTATCACTCGTAAATAGACACTTTACGATTGCTTTAACACTTTATTAACTACAACATTCCATACAATTTCCGCACGTATTATTCGCTCCGGTTTATTGCGCTACTTAAGAACTTTCCAGATTATTCACTGTCGAATTATCCCTCGGCTGGCCCACTGACCCACAGCTCACGGCTGCCTTCGCTTCTGTTATAGTTGTCAAGCGTGCTAAAAATAACAACCACTCTACTCCCGGGCGCACCATATTTATATCTGGCTAATGCTTACATCGAACCCTCTAGAAGTTCCTAATATTTAGGAGAACTTTCTCGCGGCTTCCAGGCTTTTATAGATGATTCTGGGTGCTTCTCGATAGCCGAAGATTACGCTAGATCGTTCTGGAATCTTCGATAGTGTTGTGATCATTTCAAACAACTGTCACTTGACAAAAGCGCGTGATTTTTTTAGCCTCGTTACAATATTTTTGTACTTATTTGATTCATCTGATTTGTTATAATTATCATAAAATGTTTTTCATTAAATAAATAAATAAATCCTTTGTGACTACTCAAAATATTTTTTTTAGAAATTGCGATTAGCTTTTATACTCGTCATATACAAAATGTTACTGGTAAATTATTGTCTCTTAGAATTTGTATGCGCTTTATTGGAAAATCGCGTGCGCGCGAAATATGTCTATCGAGGCAAAACTAGCGGTACATAATGGAATTCTGGTACCAACATTGATGTATGGAAGCGAAGCCTGGAACTGGCAGAAGAGGAACGACAGTAGATTGAATGCAGTGGAGATGAGATCCCTCAGACGTATGTGTGGCAAATCAATTTATGATAGAGTAAAGAATGTAGATATTAGGTACGAATGTAAAGCTGATCTTAGCATAATTAGTGGAATTAAAAAAGGGTCGCTCAGATGGTTTGGGCATACTGAGCGAATGAATGAGGAAAGAATGGTAAGAAAGATATATAACGCAAGTGTTGATGGCGCCAGAAAGAGAGGGCGACCGCTGAAGACGTGGCATGACCAGATTAACCAGATACTGGAAGATGATCCCGTTAGAAGCCTCAACAACCGGCGAGCTTGCATGCGAAGATATATGAATGTGGATGAGGCGAGAGTTGTATGTCAGGAAAGAAGAGTGTGGCGCTCTATCCTCTCTGCCTACCCCCACGGGGAAACGACGTGATGGTAAGTTAGTTAGCTAGTTAGCGTGCGCGCGCACAGCTTAGAAGTAACATTGTCCGCTATCGCCAGACACTTCTAATCTTGCCTTTTTCCAGCCTTGTCTTATTTTTTCCCGAAAAAGACTAATGAGAGGACATTTGTGAGCGAAAAATTTCTTAAATTAATACATCGGCGAATTCGCGGCATCACAGAACACGGCCATGAACGAAATAATCAAGTCAGCGCCAGATGTCAATTATTTTGAAGCACTTTCACGCCAAATGGCCAATTCTTCCGTTTAATAAAGCAATCTCCGCTTCCGCACAATTAATTTCTCGATCGTGGCGTCGTTTATACAAATAAATAATGGAAACCAATTTTTGCGAAGCTCGAGAGCCGACGCAGAAATTTTGGAAGAATTCTTTCTTGAAGTTGGATATTACCTTATGTCGGTGACTGCTAATTTTATAATCGAGAGATTAATTTCTTAGGCTTTACTTTTATGTTGCAACTATCTATAACCCGTCAAAAATGAATTATTTTTATTTAACCTGTACCAATATCAAGACGTTACGCTACTCTAAACAGCGCTGTCCTCGCAGCCTTAACTGGCGGCCGAAATATACAGGTGTCTCATAACTTATAGAAAAAACTTTACAGGTAGATTCCTGTCTTGAGTGGGAAATGTCCAAGCAACGAGGACCAAAAATCAATAGTTACGGATATATGCAATAGTAACATTTCCATTTTTTTCCAATATTACAATTATTTCGATCACTATTTCAACCATTTCATTTCGATTATTGCGATCAGATTTCTCTCTTATGATGTGCTGTATCTGTCGCTTTTGATAACCATTGCCTTCCAGTGCGTCGCTGAGTGTTGTCACTTCTTCCTATAGAAACTCGTCTTGGCGTATCCTTTTTGCCCTCGTGGACAAAGTGTTGATAAGACCTATTTTTTGTGCTGGGTGATGGTGGGAATTTGCTTGTAGATAGCGGTTCGTACCTTTATACTTTACACAACACTGACAACGTTCTCACCCTGCTTTCGACACGGTATTGAAAGCCAATACTTAACCACAACACTCACAATAACACATCATGATGATGGACCCTGCAATGGGATCCAAAACGTCGGCCAGAACGGTCGTAATAACACGGCATAATACTCCAAAAGACCCAAACCAGAAAAATCGAAATTATATATTTTTCTGGAAAAATATTGTAACGAGGCTAAAAAGAATCACGCACTCATGTCAAGTGACAGTTGTTTGAAATGATTACAATACTACCGAAGATTCCAAAACGGCCTAGCATAATCTACGTATTACGATAAACATCAAGAAACATCTCCAAAAGGCTAGAAAACGCGAGAAACTTCTCGGAATTTCGATGTCAGCATTAGCGATTATAAATACGGCACACGGGAGTAAAAATGAGTCAATTGTTTTGGGCGCGCGCATTTGACAGCGATAACAGAAGCGAAGGTAGCCGCGAGTCGCGAGTTGCTAGGTCGGCCAGGCGATCCGTAATTTGACAGCAAATATTCTGGAAAATTCTTAAAATTCAGCGACATAAACCGAAGCGAAATTAATATGTGCGGAAATTGGATGGAATATTGTAGTGAATAAAGTGTGAAAGCGAATATAAAGTGTATATTTACGAGTGATAAATTTGCGAAACAGTTTAAATTAATGAATAGCGTTACATTTAATAGTGATAAGTGACCATGTACGTTTGAATAGTTAATTATTCAGTAATCAATAAATCCGTTATCAAATCCCAGCGTTTTCATTAATTCCTCCTGCAGCCACGACACGTGACAATATAATGAATATTAAATTTCGAACAATTTGTTAACTATTGTGATAGTAATATTACAAGATACGTCTCTTATTTCGGTTTCTTTTTAAAATATATGCTTAGGTCAAAATATATGTTTAGTCATGCTTCTTGTTCTCACTGCACGCCCCTGCTAGGTACCTAATAGTTTTCTACTTCTAGAATGCGCTCCGCGAAAATACCCTACTCTTTCTGGCACTATAATTTTAACCATCGATTCATTTTTTTGCACAATGTCCAGTGTATATTTATGTAATATTAAATTTAATATAAATAAAATAAAAAAGTGTTTTAGCCAGTTAGTTATTTTGTAAAATAATTATAATATATAAAGTACCCTTGAGAAAAGTATTCGCGAAGACGGCGCTATATAAATTATCCAAATATTATTAGGTATTATCAGCGGTTCTAAATTATCGTTAGAGACGGTTCCTTTTACAGATTTCAGCGTGGATAAACTTCTATCGCAAGCAACTTGGGCAAAAAACAGTTAACGTGTATTTATAAGCTAGACCAGCGTTTCCCGATTAAATTTAGTTACGGAACTCTTTTATGTGTAGCACGGTATAACTAGCGAATCCAATCACGAGCCGAAATTGCAATTCCGGGATTTCAGTATCCGATTTTGATGGCCGCCGTCCCAGGATTATAAAAAGTTCGATGGCATATTAATGACACATTTATGAAACAGTAGGTACAGTACAAAAACAATTACAGTAGATAGATTATGTAAGATATTTCAATTTGTAAGTAAAGTATCTGTTCGATATTCGTGACTTCACGTTGGCACAGAAATCGATTGCTTACAGAATATTGTTTCTTTTCTTATGTGGCAACACTGATTTGTCTCTATCGAAAATTAATCCTACCCTCGACAAAACCACCTGTTTCATTATTCTCGTTATTAAAGCGGCAGGACACATTTTCTCGCCTCCTGCCCTGTACATTTTCGCCTTGTGTTGAACTGGGCATCTTGTAAACATTTTTCCAACCGAGTGAAACAATTGTTTGGTGAGATGGCAACTGGAAGGACGCCAAGAGACAAAGGTGAGTCGAAACGTCCCTTCCTTTCTCGACCCAAAACAGTCCATTTCTCTTCTGGTTATTCCTCGTAACCCTTCCTATTCCTTGTCCCATTTCCCGACCATATTCCCGCCACTCCCCATGTACGCGGCGACTCGCATCGCGTACGGTATCTTTGAACGCAAAATAATGCGAGATTAACAAATCGCGATACATCAGAACGTACAATATTCTTCATTCGCAAAGCAATATAGAAAAATTTACAGACTGCAAATGAAAAAAAAATTACATTTTAATGCAATCACTGATGTAACAGTTAAAACAATCTCCTTGTACCTTTGTACATTGTAGTCTTATTGTAGTACTCATGTATATGAGCCGCTTCGTCCGAAATGGCCGTATGACCACGCGCACAGATAAATCATGTGCTAACTGCATGTAGACTAAAATATAATTTATGATTAAAAGAGCAAAAGCTTCCATATCGGTCCTACTCAATCGTCTCCAGGTTGACATTTTTTCAACTAACAAGCAGGACCGTGCTGCTCCGCACCGGTCGTATGAACCGTTGCGAAGCAGCACGGCCGCTGGAACGAATTATTTTCCATGCAAATCTGTACCTTTTGACCGATCTGACCCAAATTTTGTATACTTATTCTTAATGACCCGCCTTATGATAAATCTTTATTTAAAAGAAAAATTACATAAATACCTAATCATTATACATAAAGAAAAATAATAATATTTTAAAAAATACAATAAAACACAATAAAAAACAAAGTATATAGGATAATGTAAAATACATAGGTAGTAAGAAAACAGTATACCCACATATTACAGAGTAGTAAAATGAGCATAAAGTAACATAATAATGAAAAAATAAAAGGAAAATAGAATGAAAGAAAACCAAACCTGTAATAAATAAAATAGAAGTGAAAATAACAAAACCAAAAAATACAATAAAATAAGTACATATATTGAAGAAAATAATAATAATAAATCATTTTACTAATAATATAAAATAAAATACGAAATCCTACGGCGGCGGCAGTGGATGGCTTCAAGTCGAAGACAGGACAAGCAAAATAAAAGAGAACAAACCGCCCCCAACAAGGAGACAAAGAAAGACAAAACAAAACGGCGCATGGCTTTGGGAGACAGTGAATGGTACCCACCGCTTACCCAGGACCGTTCTAAGAGCAAACGCTTCCATATCGGTCCTACTCAATCGTCTCCAGGCTGAATTTTTTTTCTAATAGGCAGGAACGCGCTGCACCGCTCCGGTCGTATAAACCGTTGCAAAGTGGCAAACAAAGCCATTCAGTCCCAGCCTTAAGGTAAGTCTTTATTTAAAAGGGAGACAAATAAAAACATTGTAAATTAGTGGTTAATGATTATTTAATTATTCAATGTAAAAAGTCACTTAACACGAATTAAACTTAACGCTATTTTTAACTCGAACTATTTCGTTATTTATGACTCGTCGTTGAGCACTTTATTATCGCTGGCTAATTTATCACTTGCTAGAATGTTCCGTTCAAACTATCGCACATTGTTTAAATCTCCAGTTAAGTACTCCGCCTGATTATTTCACTTGATATCTATCACTCCAACTGGCCACTCCGGCCGTCGTTCCGCAGCGAGCTTCGCACCGATAGAAATGTCAAAAGAAGACTCTGCGGTGAACTAGATCCGCGCTATTTATATGTGATCACTTTGGTTTTGAACGGTTCGGTTGGAAGATTATTTTATTTTTTAGTGTTTAGGAGAAAGTTCCCGTCCAAAAGAGTATCGTACCTATTTAAAAATGACTTATTAATTATCTGACAAAAATAGGTTAAAATGATGAAAATATTTAAATGATAACGTGTATGGAAGCCTTTTGTGCGATGACCCAGGGCTTGCAACCTGTATGAGCTGGCTGGTGCGATCACTGTACAAAATGCAACGATCATCCATTACATCCACACATAACAAATTTTCGGAAGTTGTACCTATATATCTTCCAAAATGAAACCTTTCAGGTCGTAAGCCCTGGTCCATCGTATAAAAGGCTTCCATTCGTCTCTGTGAAACTTCTTTTATGTATGTCAATGAAATAATAATCCCGCAGCGAACAAATCCAGTAATTGTGTTCTCAGAACAAACATTTAAAACATTGTTTAAGTATAAGAATATATAATTACTCTTGAAGATATTTTTTGATGTTTTAGGCATATAAATTAATATGATGATAAAAGGCGTATTAATTTTATAATGGCTAGAGCTGAGTTTTTAGTGAGATATTTTATATTATAATATAATGTTATATTATTAAAAGATTTGTAATGAGAAGATCAACTAAAAATTTTTATCTCTATTTCGTCACTTGCGTGGTAGCGTATAATCATTTGAGTCTCTTATTTTTAGATACCCCATCACTGTTAGTGATTGTGACTCGAGCCATTAGTTATTTTTTCAGAGTTTGTTATTTGGAGCTTCCATTATGTAGTTAAAACCCCGAGAATGTGAGAAAACTGTTCAAAATATTAATGGCTTTAATTATTTGTTGCATTGAATAAGGGTTTATTTTGCTTCAAAACGTTTTGGAAACGGGGTACAGCCATACACCGCACAACTGAAAACTTTTGGCACACCCTACGGCACCATGCGATTGAAAATAATGGAATACGGGATACAATCTTTGGTAAAATAGTAGCTAGCGGTGTTTAAAGGCGAGCGTTAGCACATGCATTACGGCACGATATTAAAAATTTATACAAAAATTATATATTTATATACCTAAAAGAATTATACGTAAATATATCTATCATTGGCAGAGTTGGGCACCAATATGAAGTGTGAATGTACCCCTGGAATCTTACGGTGTTCACATACGTGAGTTGAGGCCCGCCGTGGTTTCAAGCCGCAAATCCATCAAAATGACCGATCAGGAGCTCGATGCGGGCCACGTCAATCGACCAATGAGAAGCCCCGATGCGACCGACGAGGTAGCAGCCGCCCGTGAGCCGATGTCTCGGCCGCGCGCCGGTTCCACCGCCACTCTTTCGCCGATCGCCGTAGACCCTACCAGCACTATTTATGGTACTCCGTATTATTGTATAACTATTTCATCAATAAATCGACAATTTATAAGTATTTCTTTGTCATCCCGTCTGTCCTGCCTTAGCTTGTCACATACACAGAAAACTAGAGCGGTTTAAATGTATATTTAAGATTATGTCTAATCCAACCTAAATACGTCAATTTTATGTATTTAGTACAGTGCCACTTTCATGATGTGTACGTAGGTACCTACCTATATTTACTCGTGTTTTAAGTTTTTCTATTACTCATGTGTTTTATTGTATTATATTTTTTCTCTTTTATGTGTTCAAATGCTTTTATTATTCATGTGTTTTATTATATTACTCCTCAACTCTTTTTTGTTCTAAAAATTTTCTATTTTTCACACGTTGTCATCTATACTTTTTTATATGCTACGTTTTAAAAAATTTCTATTATTAATGTGTTTTATTGTATTATATCTCTACTCTTTTATATCTTATTTTATTATCTCTTTCTTCATTGATGTATAATTTTATTTCTATAATTTACACACACATGTCCTTGTGTTAATATTATTTTTAATGCGTGGTAAGTAAAAAGCTATTTAGCCGTCTTTATTAAATAAATAAATAACGTGAAAAAGTTTGATAATTTCACAATGAAATATGAATAAGACTTCATTATATCGAAACATACAAACAGCATCACAAATGTAGTGACGAAGTGTAAGGTAAAACTATTAATAATAATAGACCTGGATAATAAGTTGACTGAATGCACACGGAGAAGAGATTCATTTGCACTCCCACGAATGTCCCTCAGTGCCGGTATTTTAACTAAAATAGCTTCATTCCTTTGGCTTTCTCTTTTGGTCCTGGTTTTATATCATTTTTCTCAGTGATTGATTCCTGGGCTCTGGAAATAAAACTCCTAGAACAATGATCAAATGATGTCTACCGACTTTAGATACTACGTCTACACTTCTGTGTGTAGTTTTCTGGGTTATTATGCCGTGTGTATCTGACCTCTCTGGCCGACGTTTCTGATCTCATTGCACGGTCCAACATCATTCCTTATGATAGATCACATCCTTAAATCGATTCAGGGCATCTCATATTTTGGGGTGAAGAAAATATATCTGATCCACTGTGCAGCGTTTGTTCACACAGTGGAAGCAAAAGTAACAAACGTCCAATCATACGGTATGTAGAACCCCAGCGAGCCTCATTATCTAAAATTGGAACGACTTCAAATTGCTTTTTAGTCTTTTTACTAAGTAAATATTATGAGACTTCCTAAGTTTCTTTACAATGTGGCGGTACCCAGTCGATCCACGCCCTGTAGGTAGGTACCTACCAGTTATCGATGGCAAGGACCTTTTTTTATAATGTTAACGTAAACAAACCGCGTGAGCCGTCTCCTGTAACGTAAAAATATATGAGAATAAAGGGTTCGAGCTACGTTGGCTACACCAGTTGGGCCTCTGTCGTAACATCGGGCAGGCCTGTGCTGCGTTAAATCATATATTCTTTTGTTCATCATTTATATCATTTACTTGTACATTTTCACTTGCTCCCGCGGCATATCTCCGGGAAGAAATAAATACCAACATCCAATCGCTCTTTCAATCCATCGACCTACGAAACTTCCCTAAAACAATATACCGAAATTTTGCTGAAAATTGGATAATGTATGTTTTTTGTGCATCACGAATAGCTTACTGTAATTAAGGAGAAGTCCTTTCTCCTGTTGATATTCCAAAATACAAGTTGAATCATGTTTAGTGTAAAAAATAAATTATTTTGATATTCCAAAATAAAAGTTGAAGTACCTACCTATGTTTAGGTTTTTTTTTATTAATAACATACTAGCTGTAAACCCGTGATATTATCACGGGGCATAAAAATATCTAATTAATAACCTGAGCTGCGCGCTGATTGATGTGTGAAATCGAGCGTCCGGGCCTCATTTGCGGCTACTTATCATCGGTGATGTTGTCCAGTGAGTTACGGATAGACAGACGGACATTCGAAATAAGGATAGTTGATTTGAAAATACAAGTGTGTGGAAGTCGGAGCCGGAACCGGGCAGGAGCCAAATATTTCAGCTCCAGCTCCGGCTTCACAAAGGTACTTGTAAAAATACCAGCTCCGGGTGGCTCCAGCTCGGGCTCAAAAACCTTGGCTACCCACCTTGAGGTGGTATTCACGTACACCAGGCTGTATTCACATTAGTTTATGATAAATGTACAGATACTATTAACATTAAGGCCCGGTTGTTTCAAGTTCGATCAAAGTAAGCGGTCGATCAAAGCATAGATTTTTACGAAAACGGATCGTCTGATTGGTGGAGAACGTAAAAATCTATGCTTTAAAAGAACGCTTACTTTAATCCAACTTGAAACAACCGGCCCTAAGTGAGCTTTTAAAGCGGTTTCGGTTTAGATCTTGCGATTTCGATCAACGATTTCATGAAAATATTTTTAAAAATATAATTTGCGACATCTTCTGGATAGACGCGGAAATCATAACAAAGAAACAAGAAATCGAAAACATTTTGGAAGCTAAGAGGAAATTATTTTACCGACATATTTATAGACAAAGAAGATTGCACATAGGTACATAGGTGGGGTATAAAAGCCAAGACAGCAATATCCAAAAAAAATTGAACACAGTCATCGAAGATTATTAATTTATAATACAGTGAATTCGAAATTTTTTAGAAAACATAGCCGATAAATTTATAGGAGACATGATTTTGGAAGCAGGAAACATAAAATCTGGAACTCAGAACATGTTACGTTAGTAATCCTCCGTGAGTGCATTCAAAACATTTTTTAAATTTTTTGGACATTTTTGTTTTTGCTTTTATACCCCACATATATGGTCTCAACTATATAATATATAATATTGAAGCCTCGGTACCTTACTCTAAGCTCGGTACCTACCTACCATAAAAATATTAATGCTTTCAAAATAAGTTATTACCGACATCTTTTGAGTATTTGCAGAAGTCAATACATAAAAACAAAGATATTGGAACCATTTCCAAACTTCAAAGGGATCTTCATTACCGACGTATTTATCGACCATGAAGAAGATGGCACTGACGGTCGGATTGCAGATTCCAAAAATATTTGTTTTGGTACTGATTTCACGGTGCATCTCCCTATCTCCATGCTCTTGTCAACAAATGTTCTGAAATGTCATTATAACATATGTCAATTTAATAATTGTGGAATGCTAATGACTGATATTAAAGATATGGTGAAAGTGCTACAATATTTGTCGATTTATTACCAGTCGCCGGTGAAGCAAATATTTTGTATATGACATTTGTAAACAATCAACAGTAGACACCAACCAAATTAGGGTGTCATAATATATGTTTATTTCTACAAGGAAAAGTTGATTCGAAAGTACCATGGCAGCTGATGATTCTGGTTGGAGAAATACAATTTTAAATAGTTTACACGAGAGGAACAAATTAGAGACGGGTTGTTTTCAAGATCTCATCGCTTTGCGTAAGACAATCATAACCTTAATTTTTGTTTTGATTTTGAAATTTGGACGTAGTTCTTATTGTATATCCTTGAAAGCACGATTATGTATTTGCATGTCGATAATTATTTATCCAAAGCTACTCTTAACTTCATAACCATGTAAAAAATGTTTTTTCTCAGTTATAAACATAATTTATATTCATAATATTAATTAATACATCAAAATATTGTATTTATAATAGTTAACCTTTTGCGATTGTTATATTTTGTTCTCATATGTAAATGAATAAAGCTATATTTGAATAATAATGTAATTTAGTTTCAGAGAAATAACAGCCAATAGAGAATTAATTAGTTTTTTACTGTATTTTGTAGGCTTATTGCATGTAATTTATATGTGAATAATCCATTATATTTTGTTATAAACATACACATCAATAATAAGCCTCAAATTTCTATAATAATTACTCTTCAATCATCAACATCATTTTCGTCATTCGACTACTTAAAAATTCCTATTCCTACAACTATTTACAAAATTAACTAAAGTGCTCTAAACATTTAGATTTATGGTGATATTTTGAGATTGTGATTACATAATTTTTGTGAGATGTGTTTCGAATATTTTTAATTTTTTTGCAGTCCACGGTTGTGATATTTTGGTAGCTGCATTGTCACGCATAATTTGTTATGAATGATCACTTGAAAATCTGGCATGAATATTTTATTCTGTGCATCTTTATGTTGATGTATATACACATGCACATCTATTTTCTCAATCTTTTTTGTATGATTAAGTTTAATTTGTATAATTACTCATTTTTCAGATAATCGACTATTTGACAATGCTAATGCCTTACGAGGAGAAAATCTCCAATTGACTATTCAAAATGAAAAGTTGCGGATGTCCGGAGTTGGGTCGGGATCTGGCGGAGGTAATCCCTTATTTGCTCTTTTAGATAGGGTTATGTCATGAAAAATAACATACAAATTAAGGGAGGCTTCGATGGCTGAGCAATACAGAGAGGATGAATGAATGAGATGGCAAGACAATATAAATATAAAAATTCCTAACCATTCTGAACCCAGCAATTGGTGTAAAGCAGCCCAGTGCGGAGACCAGCGGAAGCGCATTCTTGAAGAGGCTAGAACTCATACCGGCTTGTAGTGCCATAGATGATGAAAGTTATTTAAAAATGAAATCCCAAGATCTCTTCAGTCAACGAATAAACCTGTACTCTTTAACTTGTTCTTGAAACCTTTTTGTATAATTTGGACTCATCTTTAATATTATTATATTAGTTTGTATGTACTTATTATATAAAGTAGCTTGTTGGTGTAGTGGTCATGACGCTCACCTAGTGATTGGTTGTTCCAGCCCCGTTTCAGGACACCAACAAGTTAGTCCTATTTTCATAGCACAAGCATTTAGCTTTTTTTGAAAATAGTAAGAATATTAAGAATGTTCTTAGGTTAGCCACTCAGAATCTTCTGTCCTTCTTGGCCAGAATACATTAGAATCATTTTACATTACTGTCAAAATTCAAAAGAAAGCCTATTTTTAAAACTAGTTTTTTTTTTTTTAAATAGAGATGCGAACACGGAATACGTGTCACATCAATATTCTTACTATTTTCAAACTAAGCTAAACGCTTGTGCTATGAAAATAGGACTAACTTGCTGATCTGGAGTGAGGTTTGAACCAGTGACGTTTGGATCATGAGGCGAGAGTCCTAACCACAAGACCAACAAGCTACTCAAATTAAATAAATATCATTTAAATATCATTTATTGATGTCACAGTTCCGTTGTGGTGCAAAACAATTATTTTAATGTAACTGAACTTTGTTCTTCACACACAATTGAGTTTTACTTTTGCGCAAATGGTTTCAAGAGGTGCACCTCTTAACACCAGGTGTTAATTGCTGGAAATTCTGCACTTGTATATATATTTTTGTGATTTCTTAATAAACTTAAACTTTGTAAATAATGTTACCTTGACTGGCTCATTTTTTTAAGTCACACACACTGCCTTAAGAATCCATAGTTAATGTGTACATGTTTGTCTATGCTTTTCTAAGGGCTTGTCGTTTGATCAAAAGTAAGAGTAATAGATTTTTGCATTCTCCACCAATCAAAACACCTGTTTTCGTAAAAATTTGTGCTTTTTGCTTAACTCTTACTCTAACTTCTGATCAAACAACAGGCCCTAAGGGTGATGCTAGTCCAAGCAGATTTTTGTCATCAGTAAACATGTTAAAGGAATTTTGTAATATTCACTATTAATTTGCTTTGTTTGAGTTTAGCTACGGGCTGTGACAAATTCTATCTTCATTTCTGTAATTTATTTATATCTGTGTAATCTTGAAATTTATTATCATTGTTAAATTTATATCTGTGTAATCTTGAAAATCTTTTATATTATATTACCATCATTGCTAGTAATGTTGCCGCTAGAAAATAATAAATCTTTATTATGATTGCGCTAAGAATGCATCAAGGCTAGTACAGCCATCCACAGGGCCTGGTATTAATATAGTACTATAGTATAGTAAAAATTTATAAAATTTATATTAAAAACTTTCTTAATATCATCCCAGTTGCAGTTACTGTGGCGACCACTGAAAAAATTCAGTGGCTAGAGCAGAAACTGCTCACACAGCAAGAAGAATTGACGAATCTTCATCGAAGAAGAGGAGAAAATGCCCAACAAATCATCAATTTGAACACAAAACTTCAGGAAGCCGAAAAAGCCTTACAGTCCAAAGATGACAGGTTTGTTTCTGTTTTGTATTTTCATTATCATTAATTTATTGAACATTTAACCCGTTACTCTGAATGTTAATATATTTTTTCTTAGCGAGCTTTGTATAATTTATAGTTTTGTTAAATTTAACCAATTTTGTTAGATTGTTTTCCCTACAAATTTATACGTGCTTTAAATCAGTCAAACATGCAATCATTAAGGCTTATCAACGCAAACTTAAAACCATCATAAACGGTTCACTGCCGGGAACTATACGATAAAGAAGTTACAAAAAAAATAGGCCCCGGAAAGAGTAGCTTGTTGGCGTAGTGGTCATGACGCTCGCCTAGTGATCTGGTTATCGGTGGTTCAAGCCCCGTTCCAGGACACCAGCAAGTTTAGCTTTTTTGAAAATAGTATGAATATTGATGCGACATGTATTTCTATTTTTTTATTTAAAAAAAAAAGTTCAGAATGTTTAGATGGCCTAAAGGAGTGACAAGACTGTAGAATTTGGAATGAATATGTCAGGAGAAGTTTTAACAAATATTAAAGAAAATTAAGAATAAACACTAGCAGTGGGCCACGAGAACGACTTCAAGTAACCTGGTGGTCAAATATTGAGAAAGACAATTCCCGTATAAGATAGGAGACCAGGAACAGTGAACAGAGCATCTGATGCTTCCGGGCAAAGGGAGATGATGTCAAGAAAATGAGAAAAGAAAAAAATTAAGAAAACATGTTAAGTACACCTAGTAGAAATATAATGATAAAAGTAATTATTCAGATATATATATTTTTGCGATCGCTATCTATTTTCCTTCATTTTATCGCTTTGTTAAATTGCCCTTTATTTGCTATAGCATTTTAAATATTTGATGTTGCTTGATAAGTATTCAGTCTTCACCCATTTACTAAAAAAAAAAACTGATAAGGCGTACTGTCTGTCTGTTAGGATAAGACACTCAAGGTTTAAAATTTATTTATTATTTCAGAAGTTAAAATCTTAGCTGTTGTATCTTGTTATTTCAAATTAGTTTCAAATTAGAACTTTTTGAACATAGGTTGGATTGCAGACACAGACCATCAAAATATGTAGACATGAACTAACCTAAATTTCTTTGTACACGGTCTGATTCCACAGCTTGTTCTAATATGTTTGACTTGTTTAAAAAAATACTATGAGCTGTTAAATTTTGGAACAATTGTGAAAAGGTCAAACTAAATACTACTTAGAAAATAGGTCGCACTTTATTACTAGAAGACATTTTTACTTAAGAGACCCGAACAAAATTTTAAAAAACAATGTATGTTGTAAAAAATTCATTTAAAAGAAAATTAATAAAGTTTTGTTTAATTAGGGATATAATTATGCAAGAATAAATACTTTAACTGCACTTGCGTGTAAAATTGTGATACGAATAGAACAAGTAAATTGCTTGCGTGCAAACAAAAAAATTTAAGATCGCAAACGAAGCATAGGTACAACGTTGCAAATGATTAGTCAGAATTAAAACCCCAGCGGTAGGTAATACAGTCGTACGCAAATCCCTGTAATAACGGCCCGAGTTTTATGTGGTCTTTTCATAAGATAAGGATTATTTTATTTATCTTAGTTTCCCAGAATCTTTAGTCACGCATACCGTTTTTGCTTTATGCAAGGCACACCCCGAGAGCTGCATATTAACAATATAAATACAACAATTTTTTTTGAGTTGGTATGATCAAATTTTTAAGAACGCAGTTACTGCATTTTGTGATTAATAATGATGGTAAATTATAGATGTCTCATGGAGATGAAGCTATTAATATGTGAAGAATATATGGAAGTCTTTTATTGGGCTTTAACTAACTGGGCTGATGGTGAGGGGAAGATGCTGAGAAGCGGAGACTTATATAAGAATGTGATTTATGAGTGATTTCTCAGAATTCAAGTTCTTTTAGATTTCAATGGTTTCCAAACCTTTCATTGTCAATCATTTATGAGGAACCGAGTGTAGTAGTTTTAGTCTGTGATTATCAAAAGAATGGTTGAAAAATTCTGAGAAATTTTTGTTCCTTAAACAATTAATAATAATATCATTTAATTAATAATATCATTACAGTAACATACACTCATTATAAAAAATTCATTTGCTTCAATACAACTCAAATAAAATGAAAATAGATTTTTTACAAGGTTTTTATTATTTTATTTGAGTTGTATTGAAGCGAATGAATTTTTTATAATCGATATAAGTTACTGTAATGGTAGTTTAACTTTTTGTTAAAAAATGTCAGAAATATTGGAAGAAAAAAATGCAAACTTTGATTTCGCATATCTCCATAACTATTAATATTATGTCATGGTTGCTTGGACATTTTCGACTCACTATCAAGGCAAGAACCCACCTGTTGCTATTAGCTATGAGATATCCTATATGTAGTTGATTTTATATTAAAATTCTGAAGTAACATTCCTTTGATGGTAAAGGTAATTAACGATTTAGAAAGTTAAAGCTCGCAGAATGGAAATCAAAAAACAGATGATTTAGAGTTATAAGTAATGAAAGAGAAAATGTTTAAAATATGTATCCTGTCTTTTCTATTTTTTTTTGTTTTTTTTTATTTTTATGTAAACTGTAA
This sequence comes from Agrypnia vestita, assembly GCA_016648135.1. Taxonomy (NCBI): domain Eukaryota; kingdom Metazoa; phylum Arthropoda; class Insecta; order Trichoptera; family Phryganeidae; genus Agrypnia; species Agrypnia vestita. The sequence continues at coordinate 203,009 of JADDOH010001919.1, forward strand.
GACTACAGGAACACAGGAATATTGATTCTGTAGAATTGTGGTACCTATACAGGGTTATTTGGAAAAGATTAATAACCTCGCTGGACTATATTCCTACTTTGATTATGAGTCGAAAATGTTCAAGCTACTGTGACGTAATATCAATAGTTAAGGATATATGCGACATCAAAGTTTGCATTTTTTTTCTTCAATATTTCTGACTTACTTTTTGCAAAACGTTGGGCCATCATTACAGTAACTTATATCGAATATGAAAAATTCATTCCCTTTAACATAAGTCAAATAAAAAAATAAAAACCTTCAATGGGAAAACATTCCAATTGGAAGTTTTTCAGGGTTTTTTGAAACAAATGAATTTTTCGTAATCGATATGATTTTCTGTAATGATAGTCCAACGTTTTATTGATGTCGCATATCTCCATAACCACGAACATTTTCGACTTATAATCGAGGCAGGAATGTAGATAGTCCTGCGAGGTTATTAATGTTTTCCAAATAACCCTGTATACTGTTGACAGTCCACAGGACTATTTGTTTTAAACCTATGGGAACATCAGGCTTCTACCACGAGTCTATTATTCTAGCACAAATGTATTGATAAATGTCTATTGCGTGTGCTTTAATATTTTGACCACAAGGCACGAGGACAGGATGAAAAGGTTGGTGTTTTGAGGCAGAAGGATCTAAATCCAAGGATCATGACTCCTCTGATAACATTTTAAAAAATGAAGAAGAGTAAGAAGATGAAGAAAAAAATGTGTGCTTTCTGAATAATATCATAGGTTATTATTTATATATAATGGTAATGTTTGAGGAAGTCTGAAATTAAACAATCATGTATTGAATTAATACATTTTCCTGATTAATACGTGTATGGATAACATGATAATTCTTTTATGTCACAATAGATCCCATATGTGACACTTGAGACAGATCGATGATATCTGTTGCAATTGTGTATTTGGATATCTGATTTACAGTGTTATCTGAAACAGTCCCACAAATTTCGTGGTGTAGTACAGTGTGACACCAAAAATATACATTTTTATTTATAAATTTCCCAGGGTTCGAAAAAATCAGATTTTTATTCAAAAAATTGTTTTTTTTTATATATATCCGATATATATCAAAAATTGAATATACATATATCTAAACTTTTTTCTCCTTTTTTGCACACGTCGATTGATACAAACTCGAAATAATTAGGAAATTTATTTTTTTATTTTGTACATGAATTATTATTTATTAAATAAATGAATTGCATACTTAAAAAAGCTAATACACATATGCAATTATCATATATAAGTTATAAAAGTTTCTAAAGTAGTGTTATGGGTGTTTGTTTCTTTGTGTGAAATAAAAAACGGATTATATGAAACAAATTAAACTAAAAAACAACCGTAAAACGTTTTAAAATACAACTAGCGCCAACTAGTAACGACCGCAGATACCAAAAAAATAACTTGTAGCACTTTTTAAAATACAACTACCGCCATTTAGTAATGACCGCAGAAATTAAAAAAAACAACCTGCAGCATTTTTAAAAATAAAACTAGCGCCGTCTGTTAACAACCGCAGAATTTTTTTTTTGGATATATATCAAAAATAAAAATCAAGCCATATGTATCGTGATGTATATCGTGATATATATCATGATATATATCCTCGAACCCTGAAATTTCCAGACAGACAAAATCAATATTAAAAAATACCAGCTTGAAAATTATCTCCCTTGGTGATTCTTATGTATTTCATGGTTGTCATTTCAATTCTTGTGTCAAATTCTAAATCTTTTTACAACACTTTTATTAGCTTCACCTGTTTGTCTGTCTGGACAGAATCTTATAATCGATATTTCGCCCACTTCCCAATGTCCAATCGAGCTGAAATTTTGCACACAGATGTATTCTCGATGACAATACATGAATCAATTAGAATCAGATTCACTTATTACCGAATCAATAATTAATTACATATGGTAATCTTGTACTCTGCAGAGCTATATGTGGTTCTTGTTCTACTCTCGTAGAAGAATAAATATGACTGATAAACTCTTTCAAAGCTTAACTAAGTTTAATAATAATTAAAAACAATACATTGCAGCTTATTGCAGTCTAAGGCCGCCATTTCTTCCCTGGAGCTGGACGTGTCCCGTCTTCAGACCAGTCTCAAAGAGCTGAAGATTTTAGAGCAGCATCTGCGAGATGAACACCAAGCCTTGCAGATCACATGCGCTGCACTCGAAGAGAAGCTACGGAAAGCGCAGGTTGATATTTTAATAAGCCTTTCATCTATTGTTAGATTGTTTATAATTATAATTTTACCGTTGAATGAATTGCCTTCAACATCTTTTTCGTATTACCAAGATTCGGAAATCTTACAATAGTAACATTTGTAAAATTGGAAATCATTCAATTCGCTATTTTATCGGAACGACAACAATATTGTGTATGTAGGGACAGTGGGGGCGCAATGGAACACGTGGTACAATGAAACAAGGACGATAATTATTCAAATTTCAAATGAATTTGCGAGCTTTCCTTTCAGCCAATTACAGCGCCTCATGTGTCACGTGATGACTCACTTATACTTGGCCCAGTCTGCAACAACAGAGTGTTAAGGCAAAAAAATTGTTTTGAGCAGTGAAAGGATTGAATTTCGTACCGGAGAACTTTATTTTTTGCAGAAAAATTGCAATGGAGTATTTTTGTGGTATTTTTTGCATAAATATTATTCATTTTAGCTATTAAATGCAGTTTAGTGTGAAGCGGAAACTTTATCTTCGGAAATGTTTAAGTTTGTGTTTGAAATTTCCGAGATTTCATGGGGCACAATGAAAAGAGGTTCTACGGAATATGACATTGTCTTGGTAAAATTTTCCCAGAAGCAAACAAAATATTTTCTTGGTTAACTATTGACAGATGTTGACGAAAACAACGAATATGATATTTATTATATGCAACCAACTGTGGAAAATTGACAACAGCTTCTATTTTCCTCTGGAACCAGATATGGCATTGGTGTCATTATGGATATAGAATTGGTTCGGCTAAGTCCAAGCTTGACGGGTAAGATAAAGAACTAAAGTAATATCAATTCTTTTCAGGTTTAAGCAAGTATAAGCTTGGTTAATAGTATAATTTTCATACACAATTCAAAATTTATTGGTCTTGTTCCAATGTACCCCAGATACCATTTCATTGTACCCCAGACCTAGGGCACATTGGAACAAAAGAGGTGTGCGAAAATGCAATTTTTTTTAGGTTTGAGGCAAATTTTTTATTCTGTTTTTGTAGTCAATCGATAGTTTATGAACAGTTAAGGTTGTTATTACGGTCGTTAGACATATTTCACTGTAATTTCGGATATTTTATACGCACCGTATGTATTACCGAGAAGCGAATCTCGACATTTCGTTGGATACTTATCCAACGTCATCAGGAGTCCGACCTCCACCTCCGCGGGTAAAGGTCGTCCTCCTGATGACGTTGGATAAGTATCCAACGAAACGTCGAGATTCGCTTCTCGGTACTACATACGGTGCGTATAAAATATCCGAAATTACAGTTAAATAGTTTATGAACATTTCTTGGTTGTTCAAAACAAAAAATATTAAAATATAAAATACTGATTTTTTAAAAACAGAAAAGACTTTTTCGTTCCATTGTATCCCAACTGTCCCTAGTTACAAATTATTTTCAGATTAACAACCGAATTCCACTTAAAATACCGCAGATAAAAAAAAGTACCATATTGCAATGCGTAACTTGTTAGAGATACATATTGGACAGCTGTGTATATAAAACGAATGCCAGACGTCACGCAGGGCTCGGAGCTTGTCCTGGCGCGGAGCCAAGTGTGTCCGTTTCTTCTGCCGTGTGATTCCAGTGGAATAATAATGCATGTTTATATATGTGCCTGTCACATGGGTACAGAAATATTCCGCTGTAAATTATGGCATTGTGCAAGGAGCTGTATTTGCAAATTTAAATGTCTTCGCGGAATCTTTAAGCTTTGTAACTAATATGATTTATCTAGCAGATAATAAGAGACTGCATTTTTTGGATTTGTAGTATGGGAGGTAAAGGAGGAGGGAGTAATGGGAGGTAAATAAATTGGACCGGCTAAAAAAAATGAAATGACCGCCAAACAGTCTGCTGAAACAGTATTTTTATATGCATGTTCTGAGAACATAATTACTGGATTTTGTCCAAAAAGGGATAATTATTAAGTAAGATAAATCATAGATGTCTCACAGAGGCAAAGATATTTAAACAAGAAACGTGTATGGAAGTCGTTTTATAGGATGACCCAGGGCTTACGATCTGTACGAGCTGGCTTAAGTGATCACTCTACATCACGCAATGTTCACCAGTTCCGTCGTAAGAACATACGCACATTATCAAATTTTTGAATGTTGTATATTTTTTCCCAATCTGAAACCTTTCATACATGTGAAGGGACTATGCTAGATACATCTGTAGTCGTTCTCATGAAATAGTGTACATAGATTTCACAGCTAGTAATGATACCTCTATATTTTTAAAAGTCGTAAGCCCTGAGCCATCCTATAAAAGACTTACTACATACACATTTCTTATATAAAGAGCTTCGTCTCTGTGAGACTTTTATAATTTAACTGAAACAAAACGATTAAGAAAAATTCAGAAAACAGAATTTTCCAGATATCTGATCAGTATGCTTAAAATTTCCATTGTAACATATAAAACTCTTAAAACTATACTTATTGCATTATTATTATTAACTTTATAAAATTAAATATAATCTGAATGTATAATGAAAATAAAATTATCTTTACTATTAAATTTTTTAGTGGTTTACATTAAACTGCTTCATATAAAAATAGTAAAAGAACATTCTGGGAGCTTGTTATCGGGGAAAGTGGTAAAAATTATCTTTGCTATTAAAATTCTTAAATGGTTTACGTTAACCCTTTCCACTCCAAAGCTTTTTTGTTTTTATTCCATACCATAAATTATTATTTATAAAATATAAAAGTATTTTTCAAAACAAATCCCGTGATAAAGCAAAAGGTTTTGCCACATATTTTCGCAAAAACAGCATGTTTCTTTTCTCCCATCCTTTATTTTTCTATTGGAGCACACAGCATAATCATTATGTTCCCCCCTGATTATAAATAAACCTGGAATAAGGTCACATAGAACCCTATCCCGCTTATTGGGAGCCCTGAAGTCTCCAATAAGTGACGTGAGCAAAGTTTATCTGTATCTACTTCTTTTGACTCGTTGCTATATTTCACATATAAATTTATAATACAGACTTCTAGTTCCCAGAAAAATAGTTTCCTCCAGCACTTGATTGTCTTTCTTATAAATTATATGTTTCCTCCTTTTGCGCTTGCAGGTATCCTTTAGATAGTTTGTGAATCTGTGCTTAGCACTACGACCATAGCAAGTATTTGAGTACTTTTGTGCCATTGTAGAATATGTCTTTCAATCGTGTTTCAAAAATTTTAGTTAAAAAATGTCTCCGATCTTAAAATTGTTCAAAAAAGACATTACACAATGTCGAGTCTAACATGACACTGTAGTGAAAAGGGTTAAAATGCATTGTATAAAAAAATAAAAAATCATTCTGAGAGTTTTTTTATCAAGGTAAAAACATCATTCAAATGCCGGTCCATTGAGAGTTCCGGTTATTTCAGTTTACTGGATAAGATTTGCAAATACTAGAACAACCGAAAATGACCTATTCTTTAGTTAAAACATTCAACTTAGAAGGGGTTGATGTATGGACAGGCTTTGGTCACACTTAATGTCATTGCAATTTGTAAATATTTGAATTTTTATTCACGCATTGACGTGAGTATGATTTGTCGTTTTTTTAATAATTCGTTAAATATTAATGATAAATATGAAAAATAAATAAGTGATATTTTGGCATAAGAGTTAGTGAAAGTGAATTCATTCTTCATTTGGAAAACCCACGATCATGAATGTATTTAAGGAGGAAATAAATACACAAGTTATTTTTGAATGAGTTGAGGACACTAACACCGCTACGGTAAACACCAAAATAGTTTTGATATTCCACATCCGTTCTGTGATGTGTTTGATATTTGCCCCTCCCACGCTTCTCCAGATGGACTCTTGGCAAACCATTTTCGTTTTCAAACTTTTGTCATTCAACTAGTCGTGTTGCATTCACTCGCCGTCCGGATGACAAATTCCTAGTTTTCGCACACTCGCATTGCCGTGAGTGTCCGGTCTGGTTCCGCAGCCCGTCGAGGAACTTGCATTCTAGATTTTGAATTTATTTGTGCCGTGATGTTTCAAATCAGTGACTGTGATCGTGTTGGCAGAGTTCCAAAAGTGGGTTCATTAATATTCAATTGATTATGAATTTTTTATTTTCCGGTGTGAAGTTTGTCAGGAAATACGTGACCTATTGTTGATTACTCCTCTTGAAGATGTATTTCAACAGGATTGATTGGCCTACATCCAAAATGATGTAAAACATGTATTAGAAATTAATGAAATTCATTCATTTGATTGAATTGAAATGAATGAATGACCCAATGAAATACATTCAATATTGTATCCCTTCTCATAGCTACGCTACAAGTTTTCTCTGTCACGTGATTATGGAACTATAATTTAGAGTGGGCCTTGACAGCATGTAGGATCTCTGAATCCCATGTAACCGACTGACTCGCTACCTACAAATAATTGAATGTAGTTATGCAGAAAAGTGCCAAGCCACAATTTTAGTAAAAATACGATATTAATGTCATCGGACGGAGTAAGGTCAATTCTATGTTCTACTAAAACCAGCCAAGCCATTTTCGTACAAAAATTCACAGTAATCGCCTTCCGAATTATTTATCGATTGCGAAAATGTCATTTTAAAATCTGCAGAAAGCACCCACGCTACTTAAAACACTTTTAATATGATTATTCCTCATAAAATATTCACCAGAAAATAGCTAGAAAAAATTTAATATTATTATATGGTTTAAAAAATACATATTCACATGGTGGTAATAAAAATCCCATACAAATATAAATTTAATTATTAGGTTTTCATAATAGATAAGTAACTCTGGCTATTTTCTGCAGAATGCATATTTGACATAACAAGATCAGACAGATGAAAAAACATCCAAATTTCTAAAAATCTACACTTAAATCCACTTTTTAGTTATTAGAAATTGGCATTTATATATTATTTATAATTTTTTGAAGTAAAGAACATTCTAGATTTTGTGTAGATTTGATTATTCCATTTTTTTATCTCACCTTGAGTTTTTTGTGGCTGGCTGCTTTCTGCATAACTACATTCAATTTATCTTCCCTCTGGATCATGAAATTTTAAGTGATTTGGATTCTAATAAATTTGATGTGTTGTAGGCCTCAATTTTTTTTTTCAAGTGAAATATTACTTCATATATTTTGAGGACAATAGAAAAATTATTCCTTTGCTGATTTTCAGCCTTGAGCTCTCTTTTCTAGACAAATATTAATTTTTGTAAACTTTTTTGAAAACAATACCTGGATATAGTTATTTCTTAATTCAATATAGACTTAAAGAAATTCAATTATAATGTGCCCGGCATGATAATCTATAAGCATATTTTCAGGTTATTCAAATGTCCCTAGGATCATTAAATTGTTCTTATTTTTCTTCACTGCAAATTGTTTCATTTACTTGTCCATTTTAAATCCGGTTAGTAAAAACTGGCCGTTCAAATGAAATCACATCCTGCACTGAATAACGATATAGGTTCAAATTATACATGCCACTTTATCAAATCTCATACAATATCACATATTTTTATCAATTAACCAAATTCTTAATGTTTTCATATTTTATTATCATTAAACACCTGTAATATTGATTAGATATTATTATATTAAAAACCTATATATCTTCAAGTGATATATAGGTTTTGTTTCACTTAAAATCTCTTCAAATTATTATAATGATGATTGATTATAATATAAATTTAAATACAGCTGGCTGAGAATCAAAATTTTATATGAGCTTCAGCCAAAATTTTTATGATTCATTAATGTGGTTAATTACCCTTTTTAATAACTGTCATTAATCATGCTAGCGAATATTTTCTTTTCCTCTTTACAAAATTTAATAAGATTAGTGCCATAATCTTGTCTTGTATTTGCAATTAATGTCATTTAGAATATATGTATATAATTTGTAAAATAATATTGTGATTTATGATATGCTTCTAAAAAGGTGTTTAAAGATTTCATTTATAATTTTTAATGTTGTGAGATGTCAAGGCAAAAAATGTCACATTATTCACTGCCAAACTTGACATGTACTGTCTCACCTATTATATACAGTAAAACCATGATAATTCAAAACTTTTAAAATTCACAAGTTCCAAAATGTTAATTTCATAGTTGATTTACACCGATAAAACATTGAAATTTTACAACATTGAAAAAAGATTTCAATTTTTTTTGCAACAGAGAACAAAAAATATGTCAATATCGAGTACTGTTGTAACAGAAATGTTGCAATCTTTGTATTAACATAAATAATATTTAATTTTTTAAATGATTTATGAAGTAAGCAAAAATACAGACGTTTTTCACAAAATTATTCACAAGTTTTACGATGTCTGGCGAATTTCGCAATTGCGTCACCGTGTTTTTTTTTGTTCCTTAAATTTCGAATTAACAGGGTTCCGTTTAATTCAAAATGTTTCTTTTCGAATTAACCGGGTTCTACTACATATATTCACAAGTATTGTTTTACATTTCAGCTTTATTTTTCTAAAATATTTTACTATCACTTTTCATCTTTAACCTTTAAACTCAGTGTACATGTAAACTTTTTTGATTTTTAAGCGGCATAAATATTAATATAATTTTACATTTTTAATTATGACCATTAAAATAATGGTTTAGGTTAGTTCTTAAGTTTACCTGGTGATGAGAGGGACTGCTGCTCTCGAAACTCTATAGTAGTGTCCTCCCTGCCCCCCCATAACCCCATTCATCCAGGGTCCGGCCTCCTTGTACCAAGGCACCAGAATCTTCTGTCCTGGGTTGTCACAATGGAAACATCTTGCGCCGCCAGCTCCCTCTCAATGTTAGCCCACCATGTTGCTGGGATGTTGGGTTGATGCTAAATCTTTAGGTTTAGTTGGGATGTTGGGTTATCTTCTCACTGAATCCTAGTCCTAATCTCTGCATGACGTGACCATACCATCTCATGCTGCTTTCTTTCAGCTGTCAGTGTCACTTTGAATATTAAAACCTTGCTGCACCAATGTTAAGGTCTGCTGCGTGGCGTTGCGATCTTCTTACGACGGATGCTGGTTCAAATAATACATGTGTGGTGGTATAGTTACAGCTTTTATTAGGATAACTTTATATAATATAAAATATTTGCTATGGCGCGCGATCCGTATAACACGGCTGTAATAAGTCTGCTTTCACACGACCCCGGCCGACCTTACGTGCTCTTTCTCGCTCCTTCCCTGGTTCGCTCTCTTTCATACATTCCACAGACACTACATTGAACAATCCTCCTACACATTCATTGCAGATTCTGTCTACGCATCCGTACAAGAAGATTTTTATTTGGCAAGTGTTTTTACGGCCGGTCGCCACCTGACACCAAGGCCTTCAGCTTCGCAATGTGCGTCCCTACTGTGAACTCCATCCCGAACTCACAGTGCTATCCTGACCTCTACTCCAAATATTTTGGAGAAGCCCAAAGACAGAGATTCTATTGGGAGTGTCCGTCTCCTGGCTGTTGGTCCGTGGGAGCTGTTTTATTTCACTCCTACAAATGCTCAAGAGAGACATGTTGATGGGCATTCCCCTATCTGCCACCCGGGGAGGCGCTCTATAGGGTCAGGCTTTCCCGAGAGCTCGAAACTATAGTAGTGATTGTTTATATAATTTCTGTGTGCAATACAGGATTAAATTTATATAAAAAAAATATTTTGTACAATTACTGTGCGATCAATTGAACCCCAGCACTGCATAAGCGTGAGAATAGCGCTGATTATTACAGCTAAATGCCAACACTAACTTTGTTTGACTCATGAACTAATTCAACAAGCTCTCAAAACGAAAGTTGCTTGTACGTAGAGATCTTATCATTAATTGTATTTTTATGAATTTGTAACATTATTTTCAGGATGAAAACAGACAACTTGTAGAGAGACTCATAAAATACAAAGCAAAGGATGCTGACAAAATGAATGAAGAAAATGAAAATTTTCTCAAGTAAGTTATACTTGAGTATTTTTAAAATTATCTTTGCACTCGCATAATACTTATAATGCAGTAGTTACGTAGAAATTGCAAGACTAAGTAGATATGTATGCCTGATCAAGTATTTAACACAGTTACTTCTATCAGTAGATAGTGATTTCACAAACATTATTTTAATCCCTTCTTTTGTTTAGATTTTAGAATTAAACCGAATTACGTAAACAAAATTTTATCTCAAAAATAGTATTATTTTTCTGTATTAAAATTGTCGGGTTTAATTTATTATGTCAACTTATCTTGCATTTTTTGTAAAATGTATCACCTTGATGTTTTATTTACACAGAACTAAAGGTTTCGCCTAAATGTAGCACAAATTCAGTTAACACAGCTTTTTCCAACAGCTTTCTATATATTTAAATGTTTTTAATTCTTGATTTTTATTTTAAAGTTACAAAAACGTTTTTGTTTCAAAATTTTCTTGGTTTTGGTTTTAAGAGTGCTATGTTTAAATTTGTTTTTTATTTTAACAATTTATTTTTGTTGAGTTATTAATTTTTTCTGTACTTTTAAAAACGGGGTTTTTGAGTTTAATATTTTATTTGTTTTAATATTGCTTTAAGTGATTTAAATATAATGTTTAATGTTTAATATGTTAATTTGGTGAACATTTTAACTGTAGGAAACATGTAGTGTATAGTATGGGTCTTTTCATATAAGCTTGCAATTGAGTGAGTGTGGGTACAGTGCGTAATATACGCACTGTTTCATTGTGTTATGTTTACGGAAACGCCCCTCTCGTATTCATAAACTTAACACAATAAAACAATGCACGTATTACGCACTATACCCACACTAACTCATTTGCAAGCTTTTATAAAAAGACCTATACATTCTACAATTTAGATAATTGATCTACAATAATAATTAATTATTATCGAATTGTTTTTTTTTGCATTTTTTTTTCTTAGTATTGAAATAATTTTATTTATTATTAAAATACACGTTTGGTAATATAATTTTTTGCGGATATTCTGCTGTGGGTTGAATTTGTCGTGGCCAATGTTTCGAGTGACATCAGGGTTAGTGTAATTAAAAATAAAGTACATGTTGCCAGCATTCAGCAGCTTTGCACACTTATATATAACATACAATGGCACATTAAAGATATTGCACCCCTAGTCCTTAGACTCTGACAAAATAAAATGTTTCATTTTTGAGTTAGTGATGCAGAAATACTGAAAGCATTATTAACTACTTGTTATAAAATTTTAACTCTTTATGAACTGTACAAAATTTGAAGACAAAATGTAGACTTGATCTTTCATGATTCATAAATATTCATAAATATGTAATATTTTGAGTCAACGCCATTTTTAGTTGACATAGTCTCGAATTGTAATAAATACTAGCCTTAATTCCGTGATAACTCATGGGAAATAATAATAATTAATAACGACCATTGCGTGTAACCTGAGCCGCGCACTGATTGACTTGTCACAATCAGGCGCCCGGGCCTCGTTAACAGCTAGTCATCATCATCAGTGTTGTTGTTGTAATTCCAGCCTAATTCCTGCTAGCTACAGGCAGATAGATGGAAATTCGAAATTAAGAATGTATTTATACTCATATGTATTAGCAGAAGACTCCTGCAAAAATATTAAATCATAGATCACACCCAAAATGAATTTAAATGTCGAATTCAAATAAATTAATTTATTTGCTAGAATAAGTAATGGATAGGTAGTATAAGTCCGTCGTGACGAAGATACAGTTGTATCGAAACCATTAGATGTAGAGTTACTCCATGTGGTCAATACAAAGTTATTTAATTAAATAATAAATAATCTTTTATTGGTTATTTTCAATGCCCTATTAATTTTTTATCTTATGTAAGTATGTATAATAAAGTACATAATGAATTATCTTAAAATTGCTTGTTGAAAATACTTGTTTGTTAGGGTATATGTCAATATGTATAATAAAAGATTAAAAGTTTCCTTCTCTTATAAAATATTACGTTAAAAATACAAATTTACTTGCAACATAAGAAAAATATAATGGTTTACTAAATTAGCATTCTTTGATTTCTTTATAACGAAACGTATATATTTTATATAAAAATATAACGGCTTGCTACAGTTAGCATTCTGTGATTTCTTTCTGAGAAATGAATCTTTGAATCAAATTATCTCAGAATGCCATTCTTTGACATGTCATATTAAGACTGGGGGTGCGATATATTCACATATACACAGGACCACACCAAGCCTAATGAATGCTCTTGTGCAAATATTAGGTCCTTACATATGAAATTGGCGTTTAGTATGGGAGGAACATTAAGCCGATTTTTTTTTATTATAATATATTTATTTAATCAAAGTATGTACCATTGCTATCTATGCACTTTTGCCATCTCATAGGAAGTTCATCGATCCCTTTACTAAAAAAACCATTCGGACGGGAATCAATAAAATCTTTGAAGGCGGTTTGGACTGCCCCATCGGAGTTGAATTTTTTCCTTTGCAAGAAGTTATCCAAATTTCGAAAAAAATGGTAATCTGTTGGGGCAAGGTCCGGAGAGTACGGTGGATGTCTTAGACATTCCAATTGAAGCTCCTCTAATTTGGTAGCCGTCTGTTGTGCAGTGTGTGGTCTAGCGTTATCATGAAGCAGCAGTGGCCTAGAGCGATTAACCAGCCTCGGTGTTTAGCAGCTAGCTTTTCCATCATGGTTTGCAGTTGCTGACAATAGACATCTGCCGTAATCGTCTGGCCAGATTTAAGAAAGCTGTAGTGAACGACACCAGCACTAGTCCACCAAACGCTCACAAGTAACTTTTTTGGAGTCAATTTTCGCTTGGGGCATGGGTTGGCTGGTTCGGCAGGGTCCAGCCATTGCGATGAGCACTTCCGATTATCGTACAGGATCCACTTTTCATCACAGGTAATGATTCAATTTAAAATCCCTTCATTATTGTGCCGGTTGAGTAATGCAACGCAGCAGTCAACGCGCGTTTGTTGATTTGCTTCACTCAATTCGTGAGGTACCCCACCTTTCAAGCTTTTTCACCTTACCAATTTGCTTCAAGTGGATTAAAACAGTTTTATCACTAACACCGAAGCCTGCAGCTAACTCGGATGTGGTTTGCGATGGATCCGCTTTCACAATAGCCTTCAATTCTTCATTATCAACTTTGGTCTCCGGCCGTCCACGGGGCTTGTTCTGCAGGTCGCAATTTCCAGAACGAAAACGTTGGAACCAAAAACGCACTGTGTTTTCTTTTGCGGCACAGTCGCCATACACATCATTTATCCTTCGAGCCGTTTCTGCAGCACTGGTGCCACGGTGGCACTCGTACTCGTAAATAACGCGATATTTCAAGTTTTTCATTTTGTAAACTGAGTGACGCAAAGAAAAAAACTATTGAGGAAAAAACAAATGAATTATAATTTTCAAAACACAAATACATGAGTAAATAGCTGTATAAATTTGGATTTGGAATTCCTAACCAAAGAGAAGATATTTGAGATCAAATTTGCCAGTACGGCAAAACGCCAATTGCTTATGTAAGGACCTAATATAAGTTTACGCCCTCGTGTTACGAGTGCAGTCTTTTTTGGGATCCCCTGGAGAGGGTTCAGAAGAATGGGTATCCCTCGGGATGTATCGTGAAATTTAAAAAATCCTTAACTCTGACGACTAAGCCGTAAAATATAAAAAGTTTTTGAAAACAATGGGCTCATTGCCTATTGGACAGACAAGTGAGTATTTGTTTTTGAATCTTTGATTGAAAAAAATTACATGCCTTAGGACCGGTTGTATCAACTTGGATGATAGTTGGCGACAACAGTTTAAACTGTGAATCTCGTTTAAGCCGGGTGCGCATGCAAACTATGTCTGATTTTTGATTTCTGTGATTAAAATTGTTTTTGTTCAATTTTTTGGCTCTGTAGTATGTAAATTTACAATATTATGCAGGATGCCGCACATTTTTCGGACAAGCAACTGATTCCGTAGTATATCCTTAACAGGAAAATAAAAGGAAACTTAGGCCTCGAACAATACTTTTTGTCGGAAAAAATTGATTTTGCCATAAAGCATTGTTGACAGTAAATTTATTTTATTTCATCATTCATCAGATTTTGATAACTTTACATTTATATGCTACATGATAGATGAAAATGTGGGTAGGTGATATACGTGGAGTGGTGTTTCTTTGATTGTGGATAAGCCCTTACAACACTACAGTGTGGAAAAATTAAATAGGTAAAAACAATTTTGATGACAAATGTCGTAAATTGTGCACCGATTTAAATGCGATACACGGTTTAAACTGTCGTCGTCTGCCTATCTATATTGATATAACCGGCACTCAGACTTCTTTAGGTCCTTGGCGTCACAAAGCGCGCCACGGTCTTGCCGTTATGGATGGCGCTTACGAACCCCTGTAAATCTATCAAAGGCGCTAGGCTAAGGCTGCATTGCTGAATACCACACCGGTTTAAGCTTCAGGCTGTCATTTCTGGTGACGTGTTCTGCACGTTTATGAATTTCTGGTGCATTCATTAGGATGATCATTTTTATGATGGCAAAATCCAATCCACGGCGAAATAACCTAGAAAAGAATATATTGGATAACTTCATAAATAATGTGGTTTTTTAATGTTTTCCAAAATTATAATGAACAAAGTTCTTTTTTATTCCAAAATATACTCTCCCTTATTTTCTACAATGCTCTTCCATCTTTCTGATAAAATTACCAGGCCCCTCTTCCAAAACTCGTTCCCGTGATGAAAAATACTCTTCCAGTACTGTTACGACTCTGTCTATAGAATTCTTATTTTTGTTCGAAATAATGTTAATCAGATCGGGGAATGTGCGGCGAATATGGTGGGTGGGGCGTCGTTTCCGATACAAACCGCTGCAGCCTTTGTAATGTCATCCTCGTTGTATGTGGCTGAGAATTATCAAGAAGAACACGAAAGATGGTCTTTTTTCTTCTAGCGCTGATTTAAGCCATTCACTATAGTAGTAGATATCCTTTGTTATCGTTTGGTTTGGGTGTTCTATGAACTATACCTTTCATATATCACCAAATATAACGACACCTAATGTGGTGAAATCCTTCTTTAGCCTGGGGTGCCAGTGTTTCTCCTTTCCTTACCCACTTTCTTCAGCGCTTGACATTTTTATAGAAAGCCCGTTTCTCGTTACCAGTCACTATTCGATTAAAAAAGATTCAGTCCTGAGACAGCAAAGAAGAGCACACATTCACTCTCTGCACGCGATTAGACTCAGAAAGTTTGTGAGGAAGCCATTATTGACCTATTTTGCTGACTCTTTCGATGGCACGCAGTTGTCGATGAGTGGTTAAATTACCAAATCCAAACTTCTCTGCAAGTTCCTCGTCAGTGAGTTTATTCCGTCTCCCTGGACTTTTAGTTTATTTAATTTGAAAAACCGCATTATTTATGTAAAAACCCAATATTAATAATATTGAGCAGTCTTGAAATAATTTTCATTCTAAAAGTATTAAGAACTGTTTAATTAATCACCTGAAATGGAAAAGTTCTCTATAAGTATATATGCATGATAAGATTTTTTTTCTAGATTCATAAATTCTCATTATGAGATGATTGAATAGCTACGTAGTATAGTTAGAAATAAATACCTGTAACAAATATGTAGAGAAATAATCCAGCCTATTCTGTAATTAAAAATTTTTAAAGAATGCAATTTTCAACTAAATGCTGAAAAATGAGGGCGTGTACTATTTATATTTGAATTTTTTTAACAAAGCCTTATCTATCGTCAGGGCGGCAGATTGATTCCAACATTATTAAATATGAATACAGTGGAGCCTTGTTATAACATGCCCCAATTTAACATTAGTTTCAATATGATTTCTTCCAATCTTCTAATGAAACACTGGATTCCTTTTTTTGAACAAAAAAAAAAAATAGCACCCCTAATCCACAGAAGGTATCACAGAAAATTGACTGTAAATTATGATTGCTTTTGCATTAAATGCCTTTTGTTTTGGTTTACTGTATTTTTAAAAATTATTTAAAATTAATTTGTGACAATATTTTTATATGTAGGTATGTTCTGAAAACACAATTACCGGATTTTTTCCCCAGAGGGATGATTAATTAATTGAGATAAATTATAGTAGTCTCACAGAGACAAAGCTATTTATATGAGAAACGTGTATGGAAGTCTTTTTTGGTCCAGGGCTTACAACCTGTATGAGCTGTCTTGAGTGATCAGTCACGATGCAGCGTTAACCAATTCACCATAAGAACATCCGCACATTTTCAAATTTTTTAAAGTTCTATATATGTTCCAAATCTGAGAATCTTTTGTTTATGTGAATGGAACTGTAGTCTTTTCTCATGAACTATATATAGATTTCACAGCTGGTAATATCTCTATATTTTTTAAAAAGACTTTCATACACGTTTCTCATATAAATAGCTTCGTCTCTGTGAGACTTCTATAATTTATCTAAATTAATTTGCCACGTTAATTTCACAGCACCACGATTTATTTCCAAGATTCTGTAAATCAAGTAATTTTTCTTGTCAATGGGTAAATACAGTTAAAAAAAGTTGAAAGAGATGTTTCACCTTGAGGCAGTGAATGCTATCTTTTTTCAATCCCGATTTAACACATCCTTTATTCGCAATGACCATTGGATGTAGTTATGCAGAAAGCATCCAACCCAAAAACGTGGAACTGAAAAAATGGCTTCCAAAAATTTGAACCTATACAAAAACTAATACATCGATATTTAATTTGTTATTGCCTATCTATTAATGTTATTATAAAAAAAAACTTTTATTCACAAAAATATTACGTATTGTACATGTTGGATTCTTTCTACAAAATGCCTAAATGTACAAAAAACGTAGTTATTTTTTCTATGTGGGTTCTATGTTCTATAAATTTGATAAAGCTTTAAGTTAAAAGTATTATATGAGGCGTAGAAAACATTCAATGTTTTTTACAAAATTATTATCATGTAGAAAGTTGTATAATGCGTCAATACCACGTACATGTTTTTAACCAATATTTTTGTTTGCCAAGTATTTGTACATATGAAGCCGCAGAAATGAGTCAAAATACTTTTTTTAGTTTAAGAGTTAATTTAACGGTGATAGCCATAATATGCATATGAAAAATATTGAATTTACAAAAAAATTATATCACTAAGAACTTGAACGTCTTCAGCACATAAAGTTATCGTACAGAGCTGTCCAAACCCGTACCTAACTCATTTTTAGCATTTTGTGGGTTGGATGCTTTCTGCATAATTGTTTCCAATTTTTGGACATCAACAGCTACATTATAATAAGGCTCCACTATACATATTTATATCACAAATGTCAAGATATCAATTTTATGATTTGTGTTAAATCTATCAAAATATGCTTAATTTACTTAAATGAAATCGTATATAATTTATGAAGTTACATTTTTTCAGTTCTTTGTTCCTTTCAAAAAATGTAGATAAATCACTAAGAATGAAAGATACACAGAATCAATCTCTGTATAGAAAAAAATAGTTACAATTGGGTTTTGTTTACCAGTTAACTAATAAAAGGAACACATATAAAGTAAATTTTACAACATTCTGTATGGTCCCTGTAGTGCTATTGTTAAAGTAGTCTTGTAGCAATAGAAGGTTTCAAGTTCAGATAATATCCAGGGTGTCTCATATCTAGTAGCAAAAACTTCGGGGAAGTTTGCTTAATTTATTTTTGAACGGAAATATTCTTTACGCTTTGGGTGCGACAGTTACGGAGATATGTGATGTCCAAGTTTGCATATTTTTTTTCAATATTTCTGGCTTATTTTTTGTAAAATTAGACTATCATTAAAGTATATCGCGTATAAAAAAATAATTTAAATCCTTGCAGAAATTTTTAAAATATATTTTTTTTCATTGTATTTTACTTGTATTGAAGCAAATGAATTTTAAATATGTAGTCCATATAAGTTACTGTAGAGATAGTTCAATATTTTACAGAAAATAAGTCAGAAGTTTTGAAAAAAAATGTAAACCTTGAAGTCACTAATAACTCTCGACATTTCATCCAAAATCTAAATAATATTTTCAATTGAAAATTGATTGAAGATGAACCCCCGAAATTTTTGCGACTAGCTACGGGACACCCTGTGTATTTTTTGTGTATCTTTCTAAGAGATTTTATAAAATAATTCTGTTACGATTCCGCATACGATTGTCAGCATTTGAGAATAGGATTGATTAATCCACGCCTCTGCAGTATAAAAATAGTTTAGTCCTTTTCTGTGCAGTGTGTGTATAAATTACTAGCCGTTTTTCTTCTTTTGGTTTTGTGTGTCTTAATTTCAGCGGGACAAGCAAACCAACTGCCTTTTTAATGAACACCTTCAGTAGAGTCAGTCATGGGTAAGTTCCCGACGCAACGCCTGGTGATCATTCAAACAAAACAATCATTTTCATCCCCTTTCGTAATGATGCTGTAAATCATCAAAATGTTTTACACAATTATTAATTTTTTAAATACATATATTATTCTGCCCGCATTAATTTAATACACTTGCATGTCTTATTTATTTTTAACAGACATGTCTTTCGCATCCGACGATGTTAAAGTGCCGTATTTACATAACATCATTCGCATAATATTTTGCTACGGGAAATCAGTTTACATTATGAGAATTGGTGTGGGGACTTTTGTTTTAATATTTTTTATTAGTTTGGTATTATATTTTTGTATCGGGTTGAGGATGGTTTTGTTATGATTATGTTTATATAATTTTATGAAATCACATCATGAATTTCGCTTATCCGCCAGCGATGTGCAGTCAGTACTTAGAAGCTGTACTTAATTAGACTTTCTGCAAAAATCGAGATAAAATATTCAGAATATTTTGAAAAACTATAGATGTCTCATTATGTGAAGTCTGTACGTTTTTATCGAAATTACATAATTTTGACCACCAGGTGGCAGTAATAAAAATACAATTCACATATGGAACAATGTGTGAAAATTAAACATATATACAACTTCCAAAAATTGTATAGCTTTAGTCTATTTTTTTTTAAATGTCTATCATGGGTGGAATTGGTGAACATTACATTGTGTAAATTGATCACTTAAGCCAGCCGTATGATAGGTCACAAGCCATGTGAACACCCAAAAAAAGACTTCTATACCTATTTTCCTTAAAAAAAAATGGCTTTGTCTCTATGTGACATCTATAATATATCTTGAGATAAAATATGTATTTCATAAAATTATAAAATATGTATCAACGTGCCCTATGTAAAGAAAGTACTCTATCTGCAAATCTGTTACTTCGCAGGAGAGAGCTTAGATCATATTTTTTTTATTAATTAACCTTTTTATCTGATATTCTAAACTACACATTACTTTATAAAGCTTTAAAATATACAGTACTAGTTTAGAATTTCAGATAAAAGGGTCTATTAGTGAAAATAATACGATCTAAGCTCCAAGTAACAGGTTTGCAGATAGAGTACTTTACGTAGGTCAAGTCGATATTATTCTAGTATAATGTCAGATAAATTTGTTTACGCTTCAACGGACTGACTGCACACCCTTGCTATACATAGCCGCTTGCGCTTATGTTAAAATTAATTTGGTAATCATTAAAACTTACCATTTCACAAACTCACATGATCACTGAACTGTTTTATTTATTTTTGGCGTGCTTGGGTTGCTGAAATTGTATTCTCGCTTGTCTCGTTTTATTGGCTTGGCTCGTTGTGACCAAAATATATTATTTAACAATTGCAGTTTGTACATCAACCTCTCTTATGTAATGTGTCGTTGCAAATATACGGGTCATTTGTAGTGGAATTTCGTATGTATTTGATAGTATTTCAAGTGGCATTGTTTTTAATATGTGGTTTTCTACAATGTTCTGTTGATCACAATATGTGCATAGAAAGCTCAATGTTTCTTATTATTAAAAATTTTCCATATTTGTTAATCCAAAATAAACACAAAAATCATTTAATAATAAAAGAAATATTGAAAAAATATTATTTTGCTCTCCTGTAAAGTTTGAAATAATCAATAACGCCCTTTTAGCTTTCTACCCTTCATATATTAAAAACAGTTACTGTCACTTAAAAAATGTTTCAAATATATGTGAAATACTAGATCATCTATGACTCATTTTTATGTTACATAACTTGACTTTTTATATACAAATGCAACTGTCAATGTAGGCTATTTGGTCCATTTAACAATGATGACATCTGGCAAAAATTTGACAAAGCAGAACTTTAGACGCTGTACAATCATATCGGCATGGTACACTCAATCCAAGATGGTTAACTAAGCTGGTTACATCATGTACAGCGCATGTAACCAGGAATCAGCAAAGATAGTCTTGTTGAACAACCCACACTGGCGGGGCAATTTCGTTCTGGACTTCACTACAACGAAATCAGCTGATGAGTAATCACGTTGGACCGAGGGAGTTGAATTCTGCTGACAGCTATGATCCATCCCAGATTGTCAGACTTCTAATGATAGTCAAAAATGACAATTGTAGTATTGACAAGTTAAATAAAGTTATGTGTTTAAATACAGTTACATATATCCATGAAAGGCATGCAAATGTATAGTAAGATAAGGTTTTTTGTCCCTACAAAAGTATGTCTATATTGTGTAAATACTACATATATACAGAGATCTCAATGATTTATTAGTTGACTGTGTCTCTAAATTCTACTGTATTTAAAAAGGATCAAAGTTATGAGGGCTTCAAATGTCCTTGAATGTGGTAAAGGAAATTCAATCTTATACATGTTTTCATTATTGGAACAAATTTGACAGTTGGTTTTATTAATGGGCTCTCTGCTCCTTTTACAGAAGAGTAAGGTTTTCAGGGGCGTGCAGTGGGAACAAGAAGCATTTTTCCTGCATATATTTTGAAAAGAAACCGAAACTGCATATATTTTGAAAAGAAACCGAAATATGAGATATATCTCGTAATATTCCAATCACGATAGTTAACATTTTATTCAGATTTTAATATTTCATAATATTCTGCCAGATAAATATTTCATTCGATATTTTCTCCCAAATATACGGTTAAATAAAAGTCATGCTTTTTGTTCCCACTGCACGTGCCTGAAGGTTATATATAGTAAATCTATTGCCTTGGTTTTGTTTGCTTCCATGCATGTTTGTACTTCAATGTTAATTATCATTGTTGAAATGTTAGCTTACGTACCACATTGACTTTCAAATTTTTCTCCAATTCACAGAGATGAGGTGTGAAGTGAGAATGTATCGGTAACAGGATTTCAAGAAAGCAATACTGTCAAATGAAAATATTACTTTTGTATTACTCTGTTCAAATTTTTTTCTGATTCTCTTGTACTGTCTTTTGATAATTTTAGTAAATATTTTTTGTTTAAAATTTTTTAGGGAAATGGAGATTACTTGTGGGACTTGATGAAAAAGTTGAAATATGTATTTCTAAATTCTTTCTTTCTTTCTGTCGATAAGAGATTGTGTAATTCTCAAAACTTAGGTAGTAAAATATACAATTATTATTAAACTCACTTAAGAGGTAGTATAGTTTATGATTTTTTTTTATCTAATTTAAGGCTTTTCTTTCTAAAGAAATAGATGTATTTTCCCAATTTAAAATTATTGAAAAATGCAGCTCCTTTTTACAACAATATTTCTTTTTATTGACAGTTCTTATGAAGGGTTAACAGAGCTATTCCACAATACTTTATAGGCAGATTATCTAAACTATGGCTGTAAAATGTCGTAAATAATTATAGAGATAGTTTACTTCTAAGTTTGCATTTTTTTTTACAATATTTCTGACTTATCTTCTGTAAAATGTTGTACTATCATCAAAGTACATTTATTATATTTAATACAAGTCAGAAATATGAAACAATTTTTTTTAAAGCTGTCAATTATTTTATTTAACTTGTATTATAGCAAATGAATTTTTAATATACAATATGAGATACTTTAATGATAGTCCAACAACAATAGTCTTACAAAAAATAAGTAAAAAATAAAAGATGTATTGAAAAATGTTAAAGAAGTCGCTTATCTCCATATCTATTCATATTAGAAAATTAATAGTACGATATTTTCTACTCATAATTTAGGTAGGAATCTACCCATAAACTATTGTGGACTAGCTCTGTTTATCCCTTAATGAAAGGGATTGCAAGGGACTGCACCTACAATAATGCTAAGTTGTGTGTGTCATACAAACTTTGATTTATTTAAAAAAAAAATCATTTTACACCACAAAGTAACTACCATGTCAATTAATGATGGTAAATTAAAATTACATATTCATTTTTTTTATTTGTCTGTCGGTTAATTATCTCAAATTACTAAAACTCTACATCATTCATCAACATGTTTGACCAATGATGTGACGTCTTGACTTTTCCTTGAAGCGTTGTGTACATTTAAAAATGTACCGTTCTTGTGTGTAGACTCACCAAATATGTTCTTCAAAATGTTTTTAAACGTTTGAGAATTTTAACATAATGATTTATCATTCTAGATTTGACATTGATAAATATCTATGTATACAAGCCGAGTTCTTAGAATCTGTTGCCATTTAAAATTATCTGAAAATCACTATATAAACTTTGTTACTAAAAAAATACTGCATATTTCTCACACTTTATCTAATTTTTAAAGTTTTTTTACAACAGAAAAAATAAATGTTTCAATAGCAAAATTAAAATAAACATTTCTTGTAGATATTTGACCACAATCTATAGTCCCATTATAGCTTGACGGGCAAAGCCATCTATTAAATTAGCAATGTAACATTTCCGTGTTCGAGACTTATTTGCGACTATAGTTTTTCAAAAAATACATTTTTCTACATTTCTTTTAAACTGTATATAATTTGTTTGAATTAGCTGTGAATCATGTTCTGAAAAATTTTTACAGATACAATGTGATTTCATTAAATAACAACAAAATTTTGTTGGGTTATGGATACAATTGTCCAAACTAGTTTATGCCTTGTTCTGTTTTAGAAAATTTAAGAAATAATTTGAACACATGAATTTTAATCATTCCCAACGGTGGTCAGCAAATATCCCGTCCAATTTTTAAGCTGCTCTTTTTATTTTTATGTTTCTTTTATAATATTTTATTTACAGCATAGCCATTTTAATATGTTTTGCTAATATAATTATTGATCTAGTTTATAATGCATTTGTGTCTGTTCATATATTTTAATCAGTTATAAAGCATGAATATAAGTACTGTATAAACTCAAGTATAAGTCGAGGAAATAGTAAAATCTGCTGCATTTCATATTTTATCCAATTTTTTATATGATTAGTAAACCAAAATTTTTTTATAAAAACAATGTCATATAAAGTTGGTTGTTTTTAAATGAAAATTGAGAATTTTTCAAAATGTATAAAATCATTTAAAATGTCCTTAACAGAAATGCCAAGAACAAAATATTTTGTTTCAAATATTTTAAATGTATGGAATAGTCAAAATATATCATTATTTATTAGATAAACTAAAAAAACATTGTTAATATTTGTCTGGTTTATATTATTTTTGACTTATATTTGAGTATTGTGTCCACGTTTATAAAATAAAGTGGTATTCTTTTCATGAATATGTTAATTTTTCTAATACTGGTTATAATACATTTATATTTGTGTGTGTACCTATTCGTTGTTTATCTGTCATACCCGGGAATTACTTTGATGGAATTTAACAATCCACATTTATCACTGTTCTCAAATAACAAATACTGTTTCTCTATAGAACGCAACTACTATTTGAAATTGTATATTTCAGAATTCGTGGCGAGCGAATGCGGCGCGAGTTGGAAGAGGCCGTGCGTGAAGCGGGCGGCGGTGGTGTAGAAGACGGGGGCGGCGGGGGCAGCCCCACGCCCCTACAGCTCTTAGGCCCGCCCCTGTCGTCGCCCTTCTTCACCGGAGAACTGCCCACCAAAGTTTTGCTCAAGTTTGTGAGTATGAAAATCTTTCCTATCATAAATCAATGTATCACTCATGACACTTTGAGAATGGCTTTTATACTGATATATGTCAATGTATGAGTGAACGATATTTGTGTAAGAAAGAAACAAAAGTTGTATGACAGCTTCACGCTATACAATGAAGCACTTCACTTTGTGCAGGACGGATTATGCTTAATTGGTTGAACATTTTTGACTCATAATGAAATTATATATGAAAATTATATAATACCGGGAGATATTAGGGATGAAAATAATATAACGACGAACGAAGAAAACAAAAAAAAAACTGATTAGGTGCATTCAGGTAAGTGCGGCATGGGGTAAGTGTGTCTACACCCAATATCTCTTAACAGATAAAACAAATTCTGAAACAATGTCCCATTACTTATGCCCGTAGACAAGATGACAAAAACTATTAAGATTGAATAATGTTATTATTACACATTGTAAAGAAATTTGTCTATGAATTTAAGCAGTCAAAAATGTAAAGTTGTTTTCTAAGACGCTGTGTTATAATTTTGTTGTTACTGTCAGTACAGAATTTTATATTCAATTAAGTAGCAACATATATGTCTAATTTGACATTACACACACTTTGTTGTCCATAAATTAATATTTTTTATGTAAATATTTCAAATTTAAAAACATAATCAATATTTTTCTTAATGGGGGAAGTGCGTCTACATTGGTGTTTCTAAAAATGATTTTTTTATAATTTGCATGTTTAAAATAACAATTATTATTTTATATATTTTATAAATAATCATTTTGACTACCATTTGCATTTAAAATGTATTATAATGCTTGATGAAAAAATTGTAATATTTCATTATACGTAATTTGAACAAATGTATGCTGGACTAACTCGTATGTGGAAGAAATGTATGCCGGAATCACCATACTTTTGAAAAAAAAAATGTATATAATTCTGTATATATTAGGAAATATAAAAATTACTGTTTTACCTACTTTGAGAATAAATAAAAAATAATTTGGGCAGGAATCTACATGTATGATATTGTGGAATAGCTCATCATATTTATATTTCAACCATTTTTGGTTACTTTTGATGAAAAGTTTTTTACTCTAATTAAATTTTGCTGAAAATAATTTGGGTTGATTGATGCATATGGACTTATGTACTTGTATTTATCTTTTAATAGGATGCCCATGACGGGGAGGTAAATGCGGTGAAATTTAGCCCTACTGACAGAATAGTTGCCACAGGGGGTGCCGACAGAAAACTCAAACTGTGGGACGTAACCAATGGTAATGCATATCTTTTTTTTAAATCGCTTGCCTACACATAATCTTATTTTATAATACATCCTTTTTTACATGTTTATATTTAACTACCTGTATCTGTTGTTTGTTGTGGTGAAATCTTCTATTTGTTTTTTCACCAACTTCCCGACTAGATAGAGATCTGAAACTTTCAACATTTACGTAAAATGGATGACATTAGATTATTTAATAATTTTTGACATAATTAAGCTCCCCGAAGTTATTGCTATAGACTTCCGGTGAAAGTCACGTATTTTGGAAAACTAGTCTTGCATTTTATAAATCTAATACCACCCCGTGATATGGTCTTACAGGTGTGTGTAAAAGTAAGGGAGTACTCGTTGGCTCAAACGCAGCGGTGATGTCGGTGGACTTCGACTCGACGGGAGCCTTCATCCTGGGGGCATCAAACGACTTTGCCAGCCGGGTGTGGACGGTTTCTGATCAGCGATTAAGGGTAAGTGGAAAATTGACTATTTTTATTTTTTCTCTGTTTTTTTTTACTGAAATATGTATTACCAAATGTTTTATTGAATACAACTACATGTTCCCTACGTCAGATACTACTATGAGTTTTAAAATATACATACACGCAAAAATACTACATTAACATAATGAACTTTGAACGTAGTCAAATATTTACGCTGTCATTATTGAATTTAACAAATTTAAAATACTATGTATGTATTACATTAAGGTAGATATTATTTTTATATATTTATTTATACTGAATTCCGTGACAGGTCATGTCTCTATTTATTTGATTTTTTTTATTACTATGTTACTACTTTAAGTATTCTATATACAATTTTAATTATTTACTATCATTAGTAGTTATAATATTTTATTTTGTGTATAAATATTTTCTATTTAGGTAATGTATTAATCATAATACGTATATTTTCTATATACATAGGTAAGGTAATAAATGCATTTTTTCAATTTGGTATAATTGTAAATATTTTAAAGCAAAATAATAACATACTTTATGGATGGATAATTTTGTGGCTTGGTGATATTTTTATTAATTAGAAGGTGAATGTGATTTTTTTGTACCACCAAGTTACTGAATATTTGAACACGATCTCTCATATCCTGGATAAATAATCATCTATTATAGTTTTATTTTAACTAAAAAAAACTGTCCTCCTTTGCTGACATTTTGGATTCCGTTGCAGCGTTCATCATCAGGGATGTTATCGCTGATGCATATTAATATTTCATTATGACAGCAACGTCTTATCAATAGTTAGTATGTTTACAAATTCTAATAAATAGCGTTTTAATGATAATGATATATTTTTTATTATTTCTTTCCATGGCGTAAACTTTACATTGGACCTTCAATTTAATTACACTTAATATTTTTTGATCTCTCACTGATTCATTATTTGAGTAAAGATCCACAAATGAGAAGACACATTGTATATAATTTTAACGATATTTAGAAATTAGATAGAATTAATTTTTAGTAAGAAAATATTTTAGATTAAAAATATTTATTTAAGGAATCTCAACAGTATACTTGTTTAAAATGACACCATGTAATGAATAGTTGGTAGTCTAAAAATTGACATCCACGGTATAGAGCATTCAATGAAAAAGTTAAAATTAAAACGAAAGTAGAAATTAAAACTTCTATATAATATTAAAATCATTCTTGTGGTCCTATGACTACTTTTATACATAGAAAAAATATTTATTTGAGGTCTTTTTGAAGAAGTTCCAAAAAAATACTGTCGATGTGTAAACGTCTCAGCTCGCATCACCCCAAAAAATTTCACGAATTATGACGAAAAAGTGACCGAACTCTACCACGGTGACCAAATTTTTATTCAGCACCCATAAACATCAATCCTGCAATACGTTTGAAAATTAAAATGTCTCTTCACATCCCCATAGGTAGGTGAATAAGTTATTCGTTAAATCAGTGTCTTCGTAAAAAATTTAATTCATAGAATAATTATATTTACCTAGCACCTACTTACTTACGTACAACATACAAGGCTGACTCACTGTTTTTTAATTAATGAAATTTTAAAAATAAGTTTACTAAAATTTCATTTTTTATTCCTTCCCAGTAAACTTTACACACAACCAACACGAGATTTGCACACAAGCAAGTAATTGAAAATTCTTCTTATTATATTTTTATGGAAGGTGGGGGGGGGGGGGTTTGGCATTAAAACACCACGCTTTCCAGCTGGGTTGGTGAATTTTTTCCAGCCACCCTTAACATAGGGAATATACACTGTTAACATATGGGTCAGACGCTATTGCCTGTTGGTCTACGAGAGGTATTTTATTTTCCTCCTACCCTGCATACCTGGCGAGCTTTCCCCTATCCACCACCTGGGGATGCATTCATCGTTTCACGTTTTTTGGGTTTTTAGTATATTCGTTGGATATTTTCTTTTAAAAATGATGTCGGTTTCAGATCAAATAATGCAATATTCATTCCATTTTCATTGAGTGAGTTTTCTTTATTCTTTCCATGTGGCTGAGCAGTTCGGAAGATTCGTAGTTTAAGGAAGATAATTTTTGTCGGCTTGCAAGATTATTTTCTGCCCTGTGCCAGTGTGGTATAAAGTAAACTTTATTTTTCTCACTTACATACATACCAGTAGATTTGTTTAGTTCTTGGTGATTAAAAAATACATTATTCAATTTATGTGTTATTATTTTTTATGATTTATTAAGCAACAAGAACATTTTGTATATTTCGGTAAGTATTCATACCTACTGTTACTGTAATTCGAAATTTGACATAATTTGAAATTTTTACAGACTCAAATTGACAATGTCATTGCAAGTTAACCCCTTTGATACCCAAATAATTAGAATTAGCAGTTTGCAGAACTGTAGTATTCTATGATTTAAGTCTCGATTCGGGATCTGAGCGCAATGATACACTTTTTTATTTATTTATTAGAGACACTAACAGGATAATAGGTACATGATACTCTGATAATAAACATTATAGTGAAAACTATGCCCATTATCCCAATTACAAGTGTCTTCGGCACGCTCTAGTAACATGTATTTTTGCAATTAATTATATTTTACATGTACATTTATGTGTATTGTATATTTTATGTTTGAATGTAGTGCGATTAGTATTTAACGAATGATTGATTTAATGGATCTATAGGTTCATGTCATCTTTTAGAAAATGGATGTTGTGTATGAGTGAGTTTTTGAACGAAGATAAGGTATCTGCAAGAATATCAGCATCAATGTTAGGGTCAGCACATTACAAATTATATGTGCGACACAACCTTGTGACTTGATATATGCACTTAGATATATGCACGTATTTATTGCCCGTATTATTACTACCTTATCTGTGACTAGTTCGGATGGCGATCGAATTGCGTGTATGGCGCCGCGCCCGCCAATCGGACCGCGAGGTGCGAGCGAGACCGCTGGTCATCAGTCTCACAAGAACCTCGATATATTTTCACATTCCATAATTCGAATAACTTCTTCAATAATAGCCACATCCCTTTGTGTTAACATTATTATCGATCAACATATTTCGGACCCAAGGTCACTTCACCAGGGTACAATTGTAGGTACACTTAAATTGGAAAATTTGGAAGTATGGACAGAAAACAAACCAAAAAAATAAATATTAGGGAGTTGAACAACTAAATACAAACTTATGTGAAATTTAAAAGTAACTAACTTTTTGTAACTATTTGCCAAAAATATTTGGATATTCATAATATTTAATTTGCTATAGACACTTTTTTTAATTTCTAATTTTTCCAACTGTAATGCTATGTAATTTGTATGTAAATTTTCTAAAACCTTACTTATTGGTAAATTCAGCTATTGGAATATATTAATTGCTCTTTTTACCCCTTTATATTAACTCGTGGCGTCTGCTTGTCCACTTGTCTTCTTGTTTGACGAAAAAACTTTGGATCAATTTTAAACCCCTTTCCCGTGATCCAATCGAGCTGAAACTTTGCAAGCAAATTCGTGGCGTCTGCTTGTCTACTCGTCTTCTTGTCTGACGAAAAAACTTTGGATCCATTTTAAACCCCTTTCCCGTGATCCAATCGAGCTGAAACTTTGCAAGCAAACTCGTGGCGACGATCAAGAAGATCTATCAAATTTTCGTTAAAAAAATTAATAAATTTTTGGATTTTTCAAATTTTGAATAGTTTTTTCATTCAATTTGTTAAGTTGTATGAAAATATTTCAATGCTCTGGTCTGGTAGACGCGAAACCTGATTATAGTATAATTTTGGATTTTTGGAAATTTTTTATTACTCCCTTTAAGTAGCGTCGCCCGACCGAAGCCCAACGCGTAGGTTAAGCGAAAAAAAAATGTTTCAACTAGTAAATGAGAAAGGGAGTATAATAAAAACTTGGTTTTTGTGGGTTACTTTTTAATTTAAACTAAATTGCACTTTGTAATGCTTAAAGGTTGAGTTAAATTTAACACTACTATAGTTTCGAGAGGAGCAGTTCCTCTCATCATCAGATTTAATTTATAATTAAATAATAAATATATAACTATAAATTACACCTGATGATGAGCGGGACTGCTCCTCCCGAAACTATAGTAGTGTTAAATTGAGCTCAATGTGTGTGCGTTACAAATTTCAATTTAGTTTAAATTATAATAATCATGTTGCACTTCAAAGTAACTGCCATTTCAATTAATTATATCATAATAGAAAACTCCTCGGGAAAACAATGAATGTCACTTTTTTATGAAACTGACTTTTTAATGCCATCTGTTGACTTTTTGGGGTACTATTTTACACAATAATCAGAATTGGATAAAACCGTCGTGGTCCCCTGTAATAGTTCGATTTTTATCTGTTTATCCATCGCAAGAAACAGGAATATCTCCCCGCCGAATGTCAAAAAACGTTGTTGTCCATTTGACAGTACATACATTTAATAAACGTACGTACATAGAATATGTTTATATAATAATAACTTGATTCAATATTTATATAAAAAGAGCATAAATGAAAGAAATATGGACTTTGAAACCATAAAAAACTGTTTTTCTCTAAACACACATTTCTTGACATTCATTGTTTTTCCAGAGTCTTCAATTGTTCCTTCATTTTAATATCAACATTTCTGCAGGTTTTATCTATAGAGGGTTATTTGGAAAACATTAATAACCTTGTAGGACTATGTTCCTGCCTTGATTATGAGTCGAAAATGTTCAAGCTATCATGACCTAATATCAATAGTTATGGAGATATGTGACATCAAAGTTTGCATTTTTTTTTCAATATTTCTGACTTTTTTTTATAAAACGTTGGACTACCATTACAGTAACTTATATCGATTACGAAAAATTCATTTGTTTCAATATAAGTTAAATAAAATGATAAAAACTCTGAAAATTTTCCAATTGGAATGTTTTCCAATTGGAATTCGAAGGTTTTTATTTTTTTATTTGACTAGTATCAATGGGAATGAATTTTTCATATATGATATAAGTTACTGTAATGATAGTCCAACGTTTTACAAAAAATAAGTCAGAAATACTGAAAAAAGATAATGTCGCATATCTCCATAACTATTGATATTAGGTCATAATAGCTTGACTCATAATCAAGGAAGGAATATGGTCGTGCGAAGTTATTAATGTTTTCCAAATAACCCTGTATGAAAATAATTACAATGGTTACAAATTATTATGTATTTGTTATGCCTTTACGTGTTTTTTATTTGTGTAACGCAAAAATATGTTTGTTTTGTATTACTTTATGGGTGATTCCCATTTTTTATCAAAAAATACGTAAAAAAATGAAAACGTCCTTGTAGTAAAAGTGATGATGGATCTTATTAGTTTTGGTCTCTCTCTTCAAGGGAAAAATATTCACCGAGCTTGCAGCCCTTAAGGTAGTGAATTATAGGGATTTGAAAAAAAATGTCCTCCATGGTAATGTTACCTCATGTCCGTGGAAGTGACATTTCCTACATGAATGTAATACATATATGGGAGTGACATATTACAAGGAGGTGATACTTTTTGGAAATAACCCTTGCATTACAAAACTATATTTATGTATTTTAATCCACTTTACTTTCATAATAAACAAAAAATAACACAAATCAACTTCTAGATTCAGTCTTAATAATTGACGTTTACCCAACAATTATTTACTTCTAAAATCAAATCTATAAGAACTGAGTTACAGTGTTATTATTATTACTTGCCTAATATTTAACTTCTTAATTATTATTGCATCTTATACAATCTTACTGGAAAAAAATAAAATATGTACCAGTACAACAAACTTAAAAAATCTTAATCGGCTACAACATAAATAAAATCAGGCATGAATCGTACCAACTAATTTGTAGTGATCATATAATTTTATAAACATTTATAAGTAACCTATAGAATATTTGTATATTTTTTAACTTCAACATTATTAAACAATAATTGTCCGCACCGACCAGGCGTAGGTTTGGTTAGGTTAGGTTAGGTTAGGTTAGGTTAGCACAGCCATTATATCATCACGTGGAACAGGGAGTACATCTTCAGGTTCTATCCAAAAATATATAATGTGGTCTTTGGTAGATGTTTTCTTTTTTGTAAATTTCACTTTTGGTTCTTCGCCATCAACTGGAATTACTTGACCAACGAAATGCTGTTCCGTTTTCTGCGACAAAAATCTTGCAACTACCCTCAGTATTTACAATTCAGAATATTTTGAGTTTGTTCAAATCTTTCAGAACAGTGCTGGATTTATGTCACAGAGACATTATTAATCAATTAGTGTATATTATAGATGTCTCACAGAGACGAAACTGTATTAATTATGGGAAAGTAGGTATAGAAGTCATTTGGGTGTAACAGGACTTATGACCTGTCTTTTTATGGTTGGCTTAAGTGATCACTTTACACAATTGTAACATTCGCCATTTCCACCCATGATAGAATATACCATGCTTATTCATTTTTTGGAAGTTGTATATATGTTCAAATTGCGTGAAAAGCTTTCATATATGAGTTGTAAGCGCCTTTTCCATGCGGCCTGTACAAAGCCATTTTCATTCCCCTAAATCCCCACAGATGTCGCTAATGAGAAAATCTACATTTTGATTACGGAATTTTTGGGAGCAATATACTTTATTGTGTGTAATGAAATTCATCCGAATACTTGCATTACACTAGGATACGCCAGGAAATATTATTTCCAATTTTTGTTAAATTCCTTTTTTTACCAGTATTTACAATTCAGAATATTTTGAGTTGTTCAAATCTTTGTCAGAACATGCTGGAATTTAGTCAGAGACATTATTAATCATTAGTGTATATTATAGATGTATCACCAGAGACGACGAAACTGTATTAATTATGGGAAAGTAGGTATAGAAGTCATTTGGGTGTAACAGGACTTATGACCTGTCTTTTTATGGTTGGCTTAAGTGATCACTTTACACAATTGTAACATTCGCCATTTCCACCCATGATAGAATATACCATGCTTATTCATTTTTTGGAAGTTGTATATATGTTCAAATTGCGTGAAGCTTTCATATATGAGTTGTAAGCGCCTTTTCCATGCGGCCTGTACAAAGCCATTTTCATTCCCCTAAATCCCCACAGATGTCGCTAATGAGAAAATCTACAATTGATTTACGGAATTTTGGAGCAATATACTTTATTATGTGTAATGAAATTCATCCGAATACTTGCATTACACTAGGATACGCCAGGAAATATTATTTCCAATTTTTGTTAAATTCCTTTTTTACCAGTATTTACAATTCAGAATATTTTGAGTTTGTTCAAATCTTTCAGAACAGTGCTGGATTTATGTCACAGAGACATTATTAATCAATTAGTGTATATTATAGATATCTCACAGAGACGAAACTGTATTAATTATGGGAAAGTAGGTATAGAAGTCATTTGGGTGTAACAGGACTTATGACCTGTCTTTTTATGGTTGGCTTAAGTGATCACTTTACACAATTGTAACATTCGCCATTTCCACCCATGATAGAATATACCATGCTTATTCATTTTTTGGAAGTTGTATATATGTTCAAATTGCGTGAAAAGCTTTCATATATGAGTTGTAAGCGCCTTTTCAGGTCATAAGTCCTGTTACACCCAAATGACTTCTATACCTACTTTCCCATAATTAATACAGTTTCGTCTCTGTGAGACATCTATAATATACACTAATTGATTAATAATGTCTCTGTGACATAAATCCAGCACTGTTCTGAAAGATTTGAACAAACTCAAAATATTCTGAATAAAAAATGCTGATCAATCCCGATAATCCCAATAATCTCGTCCGATTTTTCGGTTCGGAGGTTGACATCGTAAAATGCCTCGAGATCTCGAGGGATTCCGATCTGGCGGGATGGGGATTGCGTTCCCTAATTGTGAGTTGCGTGTTTGGTTTTCATCCGCTTCAGACACCGGAACATAGTTTGCATTTGTTTCAGATTCGTTTTCGTTCACAGTTGTGTTTTTGTTGAGGTATCCTTCGTCAGTTTTTGAATGTTTTTTGTGTTTTGGCATCTAAAATCAACAATAAATGCATAATAAACAATAACAAAATAAATAAATGAAGCAAGCATTCTGTAAAGTCGCGCCCATATACTATATAATTGCCACTTCCATGGGTCAATTTTTATCCACGGATCCATGGAAGTGACTTTTTTCATTAAAATCTTAGAAACATAACCACTTAATCAACCATGAATATACAAATTTAGTATAGTGTTTTTGATACATAAACGCAATTAAACCACAAAAGCAAAGTTCATTATTGAAGTGTACATACCTTTGACGGTCAACACGGTTGTGACCACTTATGCTTTACGGATTTTGACACTAGGAAACTAAATAAGATTTTCTCGTAGCGGTTACAACGCCGGTAGAAACTGCCAACTGAGTCAAGATGGCAGAAGATTACTTAGTTTATTCACAGTAGCGTTTGGATACATACGCAATATTTTTATAAAATATGACTGGTGTGATATGGAAGGGACAAATAAATTGATCACAAACTTTTATGTATAAAAAAAAAAGACTGTGTATAGTTATAGACATTATGTTTATATATTTAAATAGTAAATTTATTGAAGTTAATATTGGCAATCTTTTTTACGTATTTATTATAGGGAGAGAAAGACACGATATTTTTTTTCCCACAAAGCTAGAGTAATCACACCCACGGAAGGGACATTTTTGATGGTTTGGCACTTAATAAAAAAATAACTATGCACTTAATTTACATATATATATATTCTAAATTTACAATATATTACTTATATTTTGTGAACATAAATCACGATCCCGGTATTTGAGTACTACAGCTTGGAAAAATGATAGTCACACTGGTTTTTTTCAAAAATGGGAATTACCCTTATAGACTTTTTTCAAGAGCTGAGTTTTCTAGAATTTGAATTTCATGTGGTTGAGATGGAATATTCAATATATTTCGTCAATTAATACAATTAGAAGTATAAAGCGGCACAAAATCTACGAACGTCCTTGTACACGGTACAGACATTTATCTCGACCAAATCTCCGAAACCTTTCTCATCCCATGTACGCGCGCAAAATCAGCAAAACAAACACAGTAGCGAATTACCGCGTCATACAATCATTAATTTATATTCGAAGAAGTCTGCTATCACTATTGGGATTAATTTAATCGAACAGTTATATTCATAATTGAACACCGCTTACCTCGCCCATCTAAAGTACTATTTCCCGGCGTTGGCGCATTCCACCAGATCAATCATCTTGCATCTCCAGCATCTGTTATGCGTCTCTTGACTACTCCATTTTATTATCCCATCACACACCCGGAAGGTTTGATTATGGTGTTTTTGTACACTCAAATCTTTTATCAGCTATTACTAAAGAGTAAATATGTTTTTGTATGTCTATTTTTTATACTTCAAATAGCGCGTATGACGCATGAAGTGTTGTCGAAACATATCATATCTGTAGTCGGCAGAAACCGCGTTTATTTATACAGGGTTATTTGGAAAACATTAATAACCTAGCAGGACTATTTTCCTGCCTTGATTATGAGTCGAAAATGTTCAAACTATTATGACCTATCAATAGTTTAGGAGATAGGCGACATCAAAGTTTTTGTGTCGTGAATTGTGTAGTGAATTTTTCGTAAGCGATATGAGTTACTGTAATGATAGTCCAACGTTTTACAAAAAATAAGTCAGAAATATTGAAAAAAAAAAATGCAAACTTTGATGTCGCATATCTCCATAACTATTGATATTAGGTCATAATAGCTTAAACATTTTCGACTCATAATCAAGGCAGGAATATAGTCCTGCGAGGTTATTAATGTTTTACAAATAACCCTGTATATAATTCTGAAAATAGCAATCATTGCTACTAACGCCGTCAATTTTGACGTTATTGTGTTTTACAGGTTTGGAATTAATGAATTCAGCGAATCGGAAAGCTATAAATTGTTAAGCTATTCACAATTTGTGAATATGTTAACGATTGTTTATAACATTGATGAGATGAATACAGAATCGCTGATGGAGCTAAACGGTGTACCGGTGTGTTCCAGAAATGCTTTGAAGATTGAGTAAAGCGCTGGTTTCAGTATTTTATATGTGAAGACTTCTTTGATTGGGATAAAATTAATATTGATATTTATCGGTAATATTTTATTTATTTATTTTTTTAACGCCCTTATGGGCTTATACAAAATATAAAATAAAATAAAATCACATAAGACAGATATGCAGTTAAAAAGATTCAAGTACATATAATAGATTTGTGTAAATTAAAAAGAGAAGTTTAAACAGGAAGAAGAAAAAGAAATATATCTAAAAAAATCTAAAATACTACTGTATTGAAGCAAATGAATTTTTCACAATAGACATAAGTTATTGTAATGATAGTTCAATTTTTTGTAAAAAATAAGTAATAATTGAAAAAAATGCAAACTTTGATATTGCATATCTCCATAACTATTGATATTAGGTCATGGTTGCTTGAACATTTTAGACTCGTAATATAGTCGGGAATCAACCGGCCAAGTTTCTGCCGTTAGCTCTGGTACACCCTGTAGGTATATGTACGCAGAATATGCTTTCTTTACAGATATTACTTTCATAATGTTTCACTCTAGCAATAAATACGTCAAATTTGACACACTAGGATATTTATACGATATTGGATATAGACGATGTCTCAGGCTCGTCTTGAATGATCACCCGCAATGTGAATGTCCTGGCTTAACTCCTTTGTGTCGGTGGTGTAACCTAGGTCTACATGTCATGGAAAATATGAAATATCTACCTTGTTTACGAAAACTAAAACGTCACATTTTTGTAATCATCGAATAGACATTTTCACACCGAAATGACTAAATTAAACTGTTACGAATGTACGGATTTTTTTAATTAAAAAATATTTGTTCATTACTCTCGTCTTTTCGGTCAGTGTGTAAAAGAGAGCAGAATATTGCACGTCGCAGTTGAATCGAGCAAGAAAGAGCACGACAATACCACACATTTCGTGTAGGACAGAGATGGCGGTTGCTTGGGTTTCGGTGAATGAGAAAACAATATCGAAAGAGCACGGTCGGAGTCGCGTAACACGTGTTAGACAAAGACGGACTGCAGTCGTCGCGTCATTGAATTTTGTTGGCAATAATACGTCGGCGTGAGCGCACGCAAATTCGATATGCCATGGTTTTATGATAATTTACTAAAATAATGCAAACATGTATGTTTACCTTACATAATTATATAAAGGACCTTTAAAAAGTCTTATCTGTATTGAAAAAATATTTTTTTAACATATATTTAATTATCGATTTTTAATCATGTAACACTGTGTTACATCACCGTTCCCGAAGGTATTTTTTAGCACAGTCTTTTAAGAATAAAGAATGGTACGGGGACCCCAAATCAAAATTCATTTAATTTGTACAGGGTGCACCAGAACTAGCAGCAGAAACTTGGCCGGTAGATTCCTGACTATGTTATAATTCTAAAATTACCAAGCAACCATGATCTATAATATCAACAGTTATGGAGATATGCAATATCAAAGTTTCCATTTTTTTTTCAATATTTCCGACTTTTTTTTGCAAAAAGTTGAACTATCATTACAGTAACTTATATTGATTGTGAAAAAATTATTTGCTTCAATACAACTTAAATAAAATGATAAAAATCTTGTAAAAATATATATTTTTTCAATTTTTGCAAGGTTTTTATCATTTTATTCGACTTGTATTAAAGCGAGTGAATTTTTCACAATCGGCATAAGTTACTGTAATGATAGTTCAACTTTTTGAAAAAAATGAGTAAGAAATCTTGAAAAAAATGCAAACTTTGATATTGCATATCTCCACAACTATTGACATTAGGCCATGGTTACTTGAACATTTTAGACTCATAACACAGTCAGGAATCTACCTGTCAAGTTTCTGCAGCTAGCTCTGGTACACCCTGTACATTAATATTTTTGTCAAATAAATAACTGCATGTACGCCGCGCGCCGTCACTGGCACCCTCGCAGCATAAACATCTTTATTTGCAGGCCTGACGCCAAAACCTCAAAATTAAAACATTCCTTCTCCATCCTCTTCCTGTCAATAAAATCATTGTCTCCATTGATTTATTGGAAAATTCATACTGTTGAGAATGGGAATATTTTACGGTTTTCAAATTGCCATAGAAATATGCAATCATCTTTTTATGAAGGCACCTCGACCGATACTCAAGCAAACGTATTTAAAATTTCCAGCAAAACCTACGGGAAAACTTTTTATGGCGTGCAACACACAGGATGTTTCTTGCTAGTAGCAAAAACTGGGATATCTTCTTCATTAAATTTTGATTAAAATATTCTTTATCAAGCGACATAAAACGTTTGTGTATCATGAAAGTAACTTATTTTGGATATTAAAAATTCATTTGTGTTGTTACACGTCAAGCAAAATGAATTTTTAATATTTAATTTTAATTACTTTCTTGATAGTCTAAAGTTTAGCAAAAGATTAGTCCGAAATTTTGGTAAAAAGTGTAAATTTTGATGTCGTTTTGATTTCATCCAAAGTGTAAAAAATGTTTTCTATTACTTCTTGGGTAAACACTTTATAACTTTGTGGTGACATATTCAATAATTAAATTAAATAAAAACAACTTTGTAAACACCACTGAAATATTTTTATTCACACCTCTACATGTTACGCAAACAAAGTTCCCTTCCTCAGGAGGATAACCAGTATACTAAAATTAAAGAACATATGTAGACTAAAATTAACAAGGGGGGGGGGGGGCGAGTGGAATGTAGGCGGATTAAATGGAAGAGCAGGTAAGTACAATTAAACAAATAGCCAAAAATAACGGTTATAATTCGAAATTAATTGATAATATTTTTAAAAAAAATTAAGAAAAAATATTACGATTCTTATTTATATCCTCAAAAAAATATATCGATAAAAAATGGAGAAAACTATTATTTATTAATAATTTAATATCTAATGCAATTTCAAAAAACATACCTAACAATTTTCTTCCCGCTTTCTATACCAACAATAAATTAAAAAATTACATCATAAACAATAAGGATAAAGAAAGCTCTATTAAAAAATCGGGAATTTACAAATTAGAATGTAAAGATTGTACGGCTTTCTTCATTGGCAAAACAACCCGAAATGTAGAAACAAGAATTAAGGAATATTTGAAATGTTTAAATAGTAATGGATATTCGGAATTTGCCAACCATTTAATTGAACAGAACCATACTTTTGACAGCAATTTAGGTCTTAAAATAAAACATATTAATAAAAATAATAGACAATTAGATAGTTTGGAAGTTTTAGAAATAAGAAAAAATATCAACCTTAATAACAATATAATAAATAGCCAAATTCAATTCCCAAACAATCCGATTCTTAATATTTTTCCAATTTTAAACAAAAAAACCCAACACTCTCATTACCAAACACTTACCTATTCCGCCCCCCCTGCTCTTCCATTTACTCCGCCTACATTCCACTCGCCCCCCCCCCCTTGTTAATTTTAAGTCTACATATGTTCTTTAATTTTAGTATTCTGGTTATCCTCCTGAGGAAGGGAACTTTGTTTCCGTAACATGTAGAGGTGTGAATAAAAATATTTCAGTGTTGTTTACAAAGTTGTTTTTATTTAATTTAATTATTGTTTTCTATTCAAAATTGATGAAAAAGATTCCCTGGAAACTTTTTCTATAAGACATATATTTATGGAAACATATTTTATTGAGAAGTTGCTGTTTAAGAGTCACCACACACAAGAATCATAATTTTTTTTGGTGAGGTATAACACATAAAAAAATTAAATTGCTAATATTTGCTAGCTATCATTGTAATGAAATATTATATGTATCATCAATTAAATAATAAAAAAAGGAATCAATGAATCAAATAGAAAATAATACTTGGAATAATTCGCTCCAGAAACGTGTTTCTTTCTGGAGAATTTGAGAAATGAGATAATTCATTCCACAACCCAAAAATATTTATGGTGATCAAGACGTAGAGCGAGTTCTAACCGTAACACGTAACGAGTCCAACCAATCGTAAGCCAGAAGCAGGCAGCGCGGCTCCGCGATTCGATCATTCCATCCTTGATCGTTGAGCTATTAACAAGCATTAATCGTGTAAACTTGGAACCAGAAAACAAAAAAAAACAAAATGTATCGAATAATAATTGGTGACTTCTTAAACCCCAAGACCGCTTGCAATCTTACTTCTTTCTTCGCTTGAACCAGAAAACGCTTTTGATTTTGAAAGTCTATTTTTTTTTTAATGGACTTTCAAAATATATATAACACCCTGATGATGGAAAGGTATTTCCGAAACAGGTGTAATTAATCAAATAATATAAGTAGATTTATACAAATAATACAATCAATATTTTTAATAATAATATTTATTAAAATTTAATTTACTTTGAATTGCGATACAAAACTTAACGTTAATCTATTTTTTAATGAAAAATATTATTGAAATCATTAAAACATAAATTACTTATATACCAAATTGAATATATTTAAAACCAAATATTAAATGTAATAATGTATATAAAATAAGTTCAAGTTTGTAGCGAACTTTAAAAAAAAATTAATACCGGCATGAAGCATGTCTTCAACTTCTTTCGATTAACTCATTTAAATATAATATTATTTATACAGGGTGTCTCATAGATAGTAGCGAAAACTACGCAGGTGGATTCCTGCCTTGATAATGAGTCGAAAACGTTCAAGCAACCACGACCTATTATCAAAGTAGGAAACTACCTGTAAGAATTTTTTCTACTAACTATAAGACACCCTGCATCTTTTCGACTTACGATGCTTCTGATATTTTGAAAAAATACGGAAGTAACCAAATTTTTTACTCCCTTTCTTTTAACTCGTAGCGTCTGCTTGTCTACCGAAAGAACTTTGGATCGATTTTTAACCCTTATCCCGTGATCCAATCGAGCTGAAACTTTGCAGGCAGACTCGTGGCGACGATAAAAATGATATAACTAGTCGTTTAAAAAAAATTATAATCATATTCAACGTTCCCTCTAATTTTTCTATTGTGTGTGCGGATCTTCGAAACATCTGTGCAGTGGCGTAAATACATTTACACCCGCCCCCACCCCCCCCCCATAAACACACATACAATTTCTCATTTAAATTTATATTTTTAGGTTATTCATTAATCACAGTGATTTTATATAATAATAACACTAACAAAGACAATTTTTGAAATAAAAAAAAAGGAAAAAAAAATATTCGTTGATATTATATCAAATATTAAATACTAAACTTGTAGAATTTTCTTTTTATTTATATTTAATCTATATATTTGAATGTTTGTTTTTTCAAAATAAACATTTATTAAAATGTAGTATTTTCACTTTTATTCAAAATTATTCTTATTAAATTTTCAACTACGTAAAAAAATCTTTCTACGAATTTTGTCGCATTTCTATTGTACCTACTTTTTTAAACGGAATACATATACTAATGGACCGGCCCTGGGAGATTCAATGCCCCAAAGCATAAACACTAGAAAGTAGGTAATTTTATGAAAATTGCATTGTGCATGTATTGA
Source organism: Agrypnia vestita (assembly GCA_016648135.1). Lineage (NCBI taxonomy): Eukaryota > Metazoa > Arthropoda > Insecta > Trichoptera > Phryganeidae > Agrypnia > Agrypnia vestita. The sequence continues at coordinate 244,677 of JADDOH010001919.1, forward strand.
TTCGTGCGTTCGAGCAAAACTAAAATCTGGCAAAGGAAACTTTCTATTATAATATTGACTGTGCGGAGGGTAAAACATGTGTGCGGAGACATTTTGGTAGGTGTGCGCGCGCACACGCGCACACCTTACAGGGAACATTGATCATAGTATAATTTTGGATTTTTCGAAATTTTTTATTACTCCCTTTCTTAGCGTCGCCCGACTCGAGTCCGGCGCGTGAAGTAGGCGCGAAACCTGTTTCATCTAATAATGAGAAAGGGAGTATAATAAAAACACTTGATTTTTAAGGGTTACTCTTTTTCGAATTATATTGTATGTTTGTTTGTATTGTATAATTCAAATAAACATGAAAGTTCGAATTGCTTAAAAAGTATTGTCGCGTTGTTCTTTCTTGCGAATGTTCCTTTTGAATGTTTTGAATGTTTGAATGTTTGAGGTTGGCGCCGCAGCTCTGGGCAAATTCATTTGCTGCGGGGAACATCATCAATTTCGCGAAGAGTATTTGCGCTCAATTAATTGTTAAAAAACCACCCCACCGTCGTGATTAACAAACTAGTCCTTCTCGCAAAACAATCATTACGTATTGTGCGGCTCGCCACGCAAAACCCGTCGGGCCCTGGGGACGTGAATCACGAAACGATATCCAATCCTCTTTTTACTCCCTTTATATTAACTCGTAAAAATTCTACTGTCAGCAGTAATTTCTTGAGGATATCACTGAAAGTGGGCGCCACGAAATTTTCTCCCGAATTTCGAAACGGTGTAGGCTCCGGCTGGCTCTTGTAAGGCGAGGATCTCCATCACTCGTCTCTTGCGTAATAATGATTAAACTCCCCCCGGCTCGTATACGATGTTGATCGCCGTGTCTCGCAACGGCGATTGGATTCCTCCGGGCTTGTATACGATGGTGGTCTCCGTGAATCATAATTTTCGGAACAGTAATTAGTCTCCTGGTTTGTATACGATGACGTTTTTCGTAACTTGTAACGGCGATTGGGCTCCGGTTGGCTTCTGCGATGCGTCGATCTCCACGTCTCGGTGTTAGCGGAGCGATAATAATGACGGGACGACATCTTGAAAGCACTCACTCTACACTTCACAATTATTTTATATTTCCACGGTCACTTGCACAATCTCAGGGGGTGGATTCTGGCCTTCCCTCCACTGGAGGTGTCACGCTGACGTGAAGGCTGCACCGTTGGGCGACAATTGAAACTGGGTGGTTTGTTTCAAACTATGTGCGCAAATGACAAAGCCGTGGAAAGAACTGAAAAGTTTATTTTTAAGAACAATTTATTAATAGTCAGTAAATCACAAATGTACATACCTAGCGGAAAAGAACACACAGAAATATAGACAGTCGAAATATAAAAGAGCACACAGAATATAAAATACAATTAGCACAAGCACTTAGGTCTCTGGCGTAGTCACAAAATAATAATTAAGGCGGACTTCTCGGAGATAAATACTCGACGAGACTCGAGCTTCACATAAGCTCGACTTGATACGGTCCGGCAGGAGAACACTCGGCTGCGGCGGCGATACCGCTTCCTAGGTTCGCCAGGAATCCCTCCCGGACACCTCCTAGTCAGGCGAGGGCTGTTGGAGTCTTCCGAACAGAGTATCCTCGCTGGGAGTAAAAGCGGACCGCTTTTATAGCTATTCGGCGGCAGTGGGGATGGATTAGCAAACAACCGTTTATTTGCTGTTGCTAGGCGGAACTCCCGGCAGTAAAATTCGCCAAAAATGTGCCGCTTTGGGAAGTTTGGTAATTACGCAGCCGTGCGGCCGGGTTTAATGGCTTCCAAGAAATAGCCACAGGTACGGGATTTTCGTTTACTCCCAGGTGCACATATCAACGTACTACTCAATTTCGTACGAAAACGCATCCAGTGTGCGGCCGGCGTAACGTTTGAGGACGGCTTGGGTGATGTCTGTGTAACACCGGCCGAAGAGCGGCAGCCTCTCGGCGGTGCAATCAATTTTGTAGCAACACATTGTGCGGCGTTATACTTCTCGTTAAATCACGCTTCTTCGTTACTCCTGCCCCTTGCACGCCGTTCCTCCGCTGCTCTACAGCGGCGGAGAACCAGCCCACTCCAGGGAAGCTGGACGGCCAGATCTGTAATACGCTGCGTCTTTTTTTTTACTCCCTTTATATTAACTCGTGGCGTCTGCTTGCTTGCCGTCAACAAAACTTGGGATCGATTTTTGACCCTTTTCCAGTGATGCAATCGAGCTGAAACTTGGCAAGCAGACTCATGGCGACGATCAAGAATATCTATCAAATTTTCGTTATTAATAATTATAGTATAATTTCGAATTTTTAAAATTTTTATTGGTTTTTTCAAATTGGGATCATTAGAAAAGTTTGATTACGGCGGCCCGATAACGTCACGGAATATTTTCTAAATTTGAATTACTCCGTCGGTATGCGTAATAGGTACTTCACTACGAATGTCGAAAATCTAAATTGACTGACAAATGTTTTTAGAATTTAAGCTTCAAAGCATGAAGTGTCTTATCAAAGCTGAAAACAGCTGACATTTTAGAAATATATTAAATTACTGTAAGTTTAGTGTTATGTTATATGTTTTAATTCGTCTTTAATTGTTGTTATATTTTACAAAGAAAGGGAGTATAATGAAAACTTGGTTTTTATGGGTTACTTTTTTTAATTTTTACGCTTCAACAGGCCAGGTGGCCCAATTACAGAAGCCAAATATGCCACAAAACACCCAGGCTTGAGTAAATCATACAGTGAATGGACACCCACCGCACTCCCAGGACCGTTTTATGAGCGAAGGCTCCCATATCGGTCCTGCTCATACGTCGCCAGGTTGACAATTTTTTTCACTAATGGCCTTTCCCGTGCGGCATCGTGTAAAAGGCGACGCCGCAAGGTTAAATCATACAAATTAAATTGTGACCTCACCGGGAATCGAACCGGAACCCTCGGTGTGAGAAGCCAGCGTCATATCCACTGCGCTACGAGGGCCGCCGTCTTGATCAAATACCTCAAATCACCAATAGGCATGATGACAGTATTAAAGAATGAAAGAATAAGTGATTTTAGAGAAGAAAATAGTTTGAAAGGATTCTAAAAAATGATCCAGTTTTAATATACACATTGAGATTAATAAGAGTTTCAATAAAATAAAAGCATAAAATTCTGCATTCGGCCATTTTAACTGAAACACCGGTCAGAGCGAATGACGTCACGTATAATTTACCATCACCGTGTCTCTTGAGCTGTTGTCATAGACACAATGCAATGTTTACTTAGGCTTGACGTCACGTAGCCTAAGTAAGACTCCTGACGAAGAGACGGGTACGCCTCGAAACCGGTAGACTAAAAATCTCATAAAATAAAAATATTATTAAAATTAATAAAAGTTTAAATTAACATTATTTATATTATATATTTAAAGATATTTTTTTTAAAATTATATGAAATTTAAAAATATAAAATTATTTAAATTTTAATAATTATAATCTTAATTAAAGTTATGGGTTATATTTAAGATGTTATAGGTTAAAGGTCACTGTCTCCTTAACTAAATCGGGGCTTGTGATAAAGGAGTCAGGTTAATCTGTTGTGGAATCTAAACAATAACGATATTCTCTAAATTAAAAAAATTAAAAAATTAAATCGATTTAATAAATGAGCTATTTTTGTTTTAGAAAAGTATGTTTAAAAAACTTACCCATAAAAACTAAGTTTTTATTATACTCCCTTTCTCATTTACTAGTGGAAACAGGTTTAGCACTTAACCTACGCGTTGGGCTCGAATCGGGTGACGATCGAAAGCGAGTAATAAAAAATTTTGAAAAATCCAAAATTTTATTATAATTATTAATTTTTTTAAACGAAAATTTGTTAGATCATTTTTATCGTCGCCGCGAGTCTGCCTGCAAAGTTTCAGCTCGATTGGATCGCGGGAAAAGGGTTAAAAATCGATCCAAAGTTTTTTCGACAGACAAGCAAGCAGACGCTACGAGTTAAAAGAAAGGGAGTAAAAATATGTATTTAAAATATATGGAACTTTATGAATATATTTTATTTTGATGATTATCCATACTAAAATGTGATACAAAATGCAAGGAAGCTGTGAGAAAATGTATTAACAAAATAAAGATTTTAAAAGCAATTCACTGATTATGGGAAGAATTAAATTTTCGTTAATTAAGTATTTTAAATATATACGATAATATCGTAACGTGTTTAATTTAACTAGGAATATTATATTGCTATCTTCCGACTCTATTAATTTGAATTATATTTGTGTTTAATTATAAATAAATAATTTAAAACATTAAAATGGTGTTCGACCGCTGGAGAATTTCTGTTTGTACCATCCTTAGTTGATTAACAAAGCAATACCCGATAATTAGCTACAAATTGGTTGTTCACGTGCGCGGTAGCTACCGGGGAGGCTGCTAAGACGATGGAGCGTCGTCGCTCTGAAATCGCGAGGAAAGCCGAAATTCTGGTTTTAAAATGAACGCTACGAAACCTGCACTCGCAGACTACATGTTGAGCTCGTAGTAATCGAATCAGAGCATTTGCACATTGAATGCTTCAATGCCTGAAATTCCATGCTCAAAATAAATACCTCTTGCAAAGTTGTCAATAATACAGTTGTATATAATATTATCACGGGTTGGAAGTTAATTACCGATTGATTAATTAATTATTATATGGAAAAAGTCACTTAACATGAATTGAACTTAACGGTATTCAATAAATCACACTATTTCGTAAGCTATCATTCGTCAATGATCATTTTATTATCGCTGGGAACACTTTATTTAACCTTCCTTCCAATTCTCGCTTGTAATAGTCGTATTTATTTATTTCGTATTTAGCGAGTTATTAGGTGTAGTGTTGATCCTGACGAAGAGACGGGTACGTCTCGAAACCGGTAGACCTAAAATCTGGTAGTGGTTTTTACAAAGTTAACTAACAATCTATTATAATGTCTAACCACAAATTTAATGCTTTAAATATTAATAATATTAATAATTTACTTTAATTTACTTGTTTACACTTTTGTTTGTTCATATATGTATACACTTTTTACTTTAATTTACTTTACATATCTTTTTATTCTTATTTACTTTTTTTCTTATACCTTTACTACTTTACTTTACTTTCTTCTTATTCTTTAATTACGCAACCATAAAATTAGACATTTTAATGGACACCCAATGAATGAAATGGCTATTTACCTCAGAACAGGTAATTTATGTATCTAGCGAGGTAGGTAACGATAAAGGCCTGCAAAAAAAACTGTAAATTGTACTTATTACTATCTTACTCATAAACTCTGTTGTTATCATAATCTTACCATTAATCATGTCTGAGCTGTTATAAGCTGTTATAAAAAATATGTTTTCTAGCTAATATTAGGTCCTTACATATGAAATTGGCGTTTTGCCGTACTGGCAAATTTAATCTCAAATATCTTCTCTTTGGTTAGGAATTCCAAATCCAAATTTATACAGCTATTTACTCATGTATTTGTGTTTTGAAAATTATAATTCATTTGTTTTTTCCTCAATTGTTTTTTCTTTGCGTCACCCAGTTTACAAAATGAAAAACTTGAAATATCGCGCTATTTACGAGTACGAGTTCCACCGTGGCACCAGTGCTGCAGAAACGGCTCGAAGGATTAATGATGTGTATGGCGACGGTGCCGCAAAACAAAACACATTGCGTTTTTGGTTCCAACGTTTTCGTTCTGGAAATTTCGACCTGCAGAACAAGCCCCGTGGACGGCCGGAGACCAAAGTTGATAATGAAGAATTGAAGGCTATTGTGGAAGCGGATCCATCGCAAACCACATCCGAGTTAGCTGCAGGCTGCGGTGTTAGTGATAAAACTGTTTTAATCCACTTGAAGCAAATTGGTAAGGTGAAAAAGCTTGAATGGTGGGTACCTCACGAATTGAGTGAAGCAAATCAACAAACGGGCGTTGACTGCTGCGTTGCATTACTCAACCGGCACAATAATGAAGGGATTTTAAATCGAATCATTACCTGTGATGAAAAGTGGATCCTGTACGATAATCGGAAGCTCTCATCGCAATGGCTGAACCCTGCGAACCAGCCAAACCATGCCCCAAGCGAAAATTGACTACAAAAAAGTTACTTGTGAGCGTTTGGTGGACTAGTGCTGGTGTCGTTCACTACAGCTTTCTTAAATCTGGCCAGACGATTACGGCAGATGTCTATTGTCAGCAACTGCAAACCATGATGGAAAAGCTAGCTGCTAAACAACCGAGGCTGGTTAATCGCTCTAGGCCACTGCTGCTTCATGATAACGCTAGACCACACACTGCACAACAGACGGCTACCAAATTAGAGGAGCTTCAATTGGAATGTCTAAGACATCCACCGTACTCTCCGGACCTTGCCCCAACAGATTACCATTTTTTTCGAAATTTGGATAACTTCTTGCAAAGGAAAAAATTTAACTCCGATGGGGCAGTCCAAACCGCCTTCAAAGATTTTATTGATTCCCGTCCGAATGGTTTTTTTAGTAAAGGGATCGATGAACTACCTATGAGATGGCAAAAGTGCATAGATAGCAATGGTACATACTTTGATTAAATAAATATATTATAATTAAAAAAAATCGGCTTTATGTTCCTCCCATACTAAACGCCAATTTCATATGTAAGGACCTAATAAATGCCGATTTATCGGCACTGAAACCGAAAGATGCGACTTTTAGTAATATTTATGCGTTATATTATGCTCACCATAAGACATATTTTTAACAGCTTCATTACATTCAGTAATAAATTTTTATCGCTTCAATTAGTGTCAGGAAATCTAATATATAATAATGTGTTCAGGACACAAATAAATTCCTGATGTAATTTGATCGCGTGTAATTGCAAATCGCTACTGACGGCGATAGTGTTTCGGTAAAAGCACAATAATAAATGAACTCTTTTAACCATACATGCGAGGTAATCCATAAATTAATTACCATAAGGTAGTGACTGTCAAAACCGTTGCTTAAACCTGTTACACTATAACCGTTATTTGAGATTTCATCTGATTGTGTCGATGATTGGTAACCGTTACCAATAATCAGACACAAATCTCAAAAACGATTATTAAAACGATGGTTTTTACCGTCACTAGGTACAGTAGTAAAAAATTAATCAAGATAGATTGTAGAAATCTCACAGATATTTATATGGGAAACGTGTGTGGAAGTCTTTATAGAGTGGCCCAGGACTTACGACCAGCATGAGCTGGATAAAGTGATCATTTTACACAATGTAACTTTCACCGATTTCACCGTAAGAATATTCACAAATTATCAAATTTTTGAACATTGTATATACCTATGTTCCAAATTGATTTCTTTCATAAACATGATTCCCAAGTACCTACAGTGAATGGTAATCACCGCTTACCCAGGACCGTTTTAAGAGCAAAAGCTTCCTTGTCGATCCTACTCAATCGTCTCCAGGTTGACATTTTTTTAATACTACTTTGCAAGACCGTGCCGCCCCGCAGCGTCGTATGACCGCCGCGTGACCGCACGGCCGCAGAAACAAACCATTGTGAAATAGGACTTTATTAAAAAAAAAATGAAATAAAACAAAACAAAAGTCGTATGACTTATACATAAAACACGAATGACATCATAAGTAAAATAAATCCAAGCAAAACCGAATTAAATATATTATTAAAACAAAATAAATTAAAGATTCCCAAGTATACACATTCATCTACTTATTTCAAACATTCGTTGCCTACGAGTAAAAAAATGATGACAGTAATTATCAAGGAACTATGTTATGAAATGCCACCCTTGTCTAAATATTTTTGAGTGTTTAAATTTTTTCACGTACACAATTACTGGATTTTTGTCTCCAGAGGTATCAATTAATCAATATATATTATACATTTGATAGATATCAATTAAGCCAGCCAATGACATGTCACAAGCCCTTGTAAACTCCCAAAGACTTTCATATCTGCTTTCCCATATAAATAGTTTCGTCTCTGAGAGACATCTATGATATCAGTAACATCTATATTCTATAATCTCAGATAAATCCTTCCTTTTCCAAATAATTCATAACCTTATTGATTCTCCTGAAATCACCAGCTTGCTAGCTTTTCAAGTCCCACTCCTACCAGACAGAAGTATCTATTTTCCCTTCCAACTTCCCACGCATATGCTCAGATTATAATAACCTTTTGGATTCAATATATTTTTTTAATACTAAATATGAAGAGTATTGTCATATGGTGAGGCAGATACTAGAAACTCGTCCCCCTCCCTGACCACGTGCATTATAATACGTTACGAACCCTCTTATGTTTATGTTAAAGTTAAATTAGGAACAACTGTAAAAAAAAATTATCAGTTATTCATATCAAATTGACTTATCTATAATTGTCTTATCTGTGTCATCCTTTGTTTGTGGGAGACACTTAATTATTTTTTCTGTGTTTTGTCTTACCGAACAATTATGTCTCCCTGTTGGATGACCGAATAAAATAAAATAAAAAATACATCTTGAATGCCAGCATTTAATTTATAATTCAACATTTTATCGTATATGCCAGCTTTTGGGCTTCATTTTTGAAAAGCCATTCTTCAATTTATCATGTTGCGTGTGCAGCGTGTAGTTGAAGATCTAAACAGGTTAAATTTGCACATTTTGATGAACAATCCGCCAATCCTTATTTAAACTGAACACCGAAGGCTGCGTTATTGAAAAATCACGATAAATCGTTATTGTATCGATTTCGCCGCCCTATCTCGATACCGATTCATCTTTCCTTCCAAGTACACCTTCCTCGCTGACCTGATGACGTTTAATCTGATCAAGCAGTTGTTCCGGATGACGGACGACTTCAGACTCCTCCGCCCTCTATCGGTCGTATAATTCCGTCATAAATCAAGAAGAAATGATAATAATTTAACGTTTCGTCAATTTTCTACTAACGTTACAATCTTTGTATAAACTTTCACATACCGGTTATATGGATTGAGGTGACGGGTGCCAAGTTTTGTATTAATTCAATAATTTCTACTATACTATTATATTAGGTCCTTACATATGAAATTGGCGTTTTGCCGTACTGGCAAATTTGATCTCAAATATCTTCTCTTTGGTTAGGAATTACAAATCCAAATTTATACAGCTATTTACTCATGTATTTGTGTTTTGAAAATTATAATTCATTTGTTTTTTCCTCAATTGTTTTTTTCTTTGCGTCACTCAGTTCACAAAATGAAAAACTTGAAATATCGCGTTATTTACGAGTACGAGTTCCACCGTGGCACCAGTGCTGCAGAAACGGCTCGAAGGATTAATGATGTGTATGGCGACGGTGCCGCAAAAGAAAACACAGTGCGTTTTTGGTTCCAACGTTTTCGTTCTGGAAATTTCGACCTGCAGAACAAGCCCCGTGGACGGCCGGAGACCAAAGTTGATAATGAAGAATTGAAGGCTATTGTGGAAGCGGATCCATCGCAAACCACATCCGAGTTAGCTGCAGGCTGCGGTGTTAGTGATAAAACTGTTTTAATCCACTTGAAGCAAATTGGTAAGGTGAAAAAGCTTGAAAGGTGGGTACCTCACGAATTGAGTGAAGCAAATCAACAAACGCGCGTTGACTGCTGCGTTGCATTACTCAACCGGCACAATAATGAAGGGATTTTAAATCGAATCATTACCTGTGATGAAAAGTGGATCCTGTACGATAATCGGAAGCGCTCATCGCAATGGCTGAACCCTGCCGAACCAGCCAAACCATGCCCCAAGCGAAAATTGACTCCAAAAAAGTTACTTGTGAGCGTTTGGTGGACTAGTGCTGGTGTCGTTCACTACAGCTTTCTTAAATCTGGCCAGACGATTACGGCAGATGTCTATTGTCAGCAACTGCAAACCATGATGGAAAAGCTAGCTGCTAAACAACCGAGGCTGGTTAATCGCTCTAGGCCACTGCTGCTTCATGATAACGCTAGACCACACACTGCACAACAGACGGCTACCAAATTAGAGGAGCTTCAATTGGAATGTCTAAGACATCCACCTTTTACTCTTACTTTATAATATAGATATTCTAAAACTATTATATAAAAACTTTTCACAATTCACTGTGGTCTTTTTTTAGTATTTTTAAGAACAGAATTATACTTTGAAGTAAAAAATAATTATAAATATTAAAATAATATTTTTGTGAAAAAAATACAAAATTATGCCACCATCTTTTTATAGCTTTTATATATGTAAGCACTGATGGCATACCAATTGCTTCATTTTGAAGTTCTACACCTAAAAAATACATCCTATACAAGCAAGGGTAATTAAGGGGTTGATGCTTAAAACAAAGAAGACAAAGGTGCAGTCGATTACCTGTTCCCTGTGAGATATATGTCAATTTTAAATAAATAGTTCACCCTTGAAATAAGGATTCACCATTTTAATAATGAAATAAAATTAACACAATTCAAAAAGAATTCGTTGACTCTTAATATAAATAATTAGCGTGGAACACGCGCCCTAATGTAGGTCTCTTGTGGGTATTTTAATACAATTCAAAGATATTCATAACAGTACAACAAAAAACATTTTAATATCAATAAATGACACTCTATCATAAGTCGTCTACAAACTTTCTAGTCCAACCAGGCCGCTATAGAAGAAAAATAAAAGTTTATCATCAGCATTGATCATTTCTTTCTCTCCGCTGGGGTAACGTGCGACTAGGGATTGCTCCCGGGAATTTCCGGGATGTTTCATCCTCATTACCGGGAAATGAAACCAATTTCCTGGGAATTCCGGCATAACAAAAATATATACTAATTTAAATATTTTTAACTATTATCAAGCTGTAAATGCTGTTTTAGTCGGTTTAAGTATTTTAAACGGTTGATAAATTTTTTTCGCCGCTGGTAAAAGTCGTAATGGCCCTCTGGGAAAATGGTGGACAACGTGGCCACTACCTAACCATAGCTTTTAAACAATTAGGCACCATTCCATCAACCAGTGTGGAACCCGATTGCGAACTAGATTACGTGACGAAAGTCTCGATGCTATTTCCATTTTGAGTACAGCCTACCAACAGCTATGTGTGTTTCGCTAATCTTTTGCGATATGTAAATAATTTTATTTTTCATCATCGTTTTATTTATAAGTTACTGTGTACTTTGAATTTCTGATAAGATAGAGTTTAGAATTTTTGTTAAGACCAGACTGAATAGTTTAAGGTTCAATTTATTTAATTAAGATTTAAAGGTTCCCCTTTCAAGACAAGAATGATGATTTTCTGTTAAAATTGCTTAATTTGTTGATTATCAAAGATTATTATGAAATAAATAAATAATTCCAGTATTTTGAAATAAATTATAAAATAAATATTGAGACTGAAAACAATATTTTTGCCAATAATAATTTATTGAATTACATAGGGTAATTCAGTGATTTGTATTGTAATTAAAGTTCTTTAAAACTATTTCCAACGTTTTTTCACAAGCATTTAACACATTTTTTTCTCTAGTACCGAAAGTATCGTATTTCCCGGTACTGGATCTACTCCAGTACCAGGAAATACAAATTCGATTTCAGTCCCGATACTGCAAACACCACGTGCGACCGACCACCCATACGTGTACATAAATATAACGAAACAATCCGTTGTTATGAGTGATGGACACTTTTTATTAACCATTCAGCATCGGACCGATGCTCGGTAATAAATCTATGTTTATGATGTTATGTTTAATGACTTAATCTTATACCCAGGTTTTATCCCCTTTCTCGCATTTCTATCTCCTCTCTATTCACATGGTTTACTTTATGTAGCTTGAGTAGCTTGTTCGTGTAGTGGTAACGCTCTCGCCTAGTAATCCAGTGTTCGGGGTTCGAGGCCCATTCCAGGACTTCTTCTCCCTGGCTTCATGTCGTCGTTGACCGTTGGAGTCAGCTCTCCTCATCCTAGACTGTAGCACAGTTTAAGCGCAGAAACTAGGTATACTAATTACAGAAATTAGGCGACAGATCGAAATTTACTCATGGTCCCACCCGATGACTTTGTTGCCAATATAGAGAGGATGGACCAGGTCTTTCGCAAAAAGTTCGAAAAGGACCACATAAACATTAAAGTCGTCACATCAATTTTTGAACAGTTAAAAGAAATTGAATTTACAATGCCGTGCCCATGCGTCCCTAAAAGCTTTTTGAAAAAGTTGTATATCAGAATGAGAATTTATTTTACTTTGTCTGCTAACAATAAAGCTTTCCGAATAAGCAGAAACCGAAGAAAAAAAATTTCAGTTTCAAATTTATAAGTTTTTAATAAATGCCATGTACATATATAAAAATTAAAAGCCTTTTTTATTTATACCTCATTTTATTAATTAGTAAAACATTTCATTACAATAATATTAAAAAATACCCGTATATGTATAAAAATTCAGTGCTGCTCATAATACACAAATATTTAACTAAAAAAAACTAACCCATAAAAACCAAGTTTTTATTTTACTCCCTTTATTTGTAAATTAAGTTTACCGTCATGTAATTAAATAATTGATTGACTGAAAATGAAACATGTCTAGACAAATATCTATGTCAAAAATCTCTAAAAATATCTCTTCATTAGTTGATTTCTTCCCAAAAAACCGAAGTGTGCTGCCATCTGTGACCAATTGTCCTAAATTTTGAAATTGTGAAAGTTGTGAAGTACCTATTATACCTACCGACGGAGTAATTCAAATTTGAAACATTCCGTGACGTTATCAGGCCGCCGTTGGTAGTAATTAAACTTTTGTAATGATTCCAATTTGAAAAAACCAAACCAAAAAAAAACAATTAAAAATTCTAAAAATCCAAAATTATACTATTATTGTTAATTTTTTTAACGAAAATTTGATAGATCTTCTTGATCGTCGCCACGAGTCTGCTTGCCAAGTTTCAGCTCGATTGGATCACGGGAAAAGGATTAAAAATCGATCCAAAGTTTTTTCGTCAGACAAGCAACCAACCAGACGCTACGAATTAAAAGAAAGGGTAAATAAAAGTAACCCATAAAAACCAAGTTTTTACTATACTCCCTTTCTTTGTAAAATATAACAATAATTAAAGACGAATTAAAACATGTAACATAACACTAAACTTACAGAAATTTAATATATTTCTAAAATGTCAGATGTTTTGAGATGTCAAGATTTTGATAGATTCAATTATCATCAATATCGTACCTTATGAACTTCCAGCGTCAAATGATTTAGTCAGAATCAGATTTGAGTAATGTAGAATTCTTCAAAACTAAGCAGAAATCTAAAAAAAAATCATTTTTATTTGATTTTTTCCCAAAAAACCCAATTTTGATGTCATCTGTGAACCAATTGTTTTGTAAATTTTCGAAATTCGTAGTGATGTACCTATTATACCGCAGTAGTAATTCAAATTTAGAAAATATTCCGCGACGTTATCGAGCCGGCGCGCCGTTGTTAATCAAACTTTTCTAATGGTTCCAATTTGAAAAAACCAATAAAATTTCTAAAAATCCGAAATTATAGGGGAGAGTAACCAATATTGAACCGGCACTTATATTGGACCACTTCTGTTTTACTACCAAAATGAAACAATTTTTTTACACTGGCAATTGAAAAACACGCGATTGCAGCGCCACTAACATTCCGCCATTTTGTACCGACGTTGAATACATATTGCAACTGTGATGAAAAAAAATTCTTTTTGGACTGTATTGATGCTGATTTTGAATGTGATGTCTAACGAAGTTGTTCGTCGTAATAGTAAGTCATCATTTTGTAATATTTAATATAAATAGGCAAGTTTTATACTTTTTTAATTACCAGTAAATAAACACAAATCCGTAGAGTTTATGTTTTTATTTTTTGACACGAATGAAAATATACCATGGTCCGTATATTGAACCACTCCCGAGTTCCTAAATTGTACCGGTCCAATTAATGCAACCACTTTTGTTCAAAATTTGAATAAAATTCTTTTCAATCTAGATGACCACTGCAGATGGCGAGTGTAAAAAGAAGTACTACAAATGGAGGAAAGAAGACTTAGGAAGAGCGTTGATGACATATAAAAATAAAGAAATGGGTATAAATGCCACTCCAGGCAGTATCAAATGCCAAAAGCGATTTTTGCGTCACGCTAAACTGCTTAATAAAATTGCTAATAATGATGTGACACACAAAGGAAGACCGACAGTTTTCTCCATCGAACAGGAAAAGGAGTTTGTAGAGTACCTTTTTTTTGTGGAAAACTACATGTTTGGTTTAACTATTACCGACGTGCGGCGCTTAGCCTACCAAATTGCTGAATACAACAAAATATAATGAATACAGCCTTCTACGTCAAAAGAGACCAACACGTCCAATAAAAATATTACGGAATCACTGGCAATTTTGTCACCCCTTCCAGATAATAAAGGTACAGATACACATGCCACTTAGTGGCATGCTCATAAATCAACCGGCGTTTGTATGGCTAGTGGCATACAAAGGCTCGTTACTAGCAACGTGCGTACACACATGCCACTAATAAGCAAGGCCTAGAGAAGGTCGATACTGCGCATGCTCACGTGCCACTAAATAAGCATGTGTATCAGAGGCTTAAAGCAAATAAAAGAAGATCTATTCCAAAAACTACTGAAATAACTTCATCCCCATACAAATTATCTTTAGAAGAAAGTATTCAACGAAATGGTCAAGTAGGTAAAGCAAAAAAACAAGTTGTAATTAAAACGCTAACGTAACTAAAACGACTAAAGCTAGCAAAAAAGAGTAGTTAAGAAGGAAGCAGTAAAGAAGAAGACTTTGAAGCGAAAAGGTCAATATCCAGTAGTTCAAGTGATTCTGATGTTGTAATCGAACTAAATGACGACGACGACGATGGCGATGATGAGCATCGTGTGGTGTGAACTATTTCGATAAAATTCGAGTGGCTGCAATGCATGCGGTGCTAAAGATGGCTACATGAGACCTGCACCACAAACCCTGACGTATGTGATGATTGCTTGAATTAACATTATTAGGTATTATCCCATTCAGCAGTATGTTCATTCAGTAGAAGCATTGTTGTTGATTATTTGATATGTTTGAGTTTATAATTGCCATAAAGATTAAGATATTTTTTATGTTGATTAAGCAAAACAGGCATCCAAAGACTATAGTAAGTAAAAGTATTCTTTTTTGAAATTATATTACTTTCAAATAATAAATAAAATTAATCATGATATAAGATCAAAAAAAAGTTGATTAAGTAAGATAGGTATCCAAAGACTTTATTAAGTAAAATTGTTCCTTTTTGAATACATACTACTTTTAAATAATAAATATATGTAATCATGATACTAAACTGTGTTTATTTTTCATTAATTACGTATTTTTTTCATTTGGTCCAATTTAGGATCCTGGTGGTCCAATTTAGGATACTGGTTGCGTTAATTGGACCGAACGACAACCTTCACTAAACGATTATTTTTTAATAGTTACGACTGCGCTACGATGAGAACAGATTGTTATTATCTAGCTACTGAATCAAGCTATATTTTCAGCTACTTTTCATTCTTATAGCTTGAAAGGATTTGGTGATATGTGCTATTATGTCAAAAGTGGTCCAATATAGGTTACTCTCCCCTACTATAATTATTAATTATTTTTTTTAACGAAAATTTGATAGATCTTTTTGATCGTCGCCACGAGTCTGCTTGTCGCGGGAAAAGGGTCAAAAATCGATCCAAAGTTTTTGTTGACGGCAAGCAAGCAGACGCCACGAGTTAATATAAAGGGAGTAAAAATAAAGTGACAGCCCTAGCGTCAATGCAGGAGAAGGCTTATAACTCGCCGACAGGCTGGAGATAAACTACTGTCCTGGGTATACTGTGACTGTAGGTTCTTCTGTCCTGGATAAGGTCACCCAATCCGTGCCTCTACATCTGACCATTCCTTTTAATGGAGATCGCCTGGTTAACAATGTGAACGGGTGCTCTGCGTTCAACATGGCCATACCATCTCAATTTCCTTTCTTCATCTGGCTATTGATGTCTGTGACACTCAAGCTTCCATGAATGCGTGAGCCCTATTGCAGGACACCTGCAAGCTAGTCCTACTTTCATTGAACAAGCGTTTAGCTTATTTTTTAAATAGTTAGAATGTTGTCATGTGTCGTGGCTGCAGGAGGAATTAATGAAAACGCTAGAATTTAGTGACGGAATTTATTAATTACCGATTTAATTAATTAATTAATCAAACGTACAAAGTCACTTAACAGTATTTGACTTAACGTTTTTATTTAATCAAACTATTTCGTAAATTTATCACTAGTAAATAGACACTTTATAATCGCTTTAATACTTTATTCACTATTCGCCAGAACATTCCATCCAATTTCCGCACGTTTTATTTCGCTTCGGTTTATTTCGCTACTTAAAAACTTTCCAGAATACTCGCTGTCGAATTACCGCTCGCTTGGCCCCATTGGCCTTCGCAACTCGCGGCTACCTTCGCTTCCGTGCCGCTCCCGTGTGCGGTCCCATTTATATTGGCTAATGCCGATATCGAGACTTCCAGACGTTTCCAGTGTTTACGAGAGCTTTCTTCTGGCTTCCAGGCTTTTGTAGATGTTTCTCGATGCCTCCCGTAAGCCGTAGATTACGCTAGGCCGTTCTGGAATCTTCGGTAGTGTTGTGATCGTTTCAAACAACTGTCACTTGACCTGAGTACGTGATTCTTTTTAGCCTCGTTACATTATTAATGCGACCCATTTCTATTTTTTTTAAAGAAAAATAAATGTTTATATTCAAAAACGGGTAGCGCGGTTCCTCGTTGAATTGCCAACAATTCGTGTAAATCGTTACGCCTGTGAAGACACTGAATATACCTCACTGCAATACTTTAAGTATTATTTAATTGCCATTTTACCGTTTGCCCTTTTTGCTTGCTTTGCCATACAATACAAATACACTTTCAAATTATACGACACAATACATTTAACACCGGAAGATTCTCCTGGCAGGGTGATAATTTTTCTTTTCACAATACTTTTCTTTCCGCAATAGGAATCTTCAATCTACCAATGCGGTAACCATCACAAACCCGCTCAAGCCCCGTACAGAGATCCGTGCTGGGATCATCACCAACGCCAGATAGGAACCCGATGAGGCTCTGTACGTATACACGAGTCTACATCCACGGCACGTCAGCTGTATCCGAGCACGTGACCAATTAGGTCCAGCTCCTCCCCGGCCCATTATTCCCCACAGCATGTTTAGTTAATTAAATGCGCCGTAATCTGAGAAATGCGCGGACTACCGACAGGTGGAGGGTGTCTTCGCTTAATTGTTAATTTAGCTCGCAGCTGCTGCGCGACACAACATGCTGACTAATTCTTACGTGGACTCGGGAACTTATGGTCACATCGAAAAAGTGAAATATTAACTGTACAGTTGTAGCGCGGCGGAGTACTAGTGGAATCTGTACGCATTGCGGTAAAAAATAAAAAATAAAAACTAAAAAGAGAATAAACTAAAATAGTCAGTAGTCACCGGAAATATTACAATAGACCGAACATAATTCTAAAAATCAATAGAAAGGTCGTGAAGAACCGAAAAGAAAAGAAAGAAAAAAAATAACTAAGAAAAAGGTATTTACCGGAAATATAACAATGAATCGAACATAATCCTAAAAATTAATAGAAAGGAAGAATGACCTGTGGCTTGTATCTCGGCAATATAGACGCAAGTACTTTTTTGTTAAGCTACAACAGGTCATGGAGCCCAATAACCGTTGCGAAACACGTCACAAAAACACTCCAGGCTCGAGTTAATCACACAGATGTATTGTGACCTCGCCGGGAATCGAACCCGGAACCCTCGGTTTGGGAAGCCAATGTCTTTCCCACTGGACTACAAAGGCCACCCCTCAGTACGCAGGTACGTATACTTAGATTTTTTAATCTCAAACACTGGAGGATGTGAAGCCGAACTTGTTCATTCAACACTAAAACTGTTCTAAACTGATGTAGGTATAGACAATGTTCGCGCCTAGTTAATTTTGAACTTTTTTACACTTCCGAATTCATCATGTAAATCTGAAACTCATAAGGTGGGTAATGAAAGTACTTGAAACAATGTATTAGGTGGTCTAGCTGCATGTGGAGTAGGTACTCAGTATCGTAGATTTTAAGGAATTGGAAAAAATCCATGAAAAAATAGTATAAAACTCAATTATTGCTCCTCACATAAACTACTGCATTTCATCATCAGTATTTTATTTTTGGTTGCATACTCGTAAGATGAAATGCAAGAATTAGTATACTACACAGATAAAACTATGATAATAAATTTGAGAGTTAATAGGTTTACTATGATCGGTACAGTGTTGAATATGGTGACTCTATGGAACTCAATATGGTGACTTTGACGGCTTATGTGTCCCACCCGTCCAGAGGTATCCTCTCGTGTCGGCATGTGGCGTATGCCGTGTGAGTGTCGCGCATGTAGTATTTATGAGATGTATGCAGCAGAGGCAGGAATGAGTAGATACAGGGCGCAAATGATACTCACAGTTAAATGTTATGCTTTATTGTAACAATCTACAGACGGTGTTGCGTACAAGAATATCACTTGCGTGTGCTACGGCGGCCAGCGACAGATTGGTCGGTACTTGTGACGACCAGGACCAGATTAGCCGCATCATGCCCTGATTGGCTGACACGAGTCAAATGCGTGCGGCTAGACTCGCGATGGCCCTCAATCGTCACAATATATTACAATATTGTGGTATTCATTTTTTAAATTCTCACTGGAAACACATCGGCAGAACTTTATAGGAAAAATTAGGCAAATCAACATGAACACGAACATTATTCAAGAGGAAGACATACGATGAGACTTTTAAAACCTTTAAAGAAACGAGTATTTTTATACTAACCGTATGGATGTTTTGAGAATCAGTTCTCGAAGATTTGCTGGGGCTGATATGGGAGCTTTCACTCATAAAACGGTCCTGGGAATGCGGTGGGTGTCCACTCATTGTGTTCCTTTCCCCCCCCTAAATTACAGTCCATAATCGTTCCGTACTCCTCCACCCCCCCGTTCCCGTAATCCATTCACAACCCCCTTTTTCTTTATTGCTCTTATTTCTTCCTTATTGCTCGGCGATTCGCGTCGGGATCAATCTGGAAGCCGGTCGAATACGCGAATATATAACAAAAGGATCGATAAATTGAGTTCTTATAAATTTTGTCGCGGCTGCGCTGTTCAGTGTTTTTTGACATGGAGCGTAAATCTGAACATAGAACCTGGCGAAAAAATAGCGAACTGTGAATAGACAAAGGCTTGCAAACCATTACCAAAAATGAGTGGAACGTTCTAGCGAACCAAAAAATAGTGTGAATAACAGAAAGTGATCCAGATAATGTTTGTGTAGGTACGGGAATCTTGCTTTTAATAAAAGTTTAATTATGAACATGTTTCATTTAGACTCCACCGCGGTGAACCCATGATAATCATAATTAGTTCTTACGTAAATGCGTATATGTATATCTTATAATATACACATGAATTTACGTTAGGCGCACTATTTTAAGATAAATAAAAAATATATTATTTTATCCTTAATGGATCATAGCAACTTGATGAAAACGCATAAAAGGAAAATGAATTTACCAAAAGTGTCCACAATCAATCCCACAAGAGCACCTCCCTGAGACGTCTCATTCCATGGAAGAGTGCCATTAATATTCATGACAATTCAAATAAAGTCATGACTTTGTGAAGGTTCGCCATGGCCTTACCTGCAGGCTGCCAGAGCCTGTATTGAATTAGATTATTGATGGTCTATTTGTTTCCTAGGGCGAAGCCTATCGTCTCCTGTGATTGAGTCGCCATTTTATGACGACCCTCGCGTTATTTATGGACGAAGGTACAAATAAGTTGGTTTTAATGGTCAAATAAAAGATTCCACATATCGATCTGACTTGTGTACTCGACCCGGTAGTGCAAGGGTGAATTATATGCGTATCTTATGTTCTTTTTGAATTCTAACTATTTGCTTTATTTTTTAAATTCTGGTGTTACAACCGTTGCGGAAAGACACACATGAGAGGGTTTCTGAGAAGAAATTAATTAATATCTGTCTGTTCAAGGCAGGTGTACGCATACTCAAATAAACATTAATCATTATGATGCTAATTTTATTTTGAATTAAATAACCTAACCTGTCCGAAAAAAGGCAATTTTTGTGATCGACATGAAAGTGCATACTTTTAAGAATATGTTAATTTTTTTGGCGGAAAATTCTTGGGTTTTGACGACTGCCGAAAAAAAGGTCCTCCGCGGTGACCACTCGCATTTCATCTGTAATAATCAGAATAAAAAAAAAGAAATTCAAAATTAATACTAGAATTTAGTCTTTGACGTAGGAGTTTTTTAAAGTAAATTAAAAAAGTAAGTAAAAAAAATATAGATTTTCGCCAAAATGGAGGGCGTTTGAATTTAAATAGCGTTTTTAAGGAAAAATTTCGGGTTTATTGTGCCGATAAAAAAAAACCAAGTCACTTAAAAAATCCTAATACTAAGAATAGATAACCAGGTGCAGAATAACCACTGAAAATTTGAAGTTGATCGGTTTAGTGGTTGCGCAGATATTTTGGTCACTGATTTTCAAAATGTGACCAATTTTTTTTAAATAGAGATGCGAACACGGAACACATGTCGCATCAATAACCGTTATTTGTGATTTGCTTCTGGTATTGTCTATGATTGGTAAATGGTTTTTCGCAATTCGACGGGCAACCATCGGCACTAGACAAGAGTTGTATCTCTGTTATCAATCATCGATACCATCAGATACAAATCTTAAATAACTCTACTATGAGTAACCGGTTTGACCATCACTAATCATGAGGAAACTTATTTACGAACTCCAGTTTTAGTACATCAAGAAATTATAAAAAATAAGGACTGCATATAATCGAGGGTTTTTCGAATACTCTGAACGAAAATAATATTTTGGAAACAACTGAGAATTGTTAGAATGCACGGAGTATGCAAGAGAATTCGAGAAAAAACATTTCTTTTAAATCGCGTTTTAGAATAGTTTATGCGAGAAGATTCCAGATAAAACGTTTCTTTCGAATCGCGTTGTAGCCTCGGGCGAGGTAACAATGTTTATTGTGACAGGTGTGATTAACCACAGAAAGCGATAAATAAATAAGTTTTAACAAAGTTTATATTTTTTCAGTATTGAGGTTATACAACCTGACGCGCACGATGCTCGTCTACTCGAATCTCGATACTCGCACGCACACACACATACACACACACACACACACACACACACACACACACACACACATACACATTTATAATAGAAAGAGAGAGAGAAAGTCGCAAGGAGGGTGCATGACGCTTTTTCCTTACGTGACGATTTCTACCAGTCAACTCCTACCGCAAGCCGAGTTAAGGAACTTCGTTCCAAATATGTTTTTCTTATACCTCGGGAATCGCGCGAAGCTTTGGCATTAAATTGCATCTACGATTGTTTATTGTCGTATAAATATCCTTCTTTTTTTGTACATCTCACTCCTGTGTGGACGTCAGGGGCGTAACTGCCGGGGGCAATTGAGTGGGTTGCTGCGGGCGCATCCTTGAAAGCCTTATTTAATGTAATTTTACTGCGACAATTATTGACTTTAATAGCCCATCATTATTTTAATATTATTATAGCTCATAATTATTTTTGCCTATTTGTTAGTAACGAACATTTTTACAATGGTAATCATGTATTATGACGATAGTGCACGTATTGATGCAATATTACACGTCTTATTGACTCTTAAGACTCTTGTTTCTGCATAGCAAGCAAAGGATTAAAAGGTCATTGCTAGCAGGTCTTTTTAAATTATTTTTTTTACTATTTTAATATATATTTTACATTTACAAAGATCCTTCTTACTAAAATATAGTTATCAGTAGGTTTCTCCTATTACTATGAATAAACTTAATAATCATTTAATAGTGATGCTTACAAAAATTTATAAAATTATAAAAATATCACAAATTATAAAGCTACTAATCTTATATTAACATGGAAAATATGAGGGGCCAGTGGACGGAATACCCCAGGTATGGGAGGAGATTCAAGATGACAAAGATGAGGATAGTGATGAGGTAGTTGAAGATATTGTTAGCATGCAGACAGTTCACTATTGTTCATAATAAATTCCCTGCATGCCACTTTTTTCTTCGCATATGAATCCAACCCAAACAAGTCAGAGGGCATACGGTTGAAAATCGTTGGTATTTTCACTTGTAATGTTCTTTCTCCATAATAATTGTTGCATAGTAATGTTTTGGTATAGTCGATTAGTCAACTTCTCGTCTTGCAGTCCTGTAAGTGAACCATTTACCAGTCACTAATTACTTTGAGATGCATCATCATGTTAGACTTCTTTCCATTTAAGAAAGACAAGGATTGTTTTATTTCGTTGGTGTATACCCGTGTATACCCCCATTGTGGTATACCCGTAAGCACCACTATTCTCGGATATTCTGCCGTATATAGTAGTGTGTGTCACTTTTTTCAACTTTCGATTTTTCAAATTTAATAGTCCTCAAAAGTTGCATTTTTACATGTTATTTAATGCAGTATTTACAGTTTTCCATAATACTGGTACTTTTGGCTAGTTCAAAGGCCTTGAAATATAGAAAAAGTTGCAAAATAAGGTTCCAATCAGAACGATATATTTTTTGTATTTACCAATTGTCTTAGTAATTAAATGCTTTTTTCTAATAATAATATAGCCAGCATAAGGAAAACGCCATATTTAAGTTCATTTTCATAATCTGTTAGGTTAAATACCTACCCCCGTTCGGGCAATTTCGGCATGTTTCGGGTCGCGCTCCCGTTATGCGTGCCTCATTAGGTCAGACTCCATACCGAACGGTTGTATTTGTTAGCTTACTTGTTTTCAACCGTCGTAAAGTTTCTACATATTATACGTAATAAATTTAAATGTTTAATTCATTCATGAAAGGAATCACAATGGCATCGAATCCGTCGAATTCAAACGAAACCAGAGGTCGTACGAAATTACGTATTTTTGAGAAATATCCCGAAAAATTCAAAAGTACTATGTTAGCAACTTATGGATATGTTTAACGACATTATGAGTGGGCGCGTCATGAAATGAAACAGTCAAGTAGTTTAGAACCACAAGCAAAAGTCATCACTTCTCAAGTGGCTCGAACCGTTCTTGAAGTTTGGAAAAAGGCAAGCATTGTCAGCCAGCTTCTATTATCGTATTGCAAACGTACAGGCTACTATCGAAAACATTCAACAAAGAACCAAAAAGTCAATCGTTTTTTTTTTCAATTTAGATAAAATAGAAAACTTTATAACTAAATCAACAATTCTTTTTGACATTGCTGCGTGCACATGCAAAAATTATTCTTCTTGTAAATGTGGAAAAAATAAAACTGTTCCGATTAAAGACCACCCATTTCTTGAAGACCAAAGAACCTTCAGATGCATAGGCATTGGAAACATAGTTAAAGGAAGAGAAAATTGAGAAAGTACAAAAAATTTCGAAAAGTTGGCTGAAGTATGTGATCGTTATGGCGTATCGCACAGAGCAGGCGCTGCTATTGCTTCGGCTACACTGAGTGATATCGGAGAGGCATCAAATGTTGACAAATGACAATAAAATTGTAATAGAATAGGGTATACGAGAGTTTTGAATGCTCGTGTCTCGCAAAAATCATTTTCGAGATCTTTTGTGATACCACAAATCAATTTTGAGAGCGATCATTATTACGACATGATTTCCTGGCAGGATGAGAAACTTATACTGACTGAACTACCGCTTTTGAGCTATGTATTTATAAAGTGAAGAGCTGAGGACAGTTTTCGTCGAACGAAATGTCCGAATATTCGATTTTCCCAAGTCCCTGCCACACACAGTCAGTAAAAAGAAATCTACTGACTGTGTGTGGCAGGAAAATGTGTGGATGCCTTAAATTGACGACTGTAGCTGCAGGTTCTGTCGTAGAGTAAACAGTTAGAGAAGGTTTTATTGCAGCCAAGCAGAATTCCAGGAAAATTATGCCAATGTTTAATTCTAAAAAATAACTTTTGTTGTCTTTAAAAATACTCTTTTTGGAAAATTTTGTATGTTTTATAATTTTTTTATAAAATAATTCAGCTTAAAATTTGCAGTAAATTTTTGTTTTAGTATATTATCTATATATATATATATATATATATAGTTCCGGATTCGTATCGTAGTGATAACTAAACATTTTTACTATATATATATATATATACATATTAACGAAATTAAGTAATCTGATAAAAATTATGTAGAAGAAAACAGCACTTTTATTACCTCTGAAAAATCACTAAAAACCAACATTTTAAGAATATTTGGCTCGCTAGAACCAGCCAAAAGTATACTTGACTTGCAACTTTTTTTGCATTTTTGTGTAGTTATAAATGCAATGCAACTTTTGATAACTATTAAGTTTTAAAATAAAAAACTTTTTTTTTTCGCCATACAAAGTGACACACCCTAGTATATAGTGACCTCTCTGGCGGATGTTTCGGATCCCATTGCAGGGTCCATCATCAATCAGGCAGAATAAGCCAGAAAACTATACACAGCAGAATTTCGTAGAATATTTTATATAAACAAATTTAACCAAAACAATTTTTTTCAAATAGAGATGCGAACACGGAATACGTGTCACATCAATATTTTTACTATTTTCAAACTGAAGCTAAACGTTTGTGCTGTGAAAATAGGACTAACTTGCTGGTCTGGAGTAAGGTTCGAACCCGCGACCTTTGGATCACGAGGCGAGAATCCTAACCACAAGACCAACAAGCTACTCATTGTTTGTATTGTTGTTTAGTTGATATTGTACATCAACTATAGATCGACCACAATCAAAAGACCATTCCTAGCCTTTTTTCGGTAAGAAGAAAGCGGGGGGAAAGTTGCCTGGCAAGCCCATATTACAAGACTCAGTATGATATTCCAAATAGATTTATATTTTTTAGTTTAAAAAAGGTCACTTACTAGAAAAAACTTTTTTTGTGTTCATTTTTTGCATTGTGACAACACACATATTTTTTGCGCACATTATTTTGTGTGCGGTCTAGCTGTAACGACTATGGTAATTTTTAAATAAAATCAGAAGATATTGTCAATCAACTTAAAATTTTTGCATTATTATTAGATTGATAATATCCTGAAAATATTAAACGAGACGTATCGAAATCAAAAGTTTTATTTTCATTAATCTGGTTATGGAGTTCTACAAACTTACCTGTGAAACAGTAAAAAAAGTAAACTGTAAAAACCAAGTTTTTTTATACTCCCTTTTTTTGTAAAATATAACAACAATTAAAAACGAATTAAACCATATAACATAACACTAAAATTACAGTAATTTAATATGTTTCTAAAATGTCAGATGTTTTGAGCTTTGATAAGACACTTCATGCTTTGAAGATTACATTCTAAAAACATTTGTCAATCAATTTAGATTTTCGACATTCGTAGTGAAGTACCTATTATGCATACCGACGGAGTAATTCAAATTTAGAAAATATTCTGCGACGACATCCGAAATCGTACTATAATTATTCTTTTTTTTAACGAAAATTTGATAGATCTTCTTGATCGTCGTCACGAATCTACTTGCCAAGTTTCAGCTCGATTGGATCACGGGAAAAGGGTTAAAAATCGATCGAAGTTTTTTCACCCGGCAAGCAAGCAGACGCCACGAGTTAATATAAAGGGAGTAAAAAATCATTCAGCTGTTGAAAAATGTCAGAATATTCTGTTTAT
Source organism: Agrypnia vestita (assembly GCA_016648135.1). Taxonomy (NCBI): domain Eukaryota; kingdom Metazoa; phylum Arthropoda; class Insecta; order Trichoptera; family Phryganeidae; genus Agrypnia; species Agrypnia vestita. The sequence continues at coordinate 270,563 of JADDOH010001919.1, forward strand.
ATTCCTGTCCTTCCATTGCTTGTCAGTCCAGTACAAAGTAACCCAGCGTTTTTTTCCGATAATGTCGTCAGCGCGCAATCGACCGCGGCAATTAATTTAAACGCGTTAATTGCTATTCCGCACTTTTTGCCCGTCGCTGGAGCCTTTTGGCAAATTAGCACACAATGGTCTGATTCCTGCGGGGGCCGGACAGTTTAATTGCAGCCGTTTTTGGTCGCCGGCCACATTCCCCGCTGGTTTGTGTCCGCTGCCGGAGGAATTCCCGTTTTTCCCACAGGATAAGCCCGAGTGTAACACCGGACCACCCTATTTGTTGCGGGACGCGAGGCGAGTACACCACGTGCGCTTATCGCGACACGACCTACACAAACTGTTTCAAGTCTACTGCTTCTGGATAAGCCTTAAAGCCTTAAACCAAGTAGGCCATAAACCTTTTTTATCCTCTTCTTTAATCCATCTTCTTTCTTTTGAACAGACTTCGTATATGTAATTTTTTATCTTGTATCTTTCTTAAATTAACATTTTTTATTTTGTCCAGACCTTGTATATATATATATATATATGCAGATGTATTGATCGGATATCTTTATGGCATACATATATCTTTTGCACTTCTTTTTATTCTTATCTCTTGTCCTTTTTACTAAGTAGATTTGTCCTTTCCTATCCATTCCTTATTCCCCTTTTACCTCCAATTCTTTGACTCTCATAGTTTGTTCATAACCTAAAACTTTCATTTTTTTGTTTTTTATTATATAACTCAAGTTATTGTTGCTTTATGTTAATTCTGTGGAAACTTGTAAGATGGTCTCTATACTGTTCAATAATCATGTATAATCTCTTTATATGTACTGTTAGTTTCCCATAAATAGATAAATAAGGCTCTACCGATTTTTGTTTTACATTTTCTTATTTTATAGCAAAGATCCCACTAACCATATCTAGTTATCAGTGTCTTTCTCTTTACAACTTGTTTATTTACAATCTGTAATACAATATAATTTACTATAGAATACAATCATACAACAATTTTGTTAACCAATATTAACCTCAAAACGTATAACCAATAATGATACAATCCGTCAGATGTCACCGGCATTTATTAAATTTTTTTGGGAAAAGTTAACAGCAAATCTTAAGGAAACCTATATGAATTATGGTATTTGTATCATTTTTACATGAAAGTACATACTTTTATGAATATGTTAAATTTTTTTATCAAAAAATATTCAACATGGGCTGAAAATTTTTGGGTTCTGTCGACTGCTGAAAAAAAAGATCCTCGGCGGTGACCACTACTATTTCATCTGTAATCATCTCAATAAAAAAAAAACAAAAAGGTTATCAAAATTTACACTATAATTTAGTCTTTGACGCGGGAGTTTTTGAAAATATCGATTTTTGACAAAATGGCGGGCGTTTGAATTTAGCCTTTTTTAGGGAAAAATTCGGGTTTATTATACCGATAAAAAAAACTACATCACTTAAAAAAAATCTTCCGACAAAGACTAGATAATTATGTATAGAATAACCACTAGAAATTTCAAGTTTATCGGTTCAGTTGTTGCCGAGATATTTTGGTCACCGATTTTTAATACATGGTTTCTGGTAAAGTGTTTGAAAATTGAGTACTGAATAAATCAAGAAATTTTTCAACTTAGATAAAATCATCGATTCCAGGTTAATAATGTAAGTCCTTCACCTTCCTTTGAATTCCCATATCATCGAGCACTCTTCACAAACATAATAAAAATATGTCTAAAATTTCTATTATGAAAGAGGAAAGAGCCCGGCTGGCAGCTACTAGCATGTAACGCGGTACCGTGTTACGCGGCGCGTAATCTATAACTTTGTTATTTTTTTATGTACCCTTATGTATGGAAGTGAAGCCTGGAATTGGCAAAGGAGGAATGAAAGTAGACTGAAGGCGGTGGAAATGCGGCCACTAAGACGCTTGTGTGGAACGCTTTGGTCGATAGAGTGAGGAATGAACAAATTAGTATTGAATACAATGCTGGCTGTAGCGTGATTGATAAAATAAAGAAAGGAGTGCTGAGATGGTTTGGTCATGTGGAACGTATGAACGAGGAAAGGATGGTTAAGCAAATATATGAGGCGAGTGTTGAAGGCAACAGGAACAGAGGGCGTCCGCGAAAGACCTGGCACGATCAGGTACTACAAGTATTTGAGGATGGCCCTGTTAAAAGCCGCAACAACCGTAGAACGTGTACGAGAAGATGTATGAATGTGGCCGAAGCAAAAGTGGTGTGCCAGGATAGAAGAGTGTGGCGTTCAATCATCTCTGCCTACCCTTGCGGGGAAACGGCGTGATGGTTAGTTAGTTAGTTAGTTAGTTAGTTAGTTGTTATTTTTGCTTGAAATTTTCACCAGACATTCTTAAGACCAAAATGCAAAAATTTAAAAATCGATTTTTCCGAAATGTCTAGGTAGATATTCCACTGTTGATTCTTAATGATAAAGCATGACAATATGAGATTTTTTATTTATTTTTATTTATTTATTTAAGTTCTTATATATTTACAAATCAATTTTTTTTTTTTAAATACTTTATAGTCATGTAGACCTCATCAGTGAAGAGAAGCTTTAGAGTCTGATGAGGGAGCTACAATTCTTATTTCTTATTATAATATATAGGTACATATGCGAGTTATTTATTAACACGGTAAGAAAGGTAAATTGATAATGAAGTACATATTGAAGTTATGCTTTTTAAGCATAACTTCTCGGAATTTTCAAATCATATAATTGATACCTACTATTATTTTGATGCTCATAAATTTTTTTTACATTTACATATATGTCTAACCTCATTATGTTTAAACTATGTATATATACTTTTTTACATTTATACCCTTTATTTTTCTTTTACATTTAATCGTTTGTTGTATTTTAATTATGTATAAACCTGTTGTAAAAGGCTATTAAGCCGTGTAATTAATAATAATAATAAATAATAATAATAATAAATTAAAACTTCTCAATTCTGAATTTTATATAGGACTAGCGGTCTACACCCGGTGTTGCCTGGGTTATAGATTTAGTTAAATATGAGTTTGTGAGGAGAGGAAGGGACCATTGCCAGGTCTATAAATAACAACGATGATTCCATTTGATCCAGGCGCGAGGTGGATGAGATATCCGGAAGAGTGGTGTGGATTGACTATATTTTCATTATCTTTAGGGTTGTAAAATACAATCAAATATCTCAAAACTGTCAAATATCTTACAAAATCCTTTTGAAGCAAGTTGTCTTTTAATCTAGAAAGAATCTCAATGTAATCTAGAAAATCAACGTACTTCCGTGTTTTACATGCTTTTAATTAGCTCTCTTTATTTATTTATTGTTGTGGCGGAAACTTATAATTGATTTTTCACCAACTTCCCGACTAGCTAGAGCTCTGAAACTTTCAACATTTACGTAATGTGGATGACCATACATTATTATCGACGTAATTTGGTAATTATTTCGATTAAAATTAAAAAATTTCCATTATTATTGAGCATTAAAATTACCTACGTAGCTTCGAGATTTATCAATATTAATATGAAAAAGTAATCCGATTTCAATTTTTTTAATTTTTCACTTTGACATTAGACGTCGGAACTAAATATCAAATTAGATAAATTGGGGTTATGTTGAATTTAGATTAACTTTGGTTTACAAAAAATCGGGAGATAAGTGCACAATTGTGGCGTTGGGAGGTGTATTAAATATTAACACATTTTCCGGTATAATTGAGAGTCCTGATTCCAAAAATGTCATAAAACAACCCGGCACGGAAATATCAAACGAATAATTCCATTTTAAAAATCGTAATGATTTCCTTTGTAAGTTTGACAAATAGTCAACACGAACCATAGACAATTATTCAATGATTCAAATATTATTATCCATAGATACGTGTAAACATTCAAAGGAAAAGGCTGATTTGTCTAACTTACTAAGAAAGTAATTGCGATTTTTAAATTGGAATTACTCGTTAAATATTTGCGTGCCGGGTTGTTTTATGTCATTTTTGGAATCAGGGCACACTATTTTACCGGAAAATGTGTGAATATTAAAATTAGCTTCCAACGCCACATTGTGCACTACACCCAAAGTCGGTTCGACTAAAAGGATATTCAATACTAGCTGGTCGGCGTTGCACGGGTTAAAGATTAAGTAAAAAATAAGTTTGTGAGGGAAAACAGAGGTTCCCCTGTTCTCTTAAAAACAATGTTTCCATTTAAGGTTGACATAAGTTATTGTAACATAACTGTAATACTTATATATATGGTATTAGAGAATTTTTTGTAGATATTAATGTCCTCTATAAAACTGTAGTACATAACTTTGCTCTATTGTCAATAATTTCCGCAGCGTACGCGATATAAGGTTTTTTTTTGGTATTTTTTCACACGCTGGGTTACATTATCGAAGTTTTCATACGGATCCCTAACATTTATGAAAATATTATATAGCTTATGTTCATCAGGGATAATGTAGGATTCTAAATGTGAAAGAATTTTTCAAATCGGTCCGGTGGTTTCGGAGCCTATTCGGTGCAAACAAACGAATGTTTCCTTTTTATAATATTAGTATGGATAATTATGCCTCGGGTTCAAAGAGTGTCAATGCGCAATATACGCAGTATTTTCTGTACCAAGCCTTCTATTCATTCTCTTTCTCGCGATGAAACTGTTATCCCATATTAAAAGCATGTCTTGAATTTTTTTTTGTATTTACTTATTTTTCATTTCTTCCCCTTCATTTGTCCCGTATCTCGAATCCGGTTCAACATTCACCAGCAGTTTTTTATTCCTTGCGGAATGTGGTGGCTGCTTGGCCCCCAACCTTGGCGGCGTGGTCGCTGAGATCTGGTTGAGAGACAATAATAATTATCTCTTCCGCGTTGTACCCGCGGAGGAAAGTGACCGCGACCAGGACCGCAGTCGGGGATGTAGCCATCCCGAGAGACGTGTTAACACGGCGCACTGTGGACCGGGATGCTGTGATGAGATCAATATATTTTATATTTTATTTTTATCTCTGTGCCCCTGGCAAGCAAAGGGTCTCTGAACGGTTCGTGAACACAACAATTCCCCTATTTTTTTTCTTAAGTTTTTTTGTTGTTTTGACGTTTTTGAGAATTTAAAAATATCAGAATGTCAAAGACTCGAACACAATTAAAACAAGAGTTTTAAGCAAGATTTTCACTAGCTTATAAATTTACGCTCTACATAAAATATATATAAAAAACAAGTTCATGAATAATCTTAATTAAAAAGCACAAATTTTGTTTTTGTGCGAAAACGCAAAAATCATCGAAATGTTTGATCGAACTTCGACGAATTTTCACAGCTTAATTTAAAAAAAAAAAAAATAGAGATGCGAACACCGAATACTCAATCAATATTCTTACTATTTTCAAACTAAGCTAAACGCTTGTGCTATGAAAATAGGTCTATCTTGCTGGTCTTGATGAAATTACGAACCCGCAACCTTTGAATCACAAGGCGTGAGTCCTAACCACAAGTCCAACAAGCCACTTCAAGTCTGAAATTTCTAGAACAACGCGTCTACTTTCAGTTCGTAACTTCAATTCCATTATAGTGCTCTAAAATTCCGTCTTCTTCTGCTTGTGTTAGGACTGTGTCCTGTTGTTTCTCAACTCCTGTTCTTGGGTATGGAGGACCAGCTGTCCCTTCATCGTTTTGGTGGTCTTCCCGGAGGTCTGCTACCTGCAGGTATCTCGTTCTTCGCTATTCTTACCACTCTTGTCGAATCCGCACTGTCCACGTTTACAGGTTTCGTACTCTATCTCTTGATGGTTGTTCCCGCGATGGGTTGGAGAGTTTTCATTTCGATGCTTCTTAAGAGGTTCTTTCTTTCCGTATTTTTTCTTTTGTTCCGTATTTTACGTAAGGATAATGATTTAGAAAAATATTGATTTAGAATGTTATTTGTACTATGGATGACTTAATTGTTTCAACTTTTTAAATGAAATGTTTAGGAATATGAAATTAATTTCTTTACGAATCTACAGGAATATCGAGCGAAGCCGGCTAGTAAAGCTTCTTAATCAAATTTTAATATCATTTATTAGAAACTCGATTAGCTGTGAAAAATATTTTCTGCGCTCAGGGTCTGAATACAGTCTCACACTATTCATGATACTGTTGATGTTATCAGAAGTAACTGCACATTATCGAGAATTTCCCAACTATGGACATCTTAGAATTACTGAAATAAAAACTTATATTTTATACGAACCGTACAGACGTGCAAAGATTCGATTCTCGATGTTTCGTTTCTAATCATTTCGCAGCGTATCCAGGAATGTTCCCTCTCGCCATGGAGGTCAAGGACGTTCTTTGATATGACTCCAGCTAATTGTCGAGAATCGTCTACACATCTATACGGCTCGTATAAAACATCCATTTTTGTTTTATTATCTTAATATAAACAGTATATCTTTTATTTTAGAATAAACTAGAAATAAATAGAAAACGCGACTATATTCGCAACACTTCCCGAAGGACATTTTATATTGCGCAGCAACGTACGTGAGCGCCAGTTTATTTTGACGTTTACTGAAGCCACAAAAGCGAAGCGACAGGAAGCGAAACAGACAGCGAGCGATATAAACGATATACTAGCGGTCCATATAAACGACGGGCAGACAAATAGAATGTTCTCGATAAATATTTAATGCGAATAATAGAATTTTGATCCAGTTAAGGTCGTGTCCAATGACTTTGTGTAGTCAATAAAAGTTTAAATTAACAAAATGTTAGTATATAACCACTTACTGAGATTTTTAGTCTACCGGTTTCGAGACGTATCCGTCTCTTCACTACAGTGGCATGTAAATACCACTACACACCCCAACCACAGTATTTCTCACACACTAACACCTTCTTAAAATGTTCCTCACATGCATGTTAATCGAACCGAAGGCTAACATGCACTAAGGTTCCTACCAAAAGAGATCAAGAATTTGGTGGTGGGGAGAGTGAGGTGCGGTGGGTGAGTGTTTCACTTCGCCTCCCACTGTGACAATTCTTTATCAATCTAATATTTTTACTCCCTTTATATTAACTCGTGGCGTCTGCTTGTCTTCTTGTCTGACGAAAAAACTTTGGATCCTTTTTAAACCCCTTTCCCGTGATGCAATCGAGCTGAAACTTTGCAAGAAGACTCGTGGCGACGATCAAGAAGATCTATTAAATTTTTTGGATTTTTCAAATTTTGAATAGTTTTTTCTTACAACTTATTAAGTTGTATGGAAATATTTCAACCTGATTATAGTATAATTTTGGATTTTTAGAAATTTTTTATTACTCCCTTTCGTAGCGTCGCCCGACCGAAAAAAAAATGTTTCAAGTAGTAAATGAGAAAGGGAGTATAATAAAAACTTGGTTTTTATGGGTTACTTTTTTTCATCTAGATCTGGACCGCGGTGCGTCTGGCCTACGCTTGGCTCTCCGACGATATTGTTTCTACAAATGCTCTCGCAACGAGGAAACAAATGAGACCGGGGGGGATGCGGAGTGTCGGCGCCGCAGCGGAGCGTGTAGCTGCCCACGGACCCACCGCCAACGGTGCTGGAACGTTCGTTAACGGTTTTAAGGAACAAACTCCTTACATTTTAGGGGCATATCTAACACTTATATCTTATACACTTATAGGGGCATATCTTACAGGGTGGCCGAGTGTATACGGTACCGCGATCACGAGAAACCAGCACAAACACTGCAAAATAATTTTGTGCTGACGTTATTAATATAAAAAAAGTAACCCATAAAAACCAAGTTTTTATTATACTCCCTTTCTTTGTAAAATATAACAACAATTAAGGACGAATTAAAACATGTAACATAACACTAAACTTACAGTAATTTAATATACTTCTAAAATGTCAGATGTTAAGACACTTTATGCTTTGAAGATTAAATTCTAAAAACATTTGTCAGTCAACTTACATTTTTGACATTCGTAGTGAAGTACCTAATATGTATACCGACGGAGTAATTCAAATTTAGAAAATATTCCGCGACGTTATCGGGCCGCCGTTGCTAATAATCAAACTTTTCAAATGATTCCAATTTGAAAAAAACAATATAATTTCTAAAAATCCGAAATTATACTATAATTTTTTTTTTTTAACGAAAATTTGATAGATCTTCTTGGTCGTCGCCACGAGTCTACTTGCCAAGTTTCAGCTCGATTGGATCACGGGAAAGGGGTTAAAAGTCGATCCAAAGTTTTTTCACCCGGCAAGCAAGCGGACGCTACGAGTTAATAGAGTAATTAATAGAAAAAAACTAACCCATAAAAACCAAGTTTTTATTTTACTCCATTTCTTTGTAAATTAAGTTTACCATCATGTAATAATTGATTGACTGAAAATGATGAAAACATGTCTAGACAAATGTCTATATCAAAAATCTCTAAAAATATCTCTTTATTATTTGATTTCTTCCCAAAAAAACGAAATCTATGAACCAATTGTCATAAATTTTCGAAATTCGTAGTGAAGTACCTATTATGCCTACCGACGGAGTAATTCAAATTTTAAATATTCCATGACGTTATCGGGCCGCCGGCGCCGTTGGTAGTAATCAAACTTTTGTAATGATTCCAATTTGAAAAAACCATTAAAATTTCTAAAAATCCAAAATTATACTATAATAATTATTATTTCTTAACGAAAATTCGATAGATCTTTTTGATCGTCGCCACGAGTCTTAAGGGGGTTAAAAATCGATCCAATGTTTTTTCGTCAAGAAAACAAGCAAGCAGACGCCACGAGTTAAAAGAAAGTAAGTAATAAACTTTGACTTCGGCACTTTTTTATTGAAAATATCAACATGTTTCAGAGCCCATGGCCCATACATCAGGATACAATTGTATACTAACAAAATTAAATTAAAATACCGAAGTTTATTTGATTGTCTATACATCGATTTTTAAATTTGATTTTGTTAGTATACAATTGTATCCTGACGAAGGGGCCATGGGCTCTGAAACATGTTGATATCTTCAATAAAAAAGTGCGAAAACAAAGTTTATTTCTATTAATTATATTAATTTCAATAATCTTTGCAGAAACCATAAAAGCAAATTGATTAATTTTATCGTTTCAAGATATATTATAGACATCTCATAGAGACAAAGCAATTTTTTATTTGGGAAAGTAGGTATGGAAGCTCAAGCCAGCCGTATGATGAGGCTTACGACCTATCACATGGCTGGCTTAAGTGATCACTTCTCACAATATAACGTTCACCAATTCCTACTAGTTTACCACATATATCAATTTTTTAAATGTTTTTATATGTTTAATTTGCGCATCTTGTTTGATATGTAAGTTGTATTTTACCACTGCCATCTGTGGTTGAGGAATACTCAAAATAAGCTGATTATTTTGAGCATGTTCAAATTTTTCAAGAAAATAATGCTGGACTTTATCCCCAGAGGGACATCATTAATCAAGAGATCATTTAACTGTATCTCATAAAGACGTAGCTATATCATAGATATAAAAATTTATATCTCATTTCCAAGGGCGACTTTTTTACTGGTTTACGGGAATGACAAATTTCAACCTCAAATGGCGGTTGTAAAATATAACTCACGCATGAAACAAGTTGTGCAAATTTAACATGTGTGGGCATATACAGACGCAAAACCGCCACTATCCACATGAAGGCCATATGGATAGTGGCGGTTTTGCATCTATACATCACATATATACTACTTTCAAAAATTAATAGATGTGGTAGTCTGTCATGGGTGGAATTGTAAACGTTACATCGTGTAAAGTGATCGCTTAAGCCAGCCTCGCAACGGGTCTTAAGCTCTATAAAAACCCAAAATAAAGACTTTAATACCTATGGCTTGGATCTCTCCATGGATCGTTGCGTGCATTTGTGATTTTCTAAATTTTTTTTATGTGTCATCACTTCCATACTTCATTACTGGCAATATGCATGATTCGAAAGCTTTTTTTATTAGACTAAATGGAATCTAATAATATATTTATATTAAAGTATGTTTTATCCTCCTCGCACTCAGTGGAGACATAAGATCAGCAGTTGGAAAAAATCTCTCAGATCAATGTTTCGCATTATATCCTTTTACAAATTAGTTACGCTCACCGTTAATAGATATTACTATGTTGAATCCCAAAATCCAAATATTTAAGAACTAAAGATTTTGTCATGAATTAATTGTCGTTGAATTAATTGACCGATTATGATTATCCTTAATTATTATATTATCAATTTTACTTATTATATTTTCCTTAATTAGAGTCCGAGGAAGCTAAGAACAATCACTATATGGAAGGTTCCTATATTATAGAACTTAATAAAAATTAATAATGTGTGGATGTTCTTACAGTGGAATTGGTGAACGTTCCATTGTGTAGAGTGTTCAATTAAGTCAGCTCACACAGGTTGTTGGCCCCGGGCCATCATATAAGACATTTCATGACATAAATGACTTCGTCTCTGAGACTTCTATAATTTATCTTAATTAATTGAGATCTCTTTGCATCGATATATTGGAATCTGTATGTATGTAAGTCTGAAATTTTTCGTAACTGCGACAAAATTAGTGTAGCTATTTATTGAAATTAACGGACATAGTCCAATAAAATATAATACATAATATAAACAACATAAAATACATTAGAATAAAGTTTATAGTAATTTAAAACAAAAGCAAGGACAAATGAAAGTACTGACAAGACAGAGACAAGATCTGGACTATATAATTAGAGATTGTTTGAATCTAGACAGACTTATACCGAAGAAGTCCAGATCCTTTCTTGAATTTATAAGATGACATAACCGTGATGTAGGAGCATGGAATCCATAATTAGTTCTATGATGGCTAAAGAACACCACTTCATTATTTCTGAGTCTATGAGAAGGGATATTGAATTTTATATTCCCCCTTAAGGTAAAGTTCCGGATTCGTATCGTAGTGATAACTAAACATTTTTACTATATATATATTTAAAAATTTTATTTAATATATGGTACAAATACAATTCCTATATATTTACATATCAAATAACTTTGTAGTCATGTAGACTTCGTCAGTGAAGAGAAGCTCTTAGGTCTGATGAGGGAGCCTCAGTTCTTATTTTATATATAGGAACATATGCGAGTCATTTAATAATATGGTAATAAAAGATAATTTGATAATGAAGTATTGAAGTATTTTGAAAAAAGCTATAGGTTTAAATGATTTATGAATTTAAGTTTAATTTTAGGAAGGTTTTAATTTGTTTGATTTGGTTTGAAAGGTTACTGATGAAGCCTATCTCGATAGGTATTGCAGTAGTTAGTGCTTCTGCATTTGGGTTGTTTTAAATTTAGGCAATATGAATTGGTTTCCATTTTTCGCAAGCATGAAGCTTTCCTAGTTTTCTGTAAGGTTTTTTCTTTGCATATTTTCAATATGGAAACTTGCTTGAAAATATCATCCACGTTTGGTACTGGAAACAATTAAAAATGGTATTTTCTTGAAAAGGTAGATATTTTTTTCAGTATTACTTTAATAATGATCCTTTGTGATATTTTCACTGAGTTTAGATTTTTTTTATAAGAACTTCTCCATCCGATAACTCAGTATATGAGCAGAGAGTGAACAATAGCGTAATACACATTTTTAATAATTTTTGTACTTAAAATATTCCTTAGTCTAACGAATATGTAGATACATTTCCTTATTCTTTTTACAAGTTCTATGATATGTTATTCCACATTAGGTGTTGATCAATAATCACACCAATATATTTTTCTATTTTTTGTGTCCTTTTCAGTTTGGAGTATTTTTGAATAAAAATACTTAATAAATAAGCCATAAAAAATATTCGGCCCGTTTCTGAAAATAACAATGTCTGGATCTTTAAGATCTTTATCCCAACACTTAATATACGATAATAAAAATTAAAAATGTCCAGAGTGGATTTTATAATTCTACGGCTCGAATACACTGCATTAAAAGATGATATAAGAAAGATTGTTTCTTACAAACAAATTTCTTCATCCACAGTGTCCAGATGAAATATCATGGCTAAACTTGTCATGACCGCGTTCGGCGTTATCGCGTATTCAAATCTTCCCATCTTGACTTTTGGAAGATTTGAATACGCGGTAACGCCGAACGCGGCCATGACAAGTTTAGCGATGATATTTCATCTGGACGCTGTGGATGAAGAAATTAATACGATTGTAAGAAACAATCTTTCTTGTATCATCTTTTAATACAGTGCATTTGAGCCGTAGAATTACAAAATCCGCTCTGGACATTTTTAATTTTTATTATCGTCTATTAAGTGTTGGGATAAAGATCTTTAAGATCCAGACATTGTTATTTTCAGAATACGGATGGTGGTCTGATCACTGCCAAGGAATTCCCGGAAAATGTACGTCCAGTTTCGTATCGTAAGCGTAACTGTTTCTCCGGGCGACACACGCGATAATACATTTAAAATGATTCAGGCCGCGCGGAAGAGGGTTTGGGGAAGGTTCCGTTGTCCCCGTGGGAGCCTGCCTAACCTCTAGCTGCGGCGGGCGAGGTTAGCCCGCTCGCATGCGCGGTGCATGGTGAAATTATTTATTATGCGATAGAGGCCGTTGCATTCCTTTACGGGACCGCACCACGATGCTTGATTCATATTCATCATGCGATATGAAGTCCATCTGTGTCACGACTACGGTGCTAGGCCGCGGTGCGGCTAAATGATTCACGCGGCTAACGCAGCGGCCACACGACACCGTGGAGCTGATCGGAGGGCGTATCTTAATCCTTTTATTGGGAGAAATATCCTTAAAGGTTTTTACCTTCTTGGGCCAAAAATTATTCGATTTTTACTCCCTTTATATCAACTCGTGGCGTCTGCATGCTTGACGAAAATACTTTGGATCGATTTTTAACCCTTTTCCCGTGATCCAATCGAGCTGAAACTTTGCAAGCAGACTCGTGGCGACGATCGAGAAGATCTATCAAATTTTAGTTATAATTATAGTATAATTTCGGATTTTTAGAAATTTTGTTGTTTTTTTCAAATTGGAATCATTAGAAATGTTTGATTACTAGTATAGCAGCCCGATAACGTCGCGGAATATTTTCTAAATTTGAATTACTCCGTCTCTCTACTACTATACTATATCTCTAATACTCCCTTTCGTAGCGTCGCTCGACCGAAGCCCAACGCGCAGGCTAACCGCCAAACCAGTTTCCACTAGTAAATGAGAAAGGGGGTATAATAAAAACTTGGTTTTTATGGGTTACTTTTTTTTATGTGAAAATTATCAAATATAGAATTTTGATATTTGGTGTGTTGACTAAGCGGTCTTTATTGAATATAAAAATATTTTTTAATTTTTGACAAAACGTGGTAGTGGGAGAGGGAACGGGTCCTCTGCGGAGACCACTCCCATTTCATCTGTAATCAGAATAGAAAATAAATAAAAATATTATCAAAAAAAAAAAAAGAACAGAATTCACAGAACTTTGTTCTGAAATCGCAGTTTCACAATAATAATGCGTTATCTTTAATGTACAATATATATTTTGTATTGATGTCTCACAGATACGAAGCTATCTGTATGAGAAAGTAGGTTTGGAAGTATTTTGTGTGTTTACAGAGCTTATGACCTGTCGTTAGCTTGGCATAAGTAATCTATTTGTATGTTCACAATGTCGATTCCATCCAATGGAATGTTGTATATATCGTATTTATGTGCCAGACTTCACTTTTAACTGTACTATCGCCATCTGCGGTTGAAATTTGTTATTCCCTGAAACAATATATAATTGTCGTCGCTGGTAATGAAACTTCTGTATTTTTGGTTAGAGTAAGTACCTACGGAGTACCTTATATTCTTTTTATGTATATACATAAAATTCCTGCTTTAATTATGAGTCGAAAATGTACAAACAACCACGACCTAATATCAATAGTTATAGAGATATGCGACATCTAAGGTTGCGTTTTTTTAAATATTTCTGACTTATTTTTTTGTAAAACGTTGGATTATCATTACATTACGTAGATCGAATATGAAAAAATCATTACCTTCAATATAAGTCAAATAAAATAATAAAAATCTTCTAATTCCTGAAAAACATTCCAATTGGAGTTTCTGCTGGGTTTTTATCATTTTATTTAACTTTTGTTGAAACTAATCAAGTTACTGTAATGATAATTTAAGGTTTTGAAAAAAAAAAGACAGAGATATTGAAAAAAATGCAAACTTTGATATTACATAACTCCTTAACTTTTGATATTATTATCTGCTGCTGCTTGGAACTTTTACTACTCATAATCAAGCAGAAATATAAACCTGCGAGGCTATTAATATACCTTATGGGGGGGGGGGGGGGTAAGGTTAATTCGTACAAAAAAAGGCATGTTTTTGTGAATTTTTTGTGACGACACAGTTAAAACCTCTTTATTAAAACCAATAGTCCATTAAAGTATGACATTTGAAGAATATTGTGTAAAATTTTCAAGAGGAAATATTAAAAAATACGGCAATGGCAGCAATTATTCGGACGTGTCTCGGAAAAAAGGAGAATTGCGGTGTCCATCATAACTTGGTGCTAGATCATCTGAAATCAAAAAATCAAAGTTCATTCGTTAGATAATAGGTTTTCCTAGGTAACGCTGGGAGGGATTTTTGAAATTTCAATTTTTCAATTTTTTGGAACACTTTGAAGGGAAAAACGCGATTTTTTGCGAAAAATATCGACTTATTTGTTATTAAAAAATAAAAATTAAAAACAAATTTGAAAAAACTCGACAGCGTTACCTCGTAAATTATGTACAGAAATAGTGTTCAAAATTTCAAAAGGATCGGTGCAGTAGTTTTGAAGTTATGATGGACACCGACTTTAAAAACGTGAGATGTGGGGAATACGTTTTAAAGTTTTGCACACTGTAAAATTCAAAATAAAACTCAACATTTATTTTATACCTACCCATAATTGTCGATGCCATGTTCACACAGCAAAGAGCTTTCATCATCAGCATCTTTTTGTCCTTGTCTAAGCAAAACTCTTCCAATACAATAGCACGTCCTGTCTCCTCAGAAAAAAAAAGTTAAAAACCTTACCCCCCCTTAATTGTATATGATTTTTTATCTCTCTGGAAATAAAATCCAGTAATTGTTGATTTGAAACATACTCAAAAATATAGTGAATGTAAATTATTATTTTTATTTATTTATTTTAGGAAAAGTTAACAGCTATTCTTAAATTAACATACAGTAGATAAAAAATAGCAAATTATGCCAATTATAAATTTTCAATTAAAATTAATTATTAAAAATATTATCAAAGTGTGACATTATGACAATTTATGTTTTTATTATAGGGAGGGCGGAGTGGTATGTAGGATTAGGATAAAGAAAAGAAGTATGGGATTATATGGGAATATAAATTAAGTCAATCAACTAGTTAGGGTACCGTTGTGAAGGTAATTTTCGTTTAATGTTCCGAATAGTCGAGCTAAAAATGTCTATGTCCTTGTAATTTACGTTAAATGATTTTGTGATGAATGAGTTTTTTTTTAGAGTTAGTCTTTCAAAGAGGTATTAACTGTTTAGTGCGCCATAATTATTCTAAGGTTATTCCCTAACCATATTGTCACGTGTCGTGGCTAAAGAGGAATGAATGAAAATACCGGAAACAAATTAGCGATTTTTTAATTAGTGATTAATTAATTGTTCAATAAACAAAGTCGCTTAGCACAAATCAAACTCAACGCTATTCTTTAAATTACACTATTTCTCAATCTCGTTTATGAACACTTTATTATCGCTGGGTAACGCGTATTTATCACTTGCTAGAATATTTCGTTCTCGCACGTAGTATTTATCGCTTATCTGTGTCGCCAATTCGCTCCATATTTTTCGCTTAGCGATTCACAACTGGCCACCCCGGCCGTCGTCTCGCGGTCGCGCGTACTTCGCACTGAATCGAACTGTCAAACACGACTACGCTTTGCGCCGCGGCCTAGTTCCGTACTTATACCCGAAATGCTGGTATTTTCGTACTTTATATATTATTGTAGTTTTTTAGGAGAAGGTTCTCTTTGTTTGTCGGTCGTACCGGGCGTTTGTAGACTTTTTCCAAAAGTCGTAGATCACCCTAGGGAGTTGTGACAAGTGACATTGTCAGAGTTTCGGGCAGTGCGTAAATTAATTTTGACATCTCGTTACATTTTTTACTAGCGGATAATTATTTATTAATTTGTTTATTTAATACACGGTACAACGTACCATTAAAAAAAAAACAATGTATATAAAGATGTGTAGATTGATAGGTAATAGTAAAAAAAAGTAGATAAGCTATTATCAAAAATAACTCATAAGAAAGTGATATATAAAGAAAAATAAAACATTAAGCGAATGACATAAAGTATATAAAATCAAAATGAAATAATAGTAAACAAATTACGTCTGAAATTCAAGAAGCAACAAAAATTTATTTATTTATTAATAAACGCCCTATTGGGCTTTTACGGTACAAGAAAATTACAAGAATTTTTATATGCATAACATAAAACACGTTTTATAGTAAATAATTAAAAAAATAATAATAGAAATAAAACATATTTAAGATAAATGTAGTATTTAAAGTATATAATGTATTTGTTACGGTTAATGTATTGTATCTAAAATATGTAATATGTATTTTGTATGGTGAATATTGGAATGGCACTCTACGACAATTTCAAAACAGCATTTTCATTTTCGCATTCACAAAACTAAAAATATCGAGTCGGATATTCCGTAATGTAAATCACTGTGAAGTTTTGATTGCAGTCTCTGCCAAGTCGTATTTCTCTGTTACTGCTTGGCCTTGTTATTTCGCCCTTACTTTTTCACATAAAGACATGCTCCTCAGTCGATAATAATGTGGACAATGCTAGATGTTACTTTTTATTACTTCATTATTTATGGTATTTAGAATTTTGTAGAAATGTGAAATGAGTGTGCATCTTATTTTCAATGCATCAATAGCAAGTGGAGTAGACAGCCAGGCTTACATTTTTTTTTTTAAATACATAACAATGTTAATTAAAAAATTTCCAAAAAAAGGCAACTGTCAAATTATTAAATGGTATTTTAGCTGCGTAAATTACAATCTATTCTGAATTCGGCGGCACGGATAATATTGTTTTTGTGTAATATAGTGAAACTAGCTGTAACCCGTTAAAAATGATGCTAATTTTACGTGTCGGTTCCGAAAAAATATGTAAGTATTTATTTATTTATTAAAAAATGAAGAAAAAAAGAAGAGAAAAAAAAGAAAGAAGGAAGTTTTTATACTTAAAAGAAGTTACGATGGACGGACCGACAATGTTGTGATCATACATTTGAATAACAGAATGAGAATATTAACCTTTATACCTTAAAAAAGGAACTCATAAAAACCAAATTTTTATTATACTCCCTTTCTTTGTAAAATATAACAACAATTAAAGACGAATTAAAACGTATAACATAACAACTTACAGTAATTTAATATATTTCTAAAATGTCAGATGTTTTGAGCTTTGATAAGACACTTCATGATGACATTGTTATGAACTTTAAGTATTTATGCAGTTAATACTTAAAGTTATAAATTTTAAAGTCAATGATTAATTTAATAAATTTTCATTTTTTCCGGAAAACTTGCAAGTATCACTAACACATTCGCGATTTTTACACGTTCAGTTTGTCGTGTCTGGTCACCAACGTGAAGAGGGTTGATGTAGAAGTTCGCCTCTACCACACGGCTTCTTCCGTGTTCTCAGAAATGTCGCGATACAAAAAATATTTTCATGGTGTATTCACTGGATTTATTGACTCGATTTTATGAGGTTACTTAGTTATACGCGCATGCTAGGCCGTGCCGTAGTCGAGGAGAGAACTACGCACCGCTTGGCTCTGATGGGCTGCCTTCATAAAGTCTCTGCTTGTTTGGCGGAATGCATAATCATAGTACGGATTGTACTTACTTACTTACCATCACGCCGTCTCCCCGTGGGGGTAAGCAGAGAGGATAGAGCGCCACACTCTTCTTTCCTGACATACGATTCTCGCCTCATTCACATTTATACATAATTATGGTTTTTAACAGTGTATGCCAGTATCTGGTTAACCTGTTCATGCCACGTCTTCCGAGGCCGCCCTCAATTTTTGGCACCGTCGGCACTTGCGTCATATATCTTTCTTACCATCAGTTCCTCATTCATTCGCTCAATATGCCCAAACCACCTGAGCGACTCTTTTTACGGATTTTACTTGCAATTTTTTTAAATTCGATTTTAATTACTACTTAACACAGGTTGGTCCATTTTGTATTGCAAATAAGTGCAGTGTACCGTATTAGATTTCGTTAAATTTCCGCAGTCCCTTAACGGAAAGGTATTATTGTCTGTTGGCATATTAGTGAATAGTTGTTGATTGTGCATTAGCCTTATAAGCTTCCTGCATTGTCGTGCGTTCAGCTTTTCCGCCCCAAACGAGACAATGCTAAAATCCATTAAGCGTACAAGCATGTAATTAACCTTACTCTGTACCGTACACGTGTTATCTTTTTTATTTTACAAGAATTTTTTGTATTTTTTTTAAAACAAAATAAATAAATAATTAACTATCTGTTGCAATAGTAGTAACATCAGCAAATTACAAACGTTAACCTTATGTCAAACTGCCTTCACAAGCCAAAGTCTTCACATAATTATCAATATAACCAATTTATGCAATTGATAAAGCTCAATCGGAAATAACTCTGAAGAATACCCATCTAAAAAAAAATATTATAATTTTTCGAAATTTTGTTAAAGGGCATTTTAAAAAATATTTTAATAAAATGATAACTTTTTTACTTTCACTATTTATATTAGACAATTAGAATGTTTTCGATGCCAATGAATCATTTTCAGTAATGTTACTAATACTAAACTTAAGACTAAAGGACGGCGTGTGGAGTGGGGTGGATATTAGAGTTCGATGGGTTTGTGGGCGTAGTCATTAGGCGCAGAAAAAGGATCGTAATAGATGGTATTTGAATATTGCTTACATTACATCGCTTAAAGTTTATAAAATATCTAGTTTCTTTCCTTTTTACATATGTTTATTAAATCTACGCTATTACATCTATTACGTCCCCTCTTCTGCACCTAATGACCACGCCCACATACCCTCCGGAATCTAATCTCCACCTCACTCCTCACGCCGTCCTTTAGTCTTAAACTAAGTATTAGTAATATTACTGAATATGATGCGTTACCGTCGAAAACTTTCTAATCGCCATAAATAAATAGTGAAACTGAACAAAGTTATCATTTTTTTTATATATATTTAAAAAAAATTTTTTTTCATTTGTTATTGTAAACATATAAAATCCTTTTTTTTGTATTTTAAAAATTGTTGGGCAATTATATTTTGTTCTGTAAGTTATTACTTTTTATAATTTTTTTTTTATAACTGCAAGAATTTTTTATTTATACATTTAAATAAAAATTGACATTTTATACCAACCACTTCGCTGGAATCAAATAACATCGTCTTCAATAGAGTTCCCCTAAAGATACTGTAATATGACTTCAGCGAAGTGTCGAGATTCGAATCTATACACATCTATACGGTTGATATAAAATGTACGTTTTTGTTTCAATACCTAAATATGTCGTACCGCCATATACCGTAATATAAACATTAAATCATTTATATTGTTGCTAGCTGTAACCTGCCAAAAATGAAGTAGGTACATATAAAAAAGTTTTTATAAAAGAAGAAACGGACGTTATAGGAAGTCTCAGATAGACAATGAAATTATTATCATTGGGGTTGTTTAAATTACACTGTTGGTTACAAGGAATGAGCCTGACTCTTAACACAGACAGATGATAATAATAATAATAATAATAATAATTGGATAACTTATACAGCGCCGTTTTCGCGAATACTCACCTCAAGGGCGCTTTACACAGAAAAAATATTATTTTACAAAACAACTTACTGCTTGATAAGAAAAAAACTTATTTTATTACTTATTACTTATTCACTAGGTGGCATACAAGAAATGGAATTAAAATTGAGTACTACAATAGTTGGGAGTGCCTGAAAGAATTAGGTGTTTTCGCGGAGTGCACAATAGGAGTGGAAAACATTAGCTAGCGTTGTTGTGGTCAGATTCTATAGGTTTTTATAGGATTGTCTAAATAAATGCGTCTTAAATTGTTTTTTGAACTGTGGTAAGCTGTCTGTTTGTCTAAGTTTATTAGGTAGTTTGTTCCATAACTTTGGTCCAGCCACCGCGAAAGCACGATCACAGTTACAAGGAGACAATTAATATCAACAAAATTCAAGTTATATTATTACATAACCACTTACTGAGATTTTAGTCTACCGGTTTCGAGTACCCATCTCTTCTTCAGGACAACGACTACCACCTACAATCTCAGTAAGTGGTTATAACACTTACATAACTAACATTTTGTTAAAATGCCGTGTCACAAAGTTAATACTTTAAATATTAAAAGTATTAATAACACCAAACACAATCATGTAAAATACAGATATATTTAAGAAATTAAATATGAAAGTATGTAATTCTGTATTACCGTGTATATGCTTAAACAAATAAATTAAATAAACCATCGAAACAACTAATTTATAACGTAAACATTATTCTCTCCAGTTATAGGTCAATTGGCGCTCTAAGAATAGTCAATACGTAAGCAATCATATTTGTCGTAAAATTTACGACAGCGCACCCGCTCAAAGGTTAAAGGATAATCAAGCAAAATGCAATTAACACACATTTCATTCCTGCCTGGATACATAATAATATATTTAATAATATGACGCAATTGTCACGATAAACTTAAAATATTTTAGATGTGCATCAGTAGGCCCAAATATATTAAAACCACCTATTTAATTATGTTCCTTTATCTCCAGTCTAAATCTTGTCGGCTTTTACGATGTACAGCTATTTTCCTCTGTGGGTATTACGAATTACACCGCTGTGTGGCTAAGCCTATCTTAATTTTTGAAGGCTTTCATATTTCCGTTTCCTTACCACCGTTTTAAGTAAGAATGCCGTGTTTTAAGCGTATCAAGATTTGTGTTTCTTGCTTTATTTTTCTGCTCTCCTTATACAACCAGCTCTAAAGGCTTGACTATGAAACTGTATTTTGTATGAATAAATGAGGCGTACAAATATTTTCACAGTACATTTTCGCGCTGTGTTTATTATAACTGTTATGAACATATAAACAAAATATTGTATATTAGCTTGTATAAAAGCAAAGGCAGCAATATCCAAAAAAAATGTAAAGCAGTTATCGAAGATTAATCATTTATAATGTACTGAATTCGAGATTTTATAGGAAATATAGTCAATAAATATATAGAAAACATGATTGTGGAAGGGATAAGTACATAAAATGTAGAATTCAATACATCCTACATTAGTAATCCTCGGTGACTGCAGAAAGCTCACCAAAATATTACAATGCCTATAATGAACATTTACGTTGAAAAATAGTAAAGTTTAACAGATAGCCTATGTAACTCTAAAACTACTGTCTAGAACTGAGGCAATTTATTACAGAACATAATATATTTCAAAACCTAGTGTAACAAGTATTGTTAAAAAATACTTAACTTATGTACTTAAATTGCATGTAAAAAATAGTGTTCACAAAATTGTTAGTTTTTTATTTTTTATTTCAGTGCCAATTAATCGGGCATTGTATTAGGCACATGTTTTATACATACCCATTCTAACATAAATATAAATAGAAAGCCTATCTACCTCGAGGTGATCAGAAAACCAAATTCGAACCGGATTCGAACCCAGGTCACCTCCTTTCCGGGGCCGGTACTCTGACCACTAAGCTATAGCAACCCTCTATATGAGTTTCCGTGAATATATCGACCTCATATGTAGTTCTCATTTTTATTAATTGATTAATTAGCTTAGTGGTCAGAGCACCGGCCCCGGAAGGGAGGTGACCTGGGGATTTTAGCAGTTATTATGTTCAGAAATAAGGAATTTGATGCATATTATTATACCTATTTTAAATCTGATATAAATTAATCGTCCTCAGTCCATGACACTTAAATCCATGACTTGGATGACAGTGGGTGTTTGCTGCTCGATGTTGTGTATCTACTCACTTTTGTGTTCTTTCGGGATATCGAAATCTTTCTCTTTGAGCCATTTAACATCCTGATATTCGTCTAAAATTTATACTATGCACATCAATTTATTAACACGACGAGCAGTCACTTTTATAGAACTCACTCTCTTTTCGGTGCGCGTGTTTATTTTTTATGGATCTCCTTGATGTGACGATTTAATGAGAGGTATGATAAAGACCACACGTTTTACATGTTCGACTTGATAGTTTCCAAATTTTGCAAAAAAATTCGAAAAAATTATTAAATAAATATTGCTGACGTAATCACTATGCAGATCCCCCAGTAGCCCATTTCATCAAAAATAAGCAAAGCAAAGATCCCCCACCCCCCTTTGGTGCTTACGTAATACTTGAATGGCCCCCATGTAGCAGGACAAAAATACCTCAACGTGTGTAAAAGAAGGTTACATTTATTTATAAAAAAAATTAAATACTCTCTTATAAATAAGTACATCAAAAAAAATGTTGAAGAAATGCTTTTCTACGATTTCTTTGCATTCATTCGTATTCGATTTTTTAACATCACCCATATAGTATCCAAATATTGAACATGTTTAAAATTTTACTTTCTTAATTTTCTTACTGTAAAAA
Organism: Agrypnia vestita; assembly: GCA_016648135.1. Classification (NCBI taxonomy): domain Eukaryota; kingdom Metazoa; phylum Arthropoda; class Insecta; order Trichoptera; family Phryganeidae; genus Agrypnia; species Agrypnia vestita. Next base: position 293,389 of record JADDOH010001919.1, read on the forward strand.
ATACAATTCATAAAAAAATTATTCTTAGTTGCCATATTATATTATAATATTACATTTTATTCCGATGCATAATGTCAAAGTTGAATCTACCGACTAAAATTAATAAATTTGAAATTGGAAATTCTTTCATACCCACTAATATTGATGAATCTCAAAGCTTTGTACGTAAGTTTTAATGTTCAATAATAATATAAAGTTTAAATTTTAATCAAAATAATGACTAAATCATGTCGAAAATTATTTTTATTGTCTTCCACATTACGTAAATGTTGGGAGTTTCAGAGTTTTAGCTAGTCGGAAAGTTGGTTAAAAATCAATCACAAGATTCCACCACAACAAACAAACACACAAAAGTTAATAAAAGTAACTAAAAATTACTTATTTCTCTTAGATTGTCCGCCGTAGTAAGTATATTGTTATCTTTTAAACGCATCATTTTAAAATAACAGTAAAACCACTAAGCGATGTTCGTATTGCAGTAACTAAAATGTATTTCACGAATTCATTGGGCATCCATCCAACTCGCGTGCATCTTATATCGCATTCCCACACGAAGTACGCGATACTCATGTTTGTAGAGCGATCGACCAACAAACCTTTCACTAAAATCTATTTTAGTGACGTAATACAATACAAAAATGTGTGTATAGTAGACTCCCGATTATCCGGGACGGATGGTGGAAAAAAATCTCGGATAATCGTTTTCACGGCTAATATAAAAACTGACCAAAACTTTTAACAAATGCAACAAATTTTACGCACAACAAAAATGCCGTTTTTCGCACATTTTTTAAATTTATTTGCTCCTGTATAAGATTTACAGTTCCTATAAATTCTCGAAACTTGATGAATTCTCTCGCAGCTGGTTTATCACCGCTCAATTTTTTGTTTACAATGCAACATTCACCAATTCCACCGTCAGAACATCCACACATTTTGAATGTTTTATACTTGTATGTACGTGCACGACGCGAATCGCCGTGCACGGGGGATGAATGGGTGGAAGACGGGATTGGAAGGGATGGGGGTGTGAGAGGGATGTATAATTTTTTTTTGGGTCACAATCCTAGGATTGGTCTGCATCGATCTCTCCACTCCTCTCTGTTACCTGCCAGCCTCTTCATTTCTTGTATGTATGAAATTAATAGACTGTAAATTCGAAAAGGAAAAAAAGGGAAATGTTTCCTCCTCCGGATGTTTCCTCTTCCTTGGCACTTCAATGATGACCTTTATCGACGATTCACTATACACTTCTTTCAATGATGCAAAGTTTATATAATAAGGGTTTATATAATAAATTCGATACGTACATGCAACTCTGCGCGTAACTAACGATTTAGACACTTTCTCTGCGACAGCTGGGTTTTGACTATATAAGTACGGCGAGGGGAAGAAGGGGAATCAAAACAAAAACAAACCAACCAGTTTGAATCTAATATGAATACCGAACACATTTTATTTATCTGTCTTCTATTATACATCTTTCCATTCAAAAAAGACAATCGAATTAGTACGTGTAAACCGTGCGTACGAGGCGAATTTTTCAATTGTGTTCATACCAACACAATGAAATAATGTGCGTCGTACGCATGGCTTACACACATGTACTAATTCGATTGTCTTTCTTAAATGGAAGTATTAAACCAGCGGCAACATCTTTGTATACAAATCATGGAAATTACTAATTTTCCACCATAGATGTGTATAGCATAGTTCATTCAAATATATGAAATAAAGCAGATAAAAAAATACATATACAACTTTAAAAAAAATTATAATGTGTGGTTGTCTTTGCGGTGGAATTAGTGAACGCTGCATTGTGTAAAGTGATTGATGACTAATACAGTCTATAAGCCCTATAAAGACTTCCGTACATGTTTCTCATACATATAGCATCGTCTCTGTGACACTTCTATAATTCGTTTCTTAAGAAAAGTCGCATGGATGATGGGCTTGAATAAAGGAGACTACTTGTAAGTGAAATTGAGTCATTGTTAAAAATGTCCGAAAAACTTCCAAAAACGTAGAGAAAACACTGACTTAATCACCATATATAAGATATTAAATGGCCACTCTGATGTGCCTTCGTTACTGGGCCAAATAAAATTCAAGATCCCTTCCCGTAGACTCAGAAATAATGAAGTGTTGTTCCTTAGCCATCATAGAACCTATAATGGATTTCATGCTCCCATGTCACGGTTATGTCGTCTTATAAATTCAACACAGGACCTGGACTTCTTTGGTGTAAGTCTGTCCAGATTCAAACAATCTCTGATTAGATAGTCTAGATCTTGTCTCCGTTTTGTTAGTACTTTTCATTTGTCCTTTCTTTTCTTTTAAATTGCTATAACGTTTGTTATCTTGTATTTTATATCGTTCATGTTATGTAATATATTTTATTGGACTATGTCCGTTAATTTCAATATATAAATAAAATAAATTTATCTACCTAGACCTCCGTTTATTTAGATCTCATTTAAGCAACGAAGACTCTGCGAAGTTTTTTATCACGCAGACCCTAACTCGTCGAAGAAACATAACTGACGCGGTGATGCTATTCAAAATAACACACAATCTAGTTGATAGTCCGGAACTTCTTCAACGAATATCTTACCACATCCCAACTCGCAATAACAGACATTCACCTACTTTTCATCTCCCCTTTTGTAAGACCAACTCAAAACAAAACTCCTTTATGTACAGATCCACAAATTCATTTAACACAAACTATCACCACATTGACATTTTCAACTCAACAATAAGAAACATAAAACAAACAATATCTACCCTACCACACCCAAACTAATTCGTACATTGTATCTTCCCTTCTACTCCCGTCCCACATTCCCCTCCACCCTCTCCACTCGCTGTTAAAGTAAGTTAAAGTAAATGACTATATTCAGTGGAAAATTTGTAATTGGCATAATTTTAAAAACCATTATTTCATATTTGTTAAGATTGTTGTTTTGCTGTTAAATTTCCCCAAAATAATATTAATAAATAAATTATCCCTCTGTTGACAAATTCCAGTAATATTGTTTTTAGAACAAAGATATTGCTCAAAATGCATCTTAAAATTGCACTCCTTCGAATCTCCTGCAACGCGCCTTAAGTCGCTGCCGGGCTGGTAACGGAAGACCGTGTTATACCCCGTTCGATTGGAGTGATTAAATTTTATGAACCAATTGTGATGCAGTGGAATGCTTCTTCGCGTTTATTGTCTTTATGCAGATGCATGCATGCTTGGGGACTCCGTATCGGGGTCTGCTATGGGAAATGTACCGCGCCGACAGAGGCGTATGGTGCCTGCATTTAAGGCTTTCAATACTGATATTTAATTATTAAATCTCTCAAGGGGCTGATCTGCTCGACTTGTGATTTTGCTTTTAGTATTCTAGGAAAACAAATTAGGTGAATTAATTATATTGATGTAGAAAATACTCTCTAACTTTTCGTAAAATATTCGGCTACCACCAAGATTCGAATCAACTTTGTTTAATAAATAAAAATTGCTGTATTTTTCTTATTGATTAATAATGTATTTATATTTAGTATCAAGGGTTGAATAACTTTACTTATCTATGTATAATATTAATAATTATGAATAAAGCACTATTTTTATTATGACTTATACCGTCAATACTTTGTCTTTATCAACAATTTTTTTGTACAATTTCCTTTAGTTAATTTAAATAATGGTCCACAAACGCAAACACATATAAGATAAATATAAAGTTATTTTTATGTAATTACCATAACATATAAGTACTTGGTTGAACTTAACGAACATTTTACATTCATTGAGGTTTTTTTTTATTTATCTACCCAAAATTAACTATCTAACTTGGTGCTCAATTCGCATGTTATGATACGATATTATTTCGCTTGAAATTGTACTATATGAAAGTGTACTATGAATTTATATCTAATACTATGAATTTATAGCTAATGTTTTCCACTCCTATTGTGCACTCCGCGAAAACACCTAATTCTTTCAGGCACTCCCAACTATTATAGTATTCAATTTTAATTCCATTTCTTGTATGCCACCTAGTGAATAAGTAATAGTAAATAAGTTTTTTTTCTTTTCTAGCAGTAAGTTGTTTTGTAAGATAATAATTTTTCTGTGTAAAGCGCCCTTGAGGTGAGTATTCGCGAAAACGGCGCTATATAAGTTATCCAATTATTATTATTATTATTATTATTAATATTATTATATCAATCTTAAAATGTGTAAGATTTTTGTTTCTTTCGACGAAATTTTTTGTGTTCAGCAGCAGATATTTAAGTACCTATTTGTATACCTTTATTACAAAAATTGGGCAATCTATTCGCATTTATGAAATACTGTACACCTCTTCGACGCGTCTGTTTTCTGATTAGTTTGTTGTGTTAGGTATTATATAACATAGGTCTCTCCATTTAAGAAAGACAATCGATTTAGTATGTGCGAGTCGTGCGTACGAGGCAAATTATTTCGTTGTGTTGGTGTTTACGAGTATGTACACCAACACAACGAAATAATTTGCCTCGTACGCACGACTCGCACATACTGATTCGATTGTCTTTCCTAAATGGAAAGATTTTAACGTGATGAATATTATATAAAACAAATAGACACTAATATTATTTTAAAATTTGGGAGAAATCAGTTTGTTTCACATACGTCTAGAAATTTCTCAATCCAAAGTATCCAAATATTCATTTAGAATATTTTTGAGTTTATCAAATTTTTCAGAACACAGTGCTGGATTTTGTCACAGGGACATCATATTATGCATAAGGTTGTATATATTTAAATTGTAAATTTAAATATATACAACTTCAAAAATAAATTATGGTATTCTATATACAACTTCAAAAATAAATTATGGTATTCTATCATAGGTGGAAATGGTGAAGATTACATTGTGTAAAGTGATCACCTAAGCCAGCCGTACTATAGTTTGTAAGCCCTTTGAACATCCAAAGACTTCCATGCCTACCTTCCCATAAAAAAAATATAATTTCGTCTCTGTGAGACATCTATAATATATCTAAATATTCAATCTAATCCAATATTTCCGCTATACTTACATCTACAAAATATCTACATCTTGACATTTTTCATGGTCATCTTACCTACTCTTACGTAAATAAGTACTGCCCATCTATTTTGTACTGGAATAACAAACAACAATATTAACAACCTTTTATCCTATGAATAAGGGGGAAAGTGCGTTGATTTTGAGAGACGTTCTGACATTGAATTTCATACCGGATTTCATTCCTGGCGAAGTTGCAATGCAAATTTGTAATTTTCTCAAACCTGAACATTTTCGTGATATACTTCGCTTTTCAGTACATGAGCTCGTGGTCTGTTGTGGCGCTAAAATTAAAATTAAAAAAATTATATAAAATCCTAGCATATTTTCCTTACTTAATAAATACAAATTTCTTCGCCCACTCTATAAATAATTAGCTATATTTAGTTTATAAATCGCACATAGCTATTATAGAGAATTTACGTGTCATTTTAATTTCAATTTACTCGTAAATCATTTTATTTCTTGTCCTTTCTGATACTCTTTTATTAAATTAATATCTATAGCGAACATCCTGTTCAGCTGCTACTTATTGCACGAATAATTACACTAATCCTTAAAGCGGTTGACATTCCTGAATAATCTAGAAGTATCAGTGTACAAGATATTAAACGCGTGAAAATATTATAAATACATCCCCTATTAATAGCTTGTGCATCTTAATTCAGGGGTACCCACAAATAAAACCGTTTTTTGTACATATTTTTATTTAATTTTTTAAAACATTTTTTTACAGTTTAACATCCAAAACATCCCTCCCACGTTTTCTATAAACACCTTTACATTATGGTTCCGGGGTTTTAATCCCATCCTTGTAAAGCGCCGTAGGACATAAAAAATGTTGAATCATATATATGTTTTGAACAGGCAAAAAAGTTTAGCAACCCTCGGAATCAATGAAAATCCAAAGGTTCGAGGTCTAGCTAGCATCAATTTTGAATTTATACAACAAAGTGTGCTGAAAATTTTTGCTTTTGTCGTCAAGTGTATGTTGATTTTCTTCCAACCAAAACAACAAAGAATTCTGAAGACTAAATCGGTAATAGAAAATATATTTATATAAACAGTCAAATGCGCTTCTATATGCGCCAGGCTTGTCTGCAAAAATACATTAAAAAAATAACGCGATAAATTATTATTTAAGGGGGGGGATAAGGTTAATTCGTCCAAAAAAAGGCATGTTTTTGTGAATTTTTTGTGACGACACAGTTAAAATCTCTTTATTAAAATGGTACATTAAAGTATGACATTTGAAAAATATTGTGTAAAATTTTCAAGACGAAATATTAAAAAATACGGCAATGGCAGCAATTATTCGGACGTGTCTCGGAAAAAAGTAGAATTGCGGTATCCATCATAACTTGGTGCTAGATCATCTGAAATCAAAAAATCAGGGTTCATTCGTTAGATAATAGATTTTCCCAAGTAACGCTTGGAGGGTTTTTTGAAATTTCAATTTTTCAATTTTTTGGAACACTTTGAAGGAAAAAACGCGATTTTTTGCGAAAAATATCTGAAAAAATAAAAGTCTCCAGCGTTACCTCGTAAATTATGTACAGAAATAGTGTTCAAAATTTCAAAAGGATCGGTGCAGTAGTTTTGAAGTTATGATGGACACCGACTTTGAAAACGTGAGATGTGGGGAAAACGCTTTAAAGTTTTGCATACTGTAAAATTCAAAATAAAACTCAACACTTATTTTATACTTACACATAATCGTCGATGCCATGTTCACACAGCAAAGAGCTTTCATCATCAGCATCTTTTTGTCCTTGTCTACGCAAAACTTTTCCCATACAATAGCACGTCCGGTAGTCCTCAGGTGAGCGTGTCTCTTAGCTTCCCGAGCAGGTATAGAAAATCAGTCTGAGTATCGCTCAAATGTTCATAATTTCGTCAATTTTGCTCTGATTGACCTGCAATTTTGGCACAATATTCTTGCGATGTTATACATCCATTTAAAAAATTAAAAATAAAATGCAAAAAAAAAAGTTAAAAACCTTACCCCTCCCTTAAGGGTGCACCCTTAATAGCATTTGAAATTTTACCTAGACGTGTATTTTTGGTAATTAAAATATTTAATTAAAAAAATTAATTAGAAAGAGAATTTTTATTAATAAGAGGTACAAAAATAATATTGAAAATAACACACTGGCGTCGGGGGTGTGCAGTGAGAACATTGCAGCATGACGTTTATATAAGCATATATTTTGAAAAAAATTAAATCAAAGATATATCTTATAATATTCCTATCGTAATAATCATATTATTCCTATTTTGATAAATCATATTATTCTGTCACATTAATATTTTATTTCGACGTTTTTTTATCCTAAATATATATGTATCTGCGCAAAAGTCATGCTTCAATGTTCTCACTGCATGCTCCTGCCTGCTATAATATAAGACAAAACCGATAGAGCTATTTACTTAATTACCATCACGCCGTTTCTCCAAGGGGGTTGGCAGAGAGGATAGAGAGCCACAATCTTCTATCATGACACTCAACTCCCGCCTCATCGACATACATACATCTTCGCATACAAGCTTGACAAATTATTGCGACTCCTAACAGGACCATCCTCCAGAATCTGGTTGGGGAGAACTAGAGTTCCGAATTAAGTGATTGCTTTTCTTATTAAACCTTAGCTGCAATAGTATTCAGTACTTTTTTATTATAAAATCTGTAAAATAATTAAAAACTTAATTCGAATTTTTATGAATTTTATTTCATATTTTAATAAATGTTCGACATTTCCACGTAAAAGTAAACGATTACCGTAATGTAGTTGTTTTCTCACTCCCCCATCAAGATAAATGGCAGTTACTTTGTGGTGCAACATGATTATTGCAATTTACATCAATTAAATATTTTTTTAATATTTCGCTTCAAAAAGCCTAGAGACCCAATTACAGAAGCGAAACACACCACAAAACACTCAGGCTTGAGTAAATCACATAATTTAATTGTGACCTCACCGGGAATCGAACCCGGAACCCTTCGTGTGAGAAGCCAGTGTCATGCCGATTGTACAACTTCGTCACACTTTGTAATGCACACGTGTCGAGTTATTTTTGTCACTAATTCTTGTCCTTCTCATCGTCCGCAGCCCCACTCAAATAGGTTGACAATATTCTACATTAGTCGCACGAATTCGCGTGCCTCCTTTTATAGCTAAATTCCTTCGAAAGGTTTGTTCTTGAGGTAAAGAGAAGCCTGTAAAAAGTTCCAGATTCTTCTGACGTGTATTTTACTATGAGATTAAATGTCACAGAATTCTCTAGAGAGATAACGCGGTCACGGATGAGTGAGCTTGGTAACAGCGTGCGTAACAGTTTGCGGTTACGGTTGACTGACTGCCCTTGAGTGACTTCGCTGTTATCAGCATTTAGTAGGTACACATTCTACAATATTAACATAAAATATATCAGAAAAACGCCTGTGGCATGTCGATTATGAGGGAGCCGGTACCTTCTTCCAATATGCGTCGATGCTGGATGCTGGAGTAAGGCGGGCTTCCAGGATAAGTATATTCTCGCAGCCGTTTATTCTTTCCCTCATTCCTGCCACCCTCGATCTTGTAAGGGCTGCAAAGCTCTTACTGTTATACAGCCACCGAAGTCAGTGAGTGAAAATACACTTCCGTAATCCCTCGACTGTGTCCTTAGAGACTTTCATCTCGTTTGTCCTCCACGTGTGTGAATAGATTAAGAAGCAGGCGCGCTGATCCCACGACTGTAACGGGCCGGTCCGGGCCTGCATCCCGTTACCGTAATCCTTCCGTCTTCCGAGATCCTACCCAAAGCGGGCGGCGGACCGCGGAGCGTGATGAGGAGATGCATTAATGCGGGTAATTGATCTTAATTGATGGGCCACGAGATCGGCGAGCGTGGAATTCATTTTGTCCCTCCGCGCGTTGCGGGGAGAACACGGAATCCGGCCAGGATTCATCTTGGCCATGATCTTAATGCACTTCGTCCTTTCTGTAGTAAAGATTTTCTCGGGTTTTCACGGGATATTCTGCCGAGTATATCTCACCTCTATGCCCATTGCAGGGTCCATCACACATCAGCCCAGAAAACTACACACAGAATATTTCTGAAATATTTTATAATTTCTTTTTTTTGCGCTTCAACAGGCCTAAGAAGCTCAGTTACAGAAGCGAAACACATAACGAAACACCCAGGCTTGACTGAATCACATAGATTATTTGTGACCTCACCATCGATCCTCGAATCGAACCCGGAACCCCCGGTGTGAGAAGCCAGTGTCATACCCACTGGGCTACGAAGGCCGCCAGATTGATCGATAATTTTGAAATTATGCAGAACCTTTGTGTACACGTTCCTGATACTTACTTAAAACAGTGTCGACATATATTGTTTCACGTTCCAATACACATGGCCAACCTGCCAAATGTTATGCCTGTTGGAATAGTAACCGCTATGCTAAACAATGTCACTTTTTACATGCTTTTATTTAACTCACATTGTCTGATTGTTTGTTGTTTGTTGTGGTCGAATATTGTAATTGATTTTTCACCAACTTCCCGACTAGAGCTCTGAAAATTTCAATATTTACGGAATGTGAATAACTATATATTATTAAATCATTTTCGGTTGGGTTTGGTCATTATTTCGATATAAAATTTATAATTTCCATTTTTATTGAGCTCTCAGCCGCAAAATTTACCATTTAAAATTGCATTAGCAATGTATAATTTGGATACTCCATGGGTAATGTTAAAAAATCGATTGCGAATGTATGCAAAGGAAGCGTATTAAAGCATGCCCTCAATTTTATTTTTATTTTTTGTTTTATATAAATAGACTAAGACGGAATACGTTGTCGCATCAACATTTTTCAAATTTAATGCAACAAGTATTTTACTTTCTTCGAACTAAGCTAAACTCCTGTGCTATGAAAATAAGACCGATTTTATTGTCCTGGAATGGTGATGAAGGCAGCGGCCATTGAATCATTAGGTGAAAGTCATAACCACTCCTTTTTATGCCTTAACCACTATATTTTCATTCGTCGTATCATTCGTCTACGATGCTGCGGCGATAAATAAAGTCATGTTTCTCTTATTTTATCTCTCATACCAATAGTTACATTTACCACTTCAAAACAAATATTAATAATTTAACTACATTAAAGTATTATCAGTTATACTCATGGTCTCCGAAGGCATCGTATTATTGTATTGTCATATACATTTTTAACCTGAATGTAGATATCAATTATTACAATCACGCAAAATAAGTATAACTTGTACCGCGTATACATGAGTTCGGGCTCCTCCAGATTTGTATACCTATATTTTTGCGAAAGGGCAATGACCGCTATTATATTATTCACATTTCAATATATTATCCATTAAATTTTAATCAAGTTTATATAAAAAATTAATGAAGTTTTAAATCAACGATTTTATCTTTATCGAGATTTAAATATCGTGGGAATGCCTCGCGTCCGCGTGGATTATTTATTAAGCGTGTTGTGTTGCGTACGTGTTATGATACAGGATAATTGGCGATGCACGGACGCTGTTGTTTATAATTTCCGGCCATTACCGTCGCTGACCGTGTTTCGGGCTGCCGCGGTGGCACGCCGCTGATTTGCGATCAGATTTGTATCTGATGTTCACCTATGGCCAGATACGTGGTTCCGTAATATGTTTGATCGATTGGAATATGTCAATCGCCGTCGGCGTATTTCCGAAGTCGTGTTCGGTAACCTTCGGTAACCCCTGGCACAGTGGGGCACGATAGTAATAAAACGATTGTTAATTAAATATTAAATTTTTACGACCATCACGCCGTTACCCCTTTTGCTTCGTTCATACATCTTCTCGTGCAAGCTCTACGGTTGTTGAGGCTTTTGACAAAGCCATCCTCCAATATTTGTAGTATTTGATCATGCCAGGTCTTTCGTGGACGCCCTCTATTTCTGTTGCCTTCAACACTCGCCCCATATATTTTCTTAACCTTTCTTCGCTCATACGTTCTGCACGACCAAACCATCTTAGCATCCCCTTCTTTATTCTGTCTACCACACTACAGCCACCGTTTGACAATATTACCTGATCAGATAGTGTTAATTAATTAAGTCAAAATATATACCAGACTATTATTAGACCCGCGATACTGTATGGCTCCGAATGCTGGACTATGTACTACTCCTTCTCTAGGCAACTCAAAACAGCAGAGATGCGAAAGCTTAGATGGTCGGTAGGAGTAACACTAAAATATGGCATTAAAAGTTCAGTGCTTTAGAGAAATCTGTATAGATTGAGTCTACCTGGTTTCCCTTTCCCAGTTCATTGGATATGTAATTTTCATACAGTTATAAGTTAATAGCTGTTGACCTAACTGAGAAAAAACCATGTTGCAAAGGTGATATTACGGGTTTCATTTAGTACATTATCTTATTCAGTAGAAGTTTTTCAAAGAATTTTGAAAGAACATCAACAATATCAAGAGATGTAGAGATGTTTTCTGTACCTTCATTACCTGTTATCTGCTATTTTTATCTCAATTTTGCTATCCCCATTTTTCATCCTTGTACATTAATTTAAACTTATCCTTTTTTCGTATGTGTGCCATTTTGTTCCATAATTTCCCGATTTTTTAAATGGATCTTTGAACTCTGGACTATGAAAATCATTATGTTGCTCACATAACTCTAGCTTACTAATTTTCCAATCGACATTGTTACATCGGTAAGTGCTTTAATTTTTTTCACATTCTGCAACGTGGGACAGTGGTATTAAAAAATGAAATGGATTCCTCCTGATAAGGAAGTGTTTGCATTGTTCCGAAATTAACGCGGGGCACTTAAACTGTAATGGTTAATTAAATGCATAATTTACGCATCCCCGATACGGAGGCTGGCTGTGGGAAGCGCGGGTTCGATGCTCTGCGTCGCTTTAATGTTAAATCCTCGAGCTTTTATCAACGGAGCTTAGGGCAGAGCACCGTGAAATATACGTAATACCCTAGTCTTATCCCAGTCAATCGATTGACAAACAAAAAAACGAGAATATCAAATTATATTCACTTCGTATTAAATCGCTGAGGTAAAGCAACGTCAACGGGAACAACTAATCTCTAAGGCGTTATAAAGGGATGAATTGTTGACCATGGACATTCGAAGTGATGAAGTAATAGAAAGCAATCGGATATCACTTATCAATAGACTGCTTGCCATATTGCCCCGCTTTTTAACAAACATTGTCAGGATTGCCCCGGAACAAAAGGCCGGCCGCGCGATGTGAGAACGCATTACCAAAATTTAACGTAATTACAATATTTTATATATAGTGCAAAGATAATCATTGTTTTTTCATCGATTTATTAGGCAACATTATTTTTCCCTCGGGGGAGTGGTTACTGTGCTTTGTTTGGCTATCTCTACGGTGCAATTTTGTGCATTTGTTTGCACATGTTCTTACGACTTATATTCTTTGCATTTTTATTTCCTCACGTACATGTGCAATATCATGTATCAGGTCTTATTCTATTTCTTTTGCTGTTTATTCTTGTTAAAAATGAAGCGGTTTTGTGTGGACGCCACCCCGCGTCACTTGCACCCATGCAGCGAGTTTAGGTGGTGTCGGGAGAATGAACACTTTAACATAAAAAAGTCTTAATCGGGTGGCGACAGTGTAGGACCGCTATGGAAACTATTGCTCGATTAACGGCCCTGAGTTTTTGATGAGTCCCTCTTCATTGTCATGGATAAAAATAAAACAACATGTTTCATCATGATGGTTTTTTTTTTATATAAATCGTTTAAATACATAATAAATAAATGTTTTAATACATTTTTTGACACGACTGCTTTTAGAGATCTCCCCGAAATTCCACTGTTTTGAACCGGGGCAAGTGAGTGGATGTACGCCATATTTTCAAGTCCGTTATTTCTGTAAAACATGTTTCTTAATGTTGAATACGCAATCAGGCATTTTTCCCGGAAGTGTGCACGTACACGTGCCTCCTGGTTACAGATCATACTCCCGTGCCCTAGAAAATAAACTTGTTCAATTTTTTTTTAAATAAAAAAATTTGAATGTTTTCTGAAACAAAATAATGCCGCTTAAAATATCTAAATCACTATCTAAATAACACTTTTACCCGTATGGATTAGTAGATAAATAAGAAATCACCGTCTGCTGTCTCGTTTACTTTCTTACATCTTCAAATTACAACCTCATTATGTTTCACACATATGGAAATAAAAACACTTGTTTAATATCTACATTTTTGATTTTCTGAGACGCGTTTCGCCTCATGAGGGCATTATCAATCTAAATATTTTACAATCAACAACTTGTATTTATACGAAAAGTATTGAAAAGAGGTGCTATACAATTTTAAAAGTTACTTAAGGTTTTTTATATTTCTGCACGATTCTTAGAAACACTTCTGTTCAAACACTAAGGAAAGGTAATACACATAAGGTAGAAGATAGATTTACAATTTGATATAAATGTGATGTTCTTGGTAACAAATTATGTTTGTGCACTAATGATAATTTTCAAATGCAGGGATTCCAAACAGCATTATTCTTGATAACAATTATGTTTGAGCACTAGTGATAATTTTACAAATGCGGGGATTCCAATTTGGTGTCTCGGGTGATAAAACTCATTTTGTTTTATAAATACGTTTTGTGTGTTTTCTTACTGGCAATAGAGACTGCACTACATGATGATGGTGCGGAGTACTTCTATTTTTGAGCGAGTATAAGTACCTACATGTTTTAAAAATCCCTTCAAAATTCCACCGAATTCGTGCAATATTAAAAATGTTCAAAGGTTTTCACCGGCGTTCAGGATCTTGTGGTTTGTGTTATCTGAGGTAATATGCCATGTTTTTACTCCCTTTCTTTTAACTCGTAGTGTCTGCTTGTCTGCCGAAAAAAGTTTGGATAGATTTTTAACCCTTTTGCCGTGATCCAATGGAGCTGAAACTTTGCAGGCATACTCGTGGCTAATGTGGCTAAAAATGATCTAACAAATATTCATTTAAAAATTTATATTTATAGTTTAATTTTGGATTCTAAACCATAAATAAATTAAGCATATAAATAAGAAAGGACCCCGACGCGTGGAGAAGGCGCGAAACCTGTTTCAACTAGTCTGACTCGTGCCATGGGTCCGATCAGAAAGGGAGTATAATAAAAACTTGGTTTTTATGGGTTAGTTTTTTATGATCTTTCGTTTTTATTGGATTCAATCCAGATTTGTCTTATCTTGCATTTTTTTTATTTAAAAATCGATATAAGAGTTCTGTTAATTATGAAGGAAAATATCAATATTAACTATCGAATTCTGGAGCTTACTTGAATTGAATGTGGTACCTACGTAACTAATGATTTTATTATTTTTTATTATTACTTGTTCTTATGCAAAGGCCTATAGGCATTTTATATGTCTCCGACATCTCTGGCTCTACATACACACGGCAGACTAGCCCATAAAATTCTACATAGAAGATTCTGAAAGCCTGGGAACATTTTTAGCAACATATTGTTCCTTCCATCAACACACAAGAAGGGAGTAGGGAGGTATAATGTCCTTCCGCCGGATATGTCTGATACGAGTACTTCACATTGTGCGTGCCTACAGGTTTATTTCAGTTAATTACTATAAATAAATAAGGCTTTATAACATGACCTCTCTAAACCAGACGAAAGTGCTTCGCTTTTTTTTCTCAGTCTTAACACATCCTATCATAATACCATCAACAGTTTATTGACACGGTGGTATAGAGTTAGTTTAATCAAGATATGTTAAAGAAGTCCACAGAGACGAACTTATATGCGGAAGCAGGTATGAAATAGGATGTTTATAGGGCTAACGAACTATCATAGGGTTGGCTTAATTGGTCACCTTACACAACGTAACGTTCACCGATTCCACCGATGATTGACTACCACACATATCAATTATTTTTGTATATATGTATCTGGCCAGAAAATGGCATCGGCTGCAGAGAGGCTACAGATATACCTAGGTGGTTTATATAGCGTGAAACCCCAAGCACATTTACTTATTTATTTATATATTTATAAGGGCAGCATACAGTACATGCATACAAAAAAAATTGTTTCATTGAACATAAAGTCATCGTTATATCTTACGTGCCATACCTAGTATCATTTACTTTGTAATTCGCGACTGTTTATTAATGTTTTAAAGTTTTTATGTTAAGTATGTTTGATGAGGGTGTGTATGTGTATGTGTATTGTATGTGACCAAAATAATATAATAAATAATAATGAATGAAGCAAAATTAAAAAATAACGACCGAGTCGAATTACAAATTGCAAATTCACGCGTAGTTACGTCTTTATTATTTAAAGATTTAGGTACTTATCCGCTAACGAAAATCGTAATAGAAGACGGATGTTGACATTGCACAACATTGGGACATTGAATTCTGTGTGGAGACGCGCACCGGCGCATGTTTATGAAAATGGAAATCCAAATAATTTTTGCGAAATTATTTAGTAGTGTTAAACAGATGTAAAAAAAAAACAAAAAAAAACCTCTATGACCTGCTCACCTGGGAAACGAGCAGCCAACCCCAAATAAAAAAAAATTCTACAATAATTTATACTAATTCATTCGGATCAAAAACAACATTTATATGATCAAAGAAACAACTAAACCTACATATTATTATCGGCATTTGAAAGCATCTCTATAAAAAGGCTCTGTCCATATGTAAAAACAAAATTTTACAGGAGAGAGAATAAATACTCAGTCAAATAAATAATATGTACCTAACAATAACGTTCAGATCGCTCCCGAATAAAATATATATAAAAAAACCAATAAATTAAGCGTTGTTTCGTTTGCAGAGTGGAAGTTCATGATTAACACAACGTTTTATTCCACTTATTTGAGTTATATAAGCCTAGGTGCTTTCAATGGGCTTTTGCTTTCAGTTCTAATATTGCCTCTGAAGATGATTGTTGTGCCCAGCGAAAGCGTTTAGGCTTGTATTAGTGGAATAAAACGTTGTGTTAATAAAAAAAACATTGATACCGAGAATTTCAGTTTTTTTTTAATTTGCCAATTCTGGACATTGATTTTAAGATTTCTTCATTTTTATTTTGTTAGGCAATCCTAGTGACATCGTAGAACTGTCGGCATCCGTCATATTTGTTACTACCAGAGGTGGACATCTCCTGGGTTGTTCGCGATTCAAACCAAGTCTCAATCAGAGATTAAACAGATGGCGTTACAAATGACAATGTAATTATCCGGATGTCAAAGGACAAACAAACCCTTAAAATAATTAAAACCCAGATATAACAATATTTTGGCCATGTCATGAGACATCCAGAGATCCTGTTTCTCATCATTCAAGGCAAGTAAGAGGTCCCGGAAGACGAAGGACATCGTGGATAAAAAACTTATGGCAATGGTCCAACTATCTGGAGCTGCTGCTAGCAAGATTATTGTCGCCAACATGATTGCTAACGTCAGATAACTGGACACGCACTAGAAGAAACATACAAAGTACCAGCAAATTCCGTTGACGAAAGGATCATCATGACTGCGCAATATCTTTTTGGCCAGTTTGGAAGACGATGATCATCCTGGCTGAAAAACTTATGGCAATGAATGTTATTGGGTTCAGAATCATCTTGTTTGAGTTTTCTGGGGTTTTATGCCTTATTTTTGCGATCTTTTTGGACGACGCTTCGGAATCTTCTGGTTTGTGTTTTCTGGGGTATTACGCCGTGTTTCTACGGCCTTTCTGGTCGACGTTTCGGATCCCATTGCAGGGTCCGTCGTGATTTTTTATTATATTCCGTCATCCAACAAGGAGACATGATTGCTTGGTAGTACAAAATACAGAAAAAAAATTAAATGTTTCCCACAATTAAAGGATGATACAGATAGACATAAATTATAGACAAGTCAATTTGTTAGATCAAACAATTTTACAGTTTCATTTAAGTGATTGTTCCTAATTTAACCATTTCATAAACATAAATGGGTTTGTAACGTATATAAAATGCACATGGTCAGGGAATATCTGCCTCACCATATGACGATATTCTTCATGTTTAGTATTAAAAATATCTATTGAATTCAAAATGTTATTATAATCTGAGCATACACGTGGGATGGAAGAGGATTTCCTATCATTGGTATGATAAGTTGGAAGGGAAAAGAGGTACTTCTGTCTGGTAGGTCGGAGTGGGACGTGGGAATATAGTAAGCTAGCTGATAAGATAGAAAGATAGTGATATCATTAACATCAGTCCTGTTGGCAACGGTTGGGAAAATCCACGGTCCAGCTATGTGGAGCTGCTTCTATCAATATTATAGATTATAGCCAACACGATCGCTAGCGATAACTGGACACGCACTAGAGAAACACACAAAGTAACACCAAATTCCGTTGTCGAAAGGACCGTCATGACCACACGAG
Source organism: Agrypnia vestita (assembly GCA_016648135.1). Taxonomy (NCBI): domain Eukaryota; kingdom Metazoa; phylum Arthropoda; class Insecta; order Trichoptera; family Phryganeidae; genus Agrypnia; species Agrypnia vestita. The sequence continues at coordinate 310,932 of JADDOH010001919.1, forward strand.
ACCTTTTTGAATCAGACCCCAGAGTTGAATCGCATAACTCATCTCTTAAACGGGTATTACCGGGCAGCAGCCCTCCCGGCAATTATTTTAATGACCTAGTACCCCGAGTGGAAAAACTGGTGCTATGTGTCCGCGCACGCACGCGCGCGCGGCCCGCTCGCACGTGCATACCGCGCGCAGAATTACCTCTGCTCTGCGCGGAGATGGAGTACTTCCAAAGCGGCTGTCGGGAGCTGGCATCTGCGTGTCGCATGTGTGAGAAGCTGCCATCGCGCTGTCACCTCGGCGACAGGTGATGACGTAATGCTTGACGTACGAGAATTTGTATTGCTTATTTCATCGGTTTATTTATATAACCTATTTATTTTGTACAGTCGACTTCACGGGTAGAAAACGAAATTAAACAGCCTTTCCGCCCAATCGCCAGGGTTTATAATTGTACATTTAGCTGCCGGCAGGAGAAATATAAAAAAAATGTTAAAATATTTCGATGAATGTCGTTATTACTATTTCATGGGTGTCGGTTATAAATAAGTAAATATTTATTCTTTAAGAACCGGCATGTGAAATTACTGTCATTTTTGACGGGCTACTAGTTTTTTACAATATTTTTATATGGATGCTCTGAGAACAAATTACTGTATTCTGTCCACAGACATGAATTTTCTAATTAATTCTTGGAGTTGGAATTATTTTGTAATAAATATTTACGGTTTCCAAATTATACATACAAATGACAAAAGATTGCAGTTGGGTAAATTAAAAATTTAAAAAACAATTATAGCAAATTATATATTAAGTATAACTAACCAGAACCTTTTTGCAAATAGTTACCTTTTAAATTTGTTTTCACATTAGTTATTCAACTTAAATATATTTATTGTTTGTTTTTGTTAATGTCTATACTTAGAATTTCAATTTTAAGTTTACATTGAATCCCGATGAAGGGACCATTGGCCCTGAAACATTTTGATAATTCAATAAATTAATGATTTGTGCATAGTATTAATTATTAATCATATAAATGTTATTTTTTAGTTATTGAAGAAGTTAAAAACATGTCTGCTACAGCTTTAAGTGTTTCTAAAATTTCCTGAAAGCGTGATTTAACGTCTCTGGACTTTTTCTTTAGAGTTAAATTTAATAACAATGTTTATTCTTTGCTTATTATTAATGCTTTAGAAATGATCCAATCGCTTAAGAATGTATATTCGAGCTGTTATGGGTTAAATAGAAACTTAATTATGTAGCAATTTGATGGAAAATTGTTTCAGAAAGATTCAGATATGTCATTAAACAGATATTGTTTTCAACATTTTATCTAAAAGTCTGTGATTTTGGTTGTTTAAAATAATGGTTGAATTTTCAATGCCCAACTTTTTTGAGGGATTTAAAATCAAAGGGAGCAATATCCCACTGAGGTGTTAAATAAATCCAAAAAACTATTCAAGGAAATTTCTCTAGAATCTATGAAACCAATTACCATCTCAGGTTTTTTCTTTTCCTTTCACGTTCACGCCCATTATAGGCTTTAACATGTATTTTTTTTAAATATATAAAAACAATATCAAGTATAAGCAGCACCTACATACAATATATAAAAATATAAAGTCGTATCACGTATTATATAAAAAAAAATATGTATAAAAATATGACATAACATTAAAGAAGTATATAAAACAATATCAGGTATGCACAGTAAAATATAAAAATATGAAGTACTTGTATAATTTGTAAAAGGTATGAGCAGTAAAATATGAGTATAGTAATATTAGGTACAAATGTAAATGTAATAAAGTAATGTGTATATAAAAAAAAAATATTACACATCTTAACATGTAGGTAGATATATAGTAATAGTGGAAGTTAGTATTGAAATAATATCGTCTCTTTACTATATTTTCACTAGATTGTTTTTGAAAATGTCAACCATACAACCATATACATTACCAGTTTTTAAAATTCTGCTGATAACCATATTTGACTGGTAATTCGTTCTGTAACTGTAGCAATGAAAGTTGACACTTTGTAGAGTTCTATGTAAAGATGGGATATTGGTATAAATGGTATAAATAAATATTTAACGTTTAAATATGAATATTTTTGCGTTTGCTACCAAATTGTGGACACTGCTGCTGTTGCCTGTTGCTATTTACATAGTTGGATATTGCTATCCTTGCTGTGATGTTTTAGTCTAAAATGGTCATCAACTCTCACTTTAGCGTAAAGTGTCCATTTTGACACACCCTTGGGGGTTGATTAGTTGAAGTGGACATTGCTGCCTTCGCTTTGAATAGTGATTTGAAAACATATATTTGGAAAGGATTGATCTATTTTTACTAAATTAATTTTCCTCGGGGTCTGCATTCAAAATATTTTTTTTAATATTTCTGTTTTGCTGCGTTTGCTTTATAAACCCTTTAATGAAAATAAGACCATTTTTTGTCAGGTTTGTTGTGTCCGTCTTTTCGTGTAGTAAATATATGAACTAATCTATTTATCGTTGCTCCATCATGACATGTTACGGGTCCCGTTAGCGACGTACCTGTATCGGCCTGATGATGATATAAATTACCCCGTCTGACTATAATCTGTAGGAAGTGGAGCGTGGTCAACGGATGCCCATACTGTTCCCTTACCCATAAATGTATCAGAATTATTGACGGTTGTAAACATATCCTAGCCCGTCAATCGTAAAACACCGCCTCTAGTAAGCCTTCCTGCAAGTGAACAATGTGAGCCTTTTTGTAATATAAAAAAAAGTAACCCATAAAAACCAAGTTTTTACTAGACTCCCTTTCTTTGTAAAATATAACAATAATTAAAGACCAATTAAAACATGTAACATAACACTAAACTTACAGAAATTTAATATATTTCTAAAATGTCAGATGTTTTGAGATGACAAGATTTTGATAGATTCAATTATCATCAATATCGTACCTTATGAATTTCCAGCGTCAAATGATTTAGTCAGTATCAGATTTGAGTAATGTAGAATTCTTCAAAACTAAGCAGAAATCTAAAAGAAATAAATTATTATTTGATTTTTTCCCAAAAAACCCAATTTTGCTGTCATCTGTGAACCAATTGTTTTGTAAATTTTCGAAATTCGTAGTGATGTACCTATTATACCGACGGAGTAATTCAAATTTAGAAAATATTCCGCGACGTTATCGGGTCGCCGCGCCGTTGCTAATCAAACTTTTCTAATGATTCCAATTTGAAAAAACCAATACAATTTCTAAAAATCCTAAATTATACCATAATTATTAATTTTTTTTAACGAAAATTTAATAGATCTTCTTGATCGTCGCCACGGGTCTGCTTGCCAAGATTCAGCTCGATTGGATCACGGGAAAAGGGTCAAAAATCGATCCAAAGTTTTTGTTGACGGCAAGCAAGCAGACGCCACGAGTTAATATAAAGGGAGTAAAAAAAACAGCCCTTTCTAACCGAGGTACACAACATATGATAGAGGATGTTTTTTAAGTATTTTTTTGGTAACAGCCACGGTATTGACATTAATGAAAAGATAATTTTATGCCATTAGTATTTATCGAAAAATTATTAATTTTTTTATGGCGTATGAAAGAAGACCGAGAAGTGCTGCAAACTATCGAGATAAGAAAGCTGGAGTGTCTCGGAAATATTACGAGAGAACCAAAATATAATATAAACCAACTCTTCATCCGGGGGAAAATAAGTGGTAAAAGAAGCGTAGCGTCTCGTGGCAGCGTAACTTGAGGGACTGGTATAACTTTATTGAGTTGTTCCGTGCCGTGGAATGATAGGAGATTGCACCATAAGAAGAAGTATTTAAATACGATTACGATACCATGACTTTTGAAATAAATTTGCTCAATTTTCATTGCGTTATTCGTGGTTAAATAGCAAACCAAATTGAGCATAAATCATCTGTTAGCTGTCAAATTTACTGTTGCAGTAAAAAGTGTTGCCAATTCGAAAAACTATCCTCTAAAAATACAACGTACATTTGAAACTATTGACATAAAATCATCTTTCTAATAAAGCTAATACCATGGCCTTAACCACGATATTTTTTACTTTTTCTCCATTCTCGTTTTTTTTACATTTAAAAAATACCCTTTTCGTATCATATAAAGGTCTTATTATTATTTAGGCATTAATTACATTTTTGATCCAAAAATTGTTTTGTCTTAACTTTTTATTTCATATATATATTTTATTATGATGAACTTAAAGAAACACATCAATAATGAGTAAAATTAATTATTTCCTTTAAACACGTCCACGTATTACTGTGAAACTTTGTAGGAACGGCGTTTATTTCAACACGTTACTTTTTTAAATTTGTAAATTGGTATAAGCAATCATATTCATAAAATATAAAGCAACAAAATTCACCACAGACAAATATCAAAAATTTAGTACAGCCCCCTTCTTACCTAGTAATAAATTTATTAATATAAATATTTTACCATGTTTTTGTTACCCTAAATAAAATATGATTCAGATAGGTGATAGTTTTTTTGCAAAACAAGCATTATTATATTTATGTATGAGCTTAGATTTTGTTTGTGTAATTTGTGAATTTATTTGGTTTAAATATAATATAAATAACAGCGTGTTATATAGGTACCCATAATGTACGTAAGACATGTAAACTGCTTAATGTTTTACATTGAAAGCCTTAAACGGAGGTTTGTAATAAGTTGCCTTAGAATTCAAAGCATTTAAGATTATGTCTTTAGCAAAAATGAGAATTTCGCATTAATATGATGATATCGTATGATGTTAAAATGGACGAATCGAGACCGCTCATTAAATTGTACTATTTATACGCAAAAATATCCAATACTTTTTTAAAATGTATGTTTCCCGATAACCCGATAACGATTTGATTTAATTATAATTGAATGATGAATAATTCTCATACTTGGATCTATTATTATGCCAAATGTGATACATAAAAATGGATGTAGTTTTTATTTATTTTCCACTTGTATCTACATTAACCAAATTGTTATTATTAACGTCAGCAATATTTTGATATGGATTGATAACTAAATCCTTGGAAATAAGTATTGAAATTAATTTTTGTAATCAGTGTCTACTATCAATAAAAATAAACATAGTCATAATCATCAACTACCATTTTTTAGGGTACCCTGTTATGTCCTCCGATAACCCTGACGTACGAACCAATAGGGAATACTCCCTTCTCCCAAATACATTATTCGATATTTTCTTTATTATAGAATTTAATTTTGGTACTTCGAGCATATTAACTAGGGATGCATCCGATACCGATACCGATATATCGGCGATATCCTATGTTCTCCTATATATTAGAATCGGCAATATTAATTAGCCGATACTCCCATACATTTTGAATTTCGCACTATAGATAATCCATGTGTAAACGCGTCATCTTCGCGCGTAATTCGTTCACGTTTAAACGCGGCACAATTTATCGGAGAATCCCTCTCTTTCATAATTTCAATCCGAACACGGAATACGTGTCGCATCAACATTCTTACTAATCTCAAACCAAGCCATAAACCTATGCTAAGAAAATAGGACTAAATTGCTGGTGTCCTGGAATGGAGCTCGAACCACCGACCACCAGATAACTAGGCGAGCGTCATGACGATTATACTTGCAACTAGCTACTCATTTAATAATCTGAGCGTAGTGTTAAGTTACAATTTTTAAAATTTCATCATAATGTAAACATTCTAAATAAATATTATGTATGTAATTTCGTCTGTTTCTAGTCTTAACCCACAAATTTTTACACCTTTTGAAATCTTCACTGTCCGCATCGGTTTCGGTATCATCGATACTTTTTCGTAAATATTTGAATCGGTATCAGCAAAAGTGCGTATCGATGCATCCCTAATTTTAACACACGACTAAGATAACCAATTTCTCGCTGATTAACCACGGACATATTTTTATTATTATGACCATGGACTTTTGTTTATTCTAAGAACAAAACCTTCTAATACCACCAGCCTTATAATGTAATGTTTCAACATCCGTTGGCTTTTACTTATTTTAAACGTTTAATTTATTATTTTAAGAGATTTCCTGAGCAAGTTATTTCATAAAAAAATCATGTAGCTTCTTGATTATGTTTGTTTTTCGAAAAACTATGCCACAGTGCACGGCAGTTGATCTCATAATTTTTTGGGTTAATGATTTTGCATTTTCAGGTTGTCAGTTGAATAAATTATCATTTCAACCATAATAAAAAAAAAGACATGTTTACCAAACAAAAGATAACATTTGATGAGTTCTTGATGTGATTGACATAGTTCAATCAATAAAACATTTACCTGATAATAGAAACTACTGTGTTGGAATAGTAGCTATGTTTTTTCTTTATTCATTTTAATTGTTTCTGACAGCAACATGCTAATCATAACAAGTTGTTATCAAGCAAATTGTTTAAACAGCAACTGTTGATACCAACTTGATGGATACTTCCCGCATGTTGTTGTGACCCCTGCCATGTCATTGTCTCGTATCCTTGGTGCATTTTCCCTCAGTCATAACGTATTCAAACTTGTAAAATATTCAATTTTTCTATGAATATGTTTTATTTTGGGATGAGAATCAAAACACCACAAGTTCATTATAAAACTTTATTTGATATATAAAATATTATTTTGACATTGTTACAAAATAGTTTTTAAAATACATTTTTTCACCAATTGCACAAATTAAAGGCACTTTTAAATCAACAAGAAGATTTGAGTATATTTGTGTTTCGCCATATTTAGCGATACTTTATATTTTATATTCGCGCGATAGCATGTTAAAATTATAATTAATTATTATTATTAAATATATAAATATAGTCTTAATATAATGCCGGTCATCGAACGACTGAAGCGATTCCGAAAATTCCTCGGACTATTCGAGGCGTGTCTCGAATTGAATAGGAATTTCCCTCAGTTCAGTTTGTGCATTCTTACTATAAAACCATAATCCAGCTAAATTCCGTGTCTTTTCATCTGTCACCGTTAACTACCTATTAATATATTTATAAACCGATTCAATTAAATTAATCTCGGACTTGAACGAATTCAAGAAATAAATAAATAATTCAGTGCAATTTTAATTTAAATCACTTCGAGTCGTTCTGCAATTTTGACCTCGGAGGAGGTGGGGACAAGGGAATATTGATTTTCGCTTTTGTTTTCTAATTCTCTCACTCTTTTTCACATCTGAGCATACAACCTTTCATTTTTCTCTTTCAAATCACAACAAAATCATATTTACTAAGCATTTCGATCGTCCCTGCCTCCTAAACGTTCATATAAATGAAATATTATTAAAAAGTTTTAACTATCTAGTGTTAATTTTAACTATTACTAAATTATTGATTATTGTTTTTTATATTTGAAAATAAAATATTGAATTATTTCTTATTAACGTTACGTTTGACGTAAAATAAAATACCGATATTCTTCTGTTATATTATAATACCGGAAGCTCTCAGTTCGCGCTGCGTACAACGTTATAAATAAAATTAAACTACTTTTATATTAAATTAAAACGGTAAGTACCCCGCGATATGTGTAGCTCTTTTGAAGAGTTACCCGAAGGCGGATTATCGCTTACGCTAACCCTTCCATGACAGACCTGAATACTATATTATTCTTTACTTAATTTTACATGAAGAGTCCATAACATATGAAGTGTGCTTACTTCCTTTCATTCCTGTTTTAAGTATGTTTTTGATGCACCTGTGTAATATTTTAGAAACACTATAAAGTTACCATAACAAACTTAAAACGAGCTAGATGGGTTTGAAAAATTAACTAAATCCATTTAATAATTTGCATTTTTCGCATTGATTATAATGAATGCGCCAAAACATTTTTTTAAATTAAAATGTTATTATTCTGTAATTCTATCAATTTATTAGACAAAAAAATTCGATGCTTTGCCCTTATATGACTTTATAACTTATGTTAGGTTAGGTTAGGTAAATTTTAAATTTTATTTCTTGACAAAAGTGCAAAATGTGACTTAGCACCTTCATTACCTGGACTTTTCATACTGTAATTGAATAGTTATTTGTTGGGAAGGGTTAAACGCGTGTGTGTTCACTGGATCGATACAGTTAATATTATTATTTAGTACTGGGTACTCTTAGTGATTACACTAGACACTATTATTGCGTTGCTCGTAGCTTTAACGGTAAAGAGCTGACTACGGAGCGGTAGGACATCCGTTCGGTTGCGGTCACCGGACAGCTCCGGCACTTGTCCGTGGTCAAGATAACACTACTTTACAATCAAAATCTAATTAACTCTTCAATTTCAAGACCGCAGTTTTAAAACATAATTGATTTTTCGCAATTTTTTCAACTATGGAAATTCTTAGCATCTCAACTGGCACCCATGTCTCGCAAACCGAATATTAGAAAAATATTTTATTACAGTAAAAATCGCAATATTAAAAAAAAAATCGAGTACTTTATCCTAACCTAACTATTGCAGGAGCTTCGACCACACTATGCGCACCACGTTTTCGTTGTGTGTCTTAAATTAATTAGTGACATTTAAAACGCGTTATTTCGTTTAAAAAAATAAATGGTCAAAGGAGTACACCACCTCGCATTTTCAAAAAATCGTTTTTAGAATCAAGTTCTTAAAATAATTTAATTCGTAGCTCCTTCAAAAATTCTAAAAATTGGCTGAGTTGTGGCAATTTTAAGCCTCTGTGGTAGGTGTATTATTAAGCGAACATCATAATTATTTTATGTTTTTATTGAAACTGCCTTTTTCTTTGACTTTTTCTCGCGCGAGAGTGCACAACTTTTTTTTTCAAGCCGTTTCAAAATTAAAAAAAAATTATATTATGAAAAATATTCTCCAATTTTGTACGTGCAATATTCTCAATACAAAAAATACATTTTAATTAATTAAATGTATTTTTTGATGCCTCAGGGTAGTGAAACCGCTCAAAATATTTTAGGAGTTCGGTATCTAATAAAGCATATCGTTAATATTATTACGAAGACGGACACACCTATTCATCATTTTAAAAAAAAGTACATAGATACTCAAAAATTAAAAAGATGTTAACTGATTCAAATAGGCTCAAAGTAAAATATGATTTTCGCATACAAGAGTTTTTGAAGTTGCCTGAAGGTGGTGTAACCCCCTAAGCAAAGTCGGTCGTCAACCGGCCGAAGAGTCTGGCGAGCGAGTGGACGGCGGCGCGCGCGGCCTAGAAGTGTCGGTGGTGAGCGCGGTTGAAGCCGGAGTCGTACAGCTTGCAGAGGCTGTCGGCGCGGCTGGGCGGGCTGTGGGCGGCGTGCGCGGGCAGGCCGTGCGGCAGCGCGGCGGCCTTCTCCGCGGCGCGGCGGCGCCGGCGCGTGAGGGCCCACGCGGCGGCCGCGGCGGCCTGCGCCAGCAGGAAGGCGGCGGCGGCCAGGGCCAGCGCGCCGGCCTCCACGCAGGCCCCCCCTCGCCCGCCGGACTCCACGAACACGGTCTCGCCGCCCTCCGCGCCGGTGCGGTTGGCGCCGCGCTGCTTCTCGAAGCCGAACTTGTCCGTGATCTGGATCGTCTGCACCAGCAGCATGTCCTCGCGGGAGGCTGGCGCTGATCTGTTGACAAAGTTATGCGTGTAAGTTTTGAGACATAATTCATAACACCGGCAATGATAAGTCTCATGGGAATTTGCTTCCCCGTGCAGTGTTCCGCACGGGTCGTGCTGACAAGGATATGCGCCCTCGAATAAGGAAGTTATCTCAACACCTACTTCGGCGGTTGTGCTGTGAGAAGTGATATGCTGATTATTTATGTATGCCATATAAAAATAACTTCTAACGCTCATACACAATTGCTCACCATTTTTAAATTCGTATAAATGCACACTATAAAGAAGAAGTAAAAATTCAGTATAATATGATTTAGACTGATAAAACATATCATGATTTTAAAAGCTAAACTAAAATATATATTTATTTATTTATTTATTTATTTAATGTTTATGGAAGATCAACAGCACAAAAAAAAGCATAGAAAACATTGATACAATATAGATGGCCAATTACAGGTCTCCACATTTAGAAATATTTCAGTAATGATAAATATTTATGATATACTAAGGCATATTAATTATATAGGAAGAAAGAATAAAAAATTTAAACAAACAGAAATATGTCAGTAATGATAAATATTTATGATATACTAAGGCATATCAATTATATAGAAAGAAAGAATAAAAAATTTAAACAAACAGAAATATGTCAGTAATGATAAACATTTATGATATACTAAGGCATATTAATTATATAGAAAGAAAGAATAAAAAATTTAAACAAACAGAAATATGTCATTAATGATAAATATTTATGATATACTAAGGTATATTAATTATATAGAAAGAAAGAATAAAAAATTGAAACAAACAGAAATATGTCAGTAATGATAAATATTTATGATATACTAAGGCATATTAATTACATAGAAAGAAAGAATAAAAAATTTAAACAAACAGAAATATGTCAGTAATGATAAACATTTACGATATACTAAGGCATATTAATTATATAGAAAGAAAGAATAAAAAGTTTAAACAAATAGAAATATGTCAGTAATGATAAATATTTATGATATACTAAGGCATATGAATTATATAGAAAGAAAGAATAAAAAATTTAAACAAACAGAAATATGTCAGTAATGATAAATATTTATGATATACTAAGGCATATTAATTATATAGAAAGAAAGAATAAAAAATTTAAACAAAAGAGAAAGAAGATATTATTGATGGAATTGCGTTGACAATGTAGATATTATTCAGGATTTATTAAATTGAAGGATTTTAACTACATTTGTTACTTGCGTTAAGTTATATATTTTGCTATGCAATACTCTCGTTACTATCACCCTTCCACCTGACACCAGTACCTCCGCTAATTATTTGTATTTCCACCAAAGCCACATTTATATATATTTGATTTTAATTAGTTTAATACTTCACTTGTCGATTAGAGCCTTCGTCGCTCTCAAAACTTCAGTAGTAAGATATATAATTAAATTCAAGTAGAGAACACATCATTACATTCCATTCATGTTAATGATCACACCTGTATTAAGCTGACTTACGATTATCCGTCATTCTTTCTGTTCTTTATGTATTTTTTTTATATCTTTAATGAAAGGATTTATAAGTCGTCAGTAGACATGAAGACAAACTGCCTTTGTCTTGACAATTGTTACTTTTATTTTCTTTTAACTTGCAATATTACAAAAGGACATGCTTTAGTATTTAAAATTCACGCACCTCTTCCTACGGCCGTATGAGAAGATTGAGGTCCTGAGGTCACCGGTTCCAGCTTCCTTCCCGCATTGCACTGGCTCGCAAGTGGGCATGCACGGGGTCACCAAAGCGCGGAATTGTACAACCTCTGACGAAGGGAACTTGAAGGCGTCGAAGTGAGACAGAAGCATCTGGAAAGAAAAAACCAAATTATTTAAAATAAATTAAAACAGTACTGGAATAACAGATATGATATTTTTGGGGGTTTTTAGTTGAGGATGATGTGCGTGATGGATTTGGAAAGACTGCTTTTAAGGGTCACCACCAGTCATATGACGGGATTCTCCTAAGTCGTAGAATGCTCGATGATTTTATTATCTCGGTAAAACAGTTACAAGTTATACAATGATGAAGGGCGAGAGCATCCGGCTTACGCCGGGGTTCGATGGGGGACTGACATGCCCGTATAAGGCGTTTTTTGCGTTTTATACAGTTTTCCGAACAAATTACTTTCGTGGAGTGTAGCTGTGTGTGTGGATGAATCGTTGAAATTGCTGACGGTGCAATGACCTGTAGACTGCCCTTGCTTGTGCCACGATTTGCTTATGCGGCATTCTTGCCACGTATGTGTATGTGGCCCAGATTGGTTGTTTACGTATTGTGGTATGAAATGCTACATATTGATCATCGTTGAGTATCGAAAATCAGATTAATTGTTTGTTTGGAGTGGATGTACTAAAGAGAAGTGGGATCCACCAGAGACCCAGCAATAGCTCCCATACAGACCCTTTGCTTTCGCCATTCAGATTATTATTTTATCATGCTAAATCGGTCAACCTCACTACTACTAAACAAAAACATTTTATTTTTCAAAATCAATTAATTAATATCTTGTTTCCAAATAGAAAACTTACTAATCAAGGCATGCTGTTCTAATCTAAAAATGATTTTGAATTGAATAAAATTATTAACACACGTCTTGAGGAGACTCAATAATAAGTAAACATGGCAAAGAATTAGCAATGCCATTCCTATCGTAATACATTATATTGGTTTTGAAATTTTTCACTGTACCTTTCCACTCTGCACGGACTTGAGGATGGGTCCCAAGATCCAGTCATCAGTAGGGCAACCTCTGGCGTCGATGAGCACAATCTCGCTGGAGTCAGATCCATCCAGGGCAACCAGTTCGCGAACGAAAATCTCGAAGGGTGAGTTGGGGTCCAGAATCTCGAAACGAAGTGCCTGAGGACAAATTAAAAATATATCAATTTTGTTCACGACTGCCAATTCTTATTCCTTTTATTTTATTTATCTTAATTTATTACACTAATTATTTAGGATCCTTGCTCTATGCTCTATGAAAACATTTGTCATACTTGGTTTTCTCTGGGAAATCTAAATATTTTTAAGCGGTATAATGCTTTTTAAGCGAAGTTTGTCTTTAATATACGTTGACTTTATCTTTTTTTTTTCAAAATATACATATAAAAGTCCGCTTCGGAGCTAGTGGTGAATTTGTGCGTTCAAAGACAGTGTTGTGTAATTTATTAATCTTAAAAGTGATCTACCCACAGAATATAAAAAATGTCCAGAGATGAACCAAACTAGTTCTTTAGAACTGGTCACCGAAGAAGCATGTCCAAGATACATTTATAGTATCAAAGTATTTATTCTTGTATAATTAACTCCCCTAGTAGACGAGACGATTTTTCCCAAAAGCCTTTTTTAAAAATTTGGTTCCAAACAAAGTCTTTTAAGTAAAAACGTCTTCTCATAATAAAGCGCGATTCATTTACCAAGACATTTTTCTTTTTAAGAGTGTATAGTCTGCGATTCTCATAATTGGTACAAAGTTTACAAGCTTGTAGGATTTATTTTATTTAAATGAGGCGCGTGTATTGGCAGCATACGGAGTGCCGAATTATGTACAAGGAATTTACGTTAATTTATGTGTACTTTTTTTGGTTGTATCCCACTGTTTAAACCTTACTGAAACAACTAACGTATTCGGACAATTAATATTATTTAATTTGTTGGTAACACGACACGGCTAAAGGCCGACTGGCTATGGCGTATACATCAAAAACTAATCTAATTACGTGATTAGAAATGCTTACCAGGGGATCTCCGACTTCGGCAGATGATACAATGTCGTTTCCTTCCCTGTCTGTGATCTTCATCGCCACGTTGGGTGAGTCCACAATAACCTCTTCTGACAGCGCCGGTTGGATGTCTCCCACGATTCCAAGGTCTACTTCGTTTGAAACGGTCTTGTTGGTTAGGTCATACTGGCAAGTTACGGCGAGGCCAAGATCGGAGGAAGTGACGATGGTGTCATGGTGCTGGATCACTACGTCGTTCAGATACCTGGAATTTTTTAAGGGTTGTATTAAATTTTAAAATCGAATAAATTTTTATTTTTCGTCTTATTAAATACACTATAAACAAACTCAAGCAGAAAAATTATTATTATAATATGTATATCCATTTTATTACATTGTAATTACACGGTGAATATATTCATATGGATACACTGGAGAATGCAACGTATATCGTGGACCGATATGATCAGCAACACGGAGTTGCTTCAGAGAGCTGAAGCCAGTTGAAAGCTACTGTCGAATGTCAAAGTGAAGAAGGTTTCTCATTTGGGTCACGTGCTACGTGCGGAAAAATATCGCCTCCGACTTAAACTCGAGAGGATAGGAGGAAGACGGGGAGTTGGTAGAAAACGAATGTCCTGGCTACCTGGCAGCATCAGAGAGTGGACCTGAATGAGACAGGTTTTGGATTTGTTCCGGGTAGCGCAGGACAGAGAGGCTTTCACACAAGTGATCGCCAACGTCGGACCGACCATATCTCGTATTTCGTAATATATTACCTTCCTACGACTTTTTATGGTTCGGTGTTATATTTTTTACATTCTCTTATATGGGCTGGAGGCATGGACACTTAACCAAAAACTAATCCGCAAAATCGAGGCCTTTGAGATGTTGATCTATAGACGCATATTGAAAGCTTCCTGGGTGGATAGAGTGACGACTGATGTAGTCCTCCGGCGTATAGAAAAAGAACGAGATGCGTTGCTAACTATTAAGACAAGAAAGCTGGAGTATCTCGGACATATAATGAGAGGATCAAATACAGTCTAAACCAACTCATCGTCCAGGTGAAAATAAGTGGTAAAAGAAGCGTAGAAAGACGCCGCATCTCATGGCTGCGTTACTCGACTGAGTTGTTCCGTGCGGCGGTAAATAAAATGTAATCGCCGACCTCCGATAGATGGCACCATAAGAAGAAAGAATTACCTTCCAAGACCGTTTTGCTTAACATTGCACTCGATGTTGTTGTATCCCATGTGCAGTTCGAACTCCAGGCTCTGCGAGACGTCCACCACACACGAGTTGGGACTTCCCTTTGCGTAGATCTTTCCGTCGAAGAGTTTCGATGTCTGGATTCGTGCCACCATGTCGCCGGAACGGCAGTCGATAGATACATTGTAGCATGAGGAAAGCTCGTAGGTCGCGGCCTCGGGAACGTCCAAGTAAGGATCCTGAAAAGAGTATAAGTTTAGAAATTAAACAAAGAAAACCTATGAAGTTATGTCCAAGACATTTTAACTATTCTTCTAAAGATGTATCAATCAAAGGACAATCACAAAAAAGAGACGGAATGATTTTCTTCCGGGACGGCGCAGTTGACTATTTAATCGAATCGCTGATGTTGAAGTTGTTAACCTTAGAGCGGGTACGCTGTCGTAAATTTTACGACAAATTTGATTTCTGACATATTAAGCCTTCCTGGTAGCACTATCTGCGTTAAACTCAATTATTTTAAATTAGTTCTACAGTTTATATATTGATCATATTCTGTGTTAATACTTTCCCAAGAAAAGCCTGTCTGGCAAAGTCGTTCCAACATAATCTCGCGCTCTTTAACCTTAGGTTTTAGACCTTTTAGAGTGTTTTAGACCTTGTTAGACTTTTTAATCAACTTATTTTAGCATTTTATATAAAAGCATTTTTTTAAATATATTTCACACTTAGGTGTCTTCTTTGTTGGAAATTCTTATGTTAACTTTGGATTTTATTAAAAGTTGTATACATATATAATATTAAGCCAACTGAATTTGTTTATTAAAACTTCTCTACATTTTAAGTAGCTAGATATATAATTATCACAAAGTAGAACATATGTTGCTTGTCGTAAAAATATCTACAACAAATCACAAATATTAAAGGTAAAATATACAGCGCGCCCGCTCAAAGGTTTAAAAAATTCTCTGAATGCTCCTTATATAATATGTATCATTACATTTAATAGATTTCTTACCTGAATATCAGCAAGGGTAGCCCTGGAGTGATGAGACAATCTGCATACGTTATCACCGGTGTCTCCATGATCGTAAGAGTGACATCTGTTGGAAAATTTTCATTCATTATTTTTTGTTTATTGAATTGTATTTATGTTCAACAATTAGAACGTGATCAAGAAAGTCAATCGCAATTTGGATTATATAATTCTGTATGTAAAAATATCCGATACTAATTTAACAATGTTGAAACTAATGCTACCAGATGGCACGTTTACACACTTACTCAAATACACTACGATTTCGCGATAATTTTATTTGTTGTAAAATTTAAGTTTAATAAAAATTTAGTAGTATATCAGCAATTAAAGTTCACAGGTCATTTGAATTAACAGAAAAAGATGAGTTCATTCAAATTGTAGGTAATATTAAAAAGAATTTGTGTACATTTTAGATTGATTTCACGGTATTTCTTTTATTTTTCTATCACTAATCAATATATAACTGATAACTAACTCACCGCACACCCGTGAAAAGTTGCGGGATATAATAATTATTAATAACGACTCTTGCGTGTAATATGACCCGTGTTCTAATTGTGTGTCTCACTCTAATTATCTAAAATTGTAATTCCGGCAAGTTATGGACGGTGCGGACCGACAGATAATGAAATTATTATATTTTTATTAGATTAGATTAATATACAGCTGAAATTCAAATCATATTCTCCAGTGAATTTTCTCAAATCCACCGAAATGAAGATAATCAGAACACTAATTAATCTTTTCCGTTTTTCTATAAGGGTCTGACATATGGTCACTAAAATAGCAGAAGCTTTGGAAGCTATAAATGCAAAAATCTTGAACAATGTCCATCTCCCAGAATACAACTGCGTATACTGAATTACTTTGGGCAAGACATATGCAGAGGAGAGGCTGACAGTATAAAGCGATCGACCAGCATGGGATCCCGCTCTCGCGGAAGATCGCCAACTAGATAAACAGATCTGATGAAGATAGCAACTAATGGCTCACTCCAGGAAGCTGCAGATAGGAACATATGGCGCCAGATACTTTTGTGTGGGAAGTCGTCATTGTCGTAGCAACCACGATTGCCCCCCCGATAACATGTTGAAAGAGAAAAAAATTATTCTTGCTACAATATCTAAGCCGCAGTGTCCTAAATTGTTCCACGATCTGGGCACTTTTTAAGCGATTATATCACCCCGGAAGTCTAAAATTCTGGTGGAAATCGGGTGATTTTTTATTTTTTATCGTTGTATTAGGGTTTAGTAACAAGACGATAGAATCGAAAGGCATGACTCAATCGAACACTCTTGATGAATCGAAATCACTGGAACACTTTCGTCAACACTGGAAATATCGAGTAAATACCATGTATTTGAAGTACTCATGTGCGGAATATTCTCGAAAGTGATCGATGCGATAGAAACAGCGTAATGAAAAGTGTTCCATAATGTGGAGCTACTCCGCAATGACTGAGATGCAGCATTCAAATAAATAGGGTTGTTTTGTGAATTTACGAGATTTAGAGATAAACAAATCCCTAAATGATGTAGCGTGCGATTTTTTAATCCGATAAATCATTTGTCTATAAAAAACGTTTATAAAAAAACTTAAAGATTTTTTATATTTTCAATAGGCTCGTAATTTTACAAAAACGGCGTTTTAATAATTGGATATGCCATATTTTGCATATTTCATTTAAAAGTAAGTATATGACCTTCATTTCTATCTTGGACCGGGTAAGTTTCATCTTCACAGGAATGCACACGACGCGATAATTTTGTTTAGTTATTTCAAATAATGTCCAATTATATAAAAGTTTAATATATCACTTCCTTGTAAGAAATCAAATTTCAAGCTCCCAGTTTGTTCTTATCCACAACTGAGATAATCAACTGCAAATTAAATTTTGGTGTAGATTTTGTCTCAGATTACATACCTGAACGGAGAATTGAGGCACAGTTCCCTGCATTCTTCCACGGTCTGGACATCCTGGTACACGGAGTCGACAGTCTTCAGGATTCTTCCTGTCATCTTTTTGAATTCGCACAGCTTTGTAGGCTCTTCCACGCAGTTGTTCTCCAGATAGTCGGTGTCTGAGTGAGATAAAAAAAAATTAGCAACATTCATAAATCATTTTAAACTCTATCGAACTATTTTTTAATGGCAAAGCAACCCGAAAAACGTCAATCACTTTATTATAAGCGGTTTTTTTTAATGCGGGTTCTTCATTTCATTTACGTACTTCTTAATGTTGCGAACACGTTGCTGCTACTGTCAGCTATTCACCAGTAGTGAATAGAATACTGATTATGAATTTTATAAAAATTCAAATGTGCCCAGCACAATATGAATATTGCAAAATCTCTGAGATCGAAAACAGAATTATCTTTAGTAATGCATCATTGTCGATAGTAATTTGATTTCTTATAGTAGTACGTATCGCTTTTTTTCCCCTTTGAAAATAATATTGAAATTATTCAATATATTATAATGTTCACCAGTGTAGAATTCATATTTCAGTAGTCAGTTTAGGTTTTTTTTCCATGCTTTATCATACAACGATTTATGACCACTTTTAAGGTTAAGAATTATTATTTTTTGTTTTTATCACAATACTTTTTAGGTATTTTATATATTCCTGCCGCCGTTATTTCATTTTTCAGGACTTCCTCAGGTACAGAGAGGTCAATGTCATACGGGTTGCAGAGTTTTACTATTCTCCACCCTTGCGCAAGGTCATTACCCTCAAATATCACGTGTTTGGGGATTTTCTCCTTTTCGGTATCGCAAGGACATGTGTTATCAATGCTTATCTTGAATTTTAAAAGATAGCTTTGGAGGAAACAATTTCCTGATTTGGCTTAGTTCGAAACCTCTTCCATGTCTATCTAGTATTTTTTTTGCGTCATTACACTTCCAAACAACATTTTCGTAGTTTTTCTTTTTGTCGACTCAGAGTATCTCCTATTCCACAGTTCAGTAAATTTTTCCCCTATTATATTTTAAGCATAGCTGAGTTGTCATTAGGTCGTATAAAGATTTTGTTCTTAATTAAGAATAAATTGTTGAAGTCTCACAGAGACGAAGTTACTTTATATATGGGAAAGGTGGATGGAAGTCTCTTACACGATAGCTCAGGCTTTACTACCCGTATTAGCTGGCTTAAGTGATCACTCTACATAATGCATCGTTCACCGATTCTATATATATATGTATGTTCGAATCAAGAATCATTCATACATTATATAGTTTCTGCTAGAGCAATCTATTGATTTTTTTCTCATTCACATTAGTATACATAACTCTTGTAACTGGTAATGATATCTCTATATTTTACTGTTTAAAGTGAGCTAGCTCGTTAAATAATTTCTCATATAATATTTTTGTTTAATTAATTATGATGGATTCTTCTTCTTCAAATGTAGCAAATTTATTTTGTGGTAACATAATTACAATTGATATAAATGAACTTTGTTAAAACCACTTATTAACATGTTGAATTTATTCATGTTGTGGTCAATAAATAAGTTAATTTTTAACATATTATGTTTAATGATGGATTCGTATAATTACAATTGATATAAATGAACTTTGTTAAAACCACTTATTCAACAAATTTATTTAACTTATTAACATGTTGAATTTTTTCAATAAATAAGTGGTTTTAACATAGTTAATTTATATCAATTATGATGGATTCGTTGATTAATTGATTCATGAAATAAAAATAGGTCTGTGTGCAAAATTTCAACTTAATCGAACATCGGGAAGTATCGATTATAAGATTCCTTCCAGACAAACCTGCCTGTGTTTCAACTCTGAACTGGCATTGCACGTGTTTATTATCAATATACGTTGCTATTTTTGGACGTGCAGAATGTATGAAATAATTTCAAAGTTCTTTGTGTTATATTAGTTTGTTTAAGTTTTATTAAAAAATGTTAATTTACCTTCATTTTGTTCGAAGGCTTCTCCTCCGGCCAGCGTGATGCGGTCCATGTCAGTCAGGTCGCATTCTCCCGTTTTGTTATTGTAATTAGCAGATCTGCAAAAAAAGATACAAGTATTTTGAGCACGCCTCTTGGCAGTATCCATTACCTGAATTATAATAACTATTTAGTGATTACGTCGTGTAAGTTGTGTTAATATTATTTTAAGCGATATTAAGGCGGTGAATTTTGAGTTTGCTATTTTAATTTTGTGTATTCATTATACATTCACCGCCTTTAGAATAAATACATTTATTATTTTGCACGATGTTAGGTCGTTCCGAAAATAATCGCTGAACTTATAATGTTGTAATGTAACTTGTTTGTTGTTGTCAAGTCAGGAATCTACTGTATTTATTTATTTTCTAATGTCTTCCTTCATTAATGATTTAGAGATTACAAAAAAAATGGTAGAAATTATGTAATTTTTAGAGCGATTTTTAAGATTTTTTTTTTTAATTTTATAAAATTGATAAAATTAATTATTTATATTTTTTTATTACCATTTATTAAATATATTCTTTTACTTAATTTACCTAAAAAAATTACCCTATTTCTACCCATATTTTATTCTCCCAGAGTTCTTTATTGAAAACATTGGTGGAACACATATCTCTTACTTCATAAAAAATCAGTAGGTACCACAGATGAACAGTAGAAAATTAATTTAATTTTTTTTTAATTTCAATCTATCTTTGTTCCTCTCTAACAGGTATGAATAAGCTTATAATTTGTTGAAAAATATCATTTTTATTTATTATTATCACATTTTAAAGTAATTTTTTACTGTATAAGAAGCTTAAAATCAGCATTATTCTCGGTACAACCTAATATCTTTATTTATGTATTTTAACTCCTATTAAATAAAAAATATATTTTTTGCATTTTATCACCCTTTAGGCTGGTACCGGACGCGGGACTTTAGCGGACACAAAAAAATTTCAAATTTATGCAGCATTCACCACCACATTATGGTTTTAATGAGCTTTTTTGAGATACAATATTGTAATACGTTGAAATTCCTGCCAAATTGAGCTGAAACTTGCATTGACTTTAGAGCAGCTTTTTATGCTGAACTTCTGCGAAATTCAATCAGGAGATTTTGTACATGTATAATTTATTCATATTTATTTCGTGGTTTGTAAAAAAAATATCCGTGGTGGATAATATCGTATCAGTGACAATTTATTTGAGATGTGTACATATTAGAGCATCTAATTTAATAACACATCTATGACCGTCGGTTAAGACAAATGGAATAAAACAAAGCCTTTACTAATTTTACCGCTTGCCTGTATACGAATGGTATTTTAAATATCTACAACATAGAAAAATCACTCATTGAACATTTGCTAAAAGAAAATTGAAGAGAACAATTAGTTGTTATAACTGTTGTTCTTGTCTTGGCTATATGTATGTTCGTATACAATTCAGTAGAAAGGGAGGAAAGAATAAACATTTTATACATTTATTTTTTTATTAGATTTTGGTGTCAGATTTTTTGGTGGAATAATTTGAGGCAATGATTAGCAACAACACATTAAAAATGAGGTACTGTGTATTTCGGTCGTGAGCTAAGGCTGTAATAACAGCGCCATCTTGTGTAGCGTCTTTGTAGCATTAGTGACGAAAATTTTTACAAAAACTATACTAACTTTCTTATGTCCGACAGCCTGGACGTCATCATCAGGGCGAGAGTCACAACCCCTATATCAACTAGCAAATTTGCCACTACTACTATGTCTACCCCTACACTAACAAGCTATTCAGCCACTACTACTTTGTCTACCCCTACACTAAAAAGCTACTCAGCCACTACTACTTTGTCTACCCCTACACTAAAAAGCTACTCAGCCACTGCTATGTCTACTGCCTACCCCTACAATAACTAGCTACTCAGCCACTACTACTATGTCTACTCCTACACTAACAGGCTACTCAGTCACTACTATGTATACCCCTACATTTACAAGCTTCTGAGCCACTAATGCGTGTACCACCACACCGACAAGCTATTCCGCCACTCCTATGTCTACCCCTACATCAACAAGCTACTCAGCCACTACTACTATGTCTACCCCTACACTAACAACAGCTTCTTAGCCATAAATATGTCTACCTCTACACCAACAAGCTACTCTAACAAGCTACTCAGCCACTACTACTATGTCTAACCTTACACTAAAAAGCTTCTTAGCCACTAATATGCCTACCACTACACCAACAAGCTATTCCGCCACTACTAATGTCTATCCCTACATCAAAAAGCTACTCAGCCACTACTACTATGTCTTCCCCTACACACTAACAAGCTTCTTAGCCACTAATATGTCTACCACTACACCAACAAGCTATTCCGCCACTACTAATGTCTATCCCTATGTCAAAAAGCTACTCAGCCACTACTACTATATCTACCCCTACACTAACAAGCTTCTTAGCCACTAATATGTCTACCCCTACACCAACAAGCTACTCTAACAAGCTACTCAGTCACTACTGCTATGTCTATCCCTACACTAACAAGCTTCTTAGCCACTAATATGTCTATCCTACACCACCACCTATTCCGACACTACTATGTCTACCCCTTCACCAACAAGCTACCCAGCCACTACTATGTCTACCCCTACACCGACAAGCTACTCAGCCTCTGCTATATCTACTGTCTACCCTTACACTAACAAGCTACTCAGCCACTACTACTATGCCTACCCCTACACTGACTAGCTACTCAGTCACTACTACTATGTCTACCCCTACACTTACAAGCTACTCAGCCATTAATATGTCTACCCCTACACTTACAAGCTACTCAGCCATTAATATGTCTACCACTACACCAACAAGCTATTCCGCCACTACCAATGTCTATCTCTACATCAACAAGCTACTCAGTCACTACTGCTTTGTCTATCCCTACACTAACAAGCTTCTTAGCCACTAATATGTCTATCCTACACCACCACCTATTCCGACGCTACTATGTCTGCCCGTACACCGACAAGCCACTCAGCCACTACTGCTATGTGTACCCTTACACCAACCAGCTACTCAGCCTCTACCACAATCCCTGAACACTTAATTCCGACAGTTTTTGAAAAGTGGTTATTGCACTGTACACGAGTTATGTTTTATCATCGTCACCCGCATGCCCCGTGCAGCGCGCGGATAATGTTATCATACCGCGACGCGGACAGATATGTGTACCGCCGGCTGCCGGGGATAGCGCCCGGTGTACCGTAAGGACCGCTCGGCGCGCGCCGCCATATATGGGCTGCGGTTTCACGATGTTTGTTTATGGTCCCGGCGAATTGCGATGCATACCGTTGTGTACCTTTCGGATGCTGCATGATAAATGCATTCGTTAATTTATGCGTTCCCCCGCGCGTATTGTTGGCCCCGGGAGGAAATCTTAATGCGCTTTGCATGCGGACCGCTATTGTTGTGTCAAAACTCATATCTGCATTCGAAACAAGCCTTGAAATATCAGTTTCATCTTATTTTGGTGATGCTGTCGCGGAAACGAGGCAGTGAAACACTTACAAATTAATTAAAATTTTATTTATTACACAAACCCGCTGGAAACGAAATTATTTTGAGCACAGAGTAATCGTTGTATCTAATATAGTATTGTTCCTGCATAAAAATCTAAATTTATAAAATAAAAATATTATCTGTATAAGTATTTAGAATTAACTTTATTTACACCACTAATTTATTGAAATACCCAACACGTTTTGGGGCTAATGGTTCCTTCATCAGGATACAAAGTATTTTAAAAATAAAAATCAATAATCGAAATACAGTCAATAACGAAATAAAAATAAATATGTGGGAGATGAATAAACAATTTAATACAAATATGAAAACAAATTTTAAAAGATAAGTATTTGTAAAAAGGACCTCGTTATTATAATATTCAATATTCTTTAAAATTTCTAATTTATCTAACTATGATCCTGTTTGATTTGTATGTAAAAATTGTAAACCCCTATTAATATCCTTATTAATTCATTTCCAAAAACAATTAGAAAATTGGGAATAATTATTGCTAATTAACCATCCTACTTAAAGTACCTCAACCCTAACATCAATATTTATATTAATTTATTCATCAAATATTATTCATGTGACATTAAATGTTTTTATATTTGATGCAAAAATACGAAACCGTTGTTTATTCGGAAATTTCATCGCACTAAAAAAATTGTTTTGCGTTTCACGTGGTGCAGAGCAAAACCGCATAATGCAATAAAATCTACAAATTCCAATTGCCACATGATTCCCGAGTCAAAAAACAACGTATTCACGTAAAACCGAGAAAAACAATAAGCCCACTATTGAAAACATAATGCAACACCACATTAACACCAGATTCCAGCACCTAGGCCACGTTTTTTGTGCGCAGTTTCAACATTTCAATGACTAGTTTGGGTGTGGGTTTACTTTTTAACCCTTCCCTAGCCACGATCCACCGAGTAAACCTGTTAAATTTACGTAAATTTACGAAATTTGCGGTATAATATTCATTTTATTGACAAAAAAGGATTAAATCAGACTGAATGCGATGGAAATGCGGTAACCTAGGCGCATAAATCCATTTGTTATAGTGAAAATATATTGTCGTATTAGGTCAATTACAAACTTGTAAAATATAATTCATCTGTTTTTAGTGTAACGTATAAAATAGTGGGGTTAAGCAACGATATCTTTAATAGCTTGAAATGTTATTTTATAACCTAAATGCATATTATTATATTTAATATGTTGTGTAGAAAATCTATGTTCGATAGAGTAAGGAATGATCAAATTAAAAATTAATTTTATGCTGGCTGCAGTGTCTATAGTGATAGATATAGAAACGATCGCTGAAATATTTTGGTCATGTGGAAAATATGAATGAGTAGAGAATTGTTAAAATATATATGAGGTGAGTATTAAAGGCAGTAGGAACAGAGGGCGAAAAACCAGGCACGATCAGATATACCAAATATTGGATATCTGATCATCATTATCAAAACAAATCAAAATGTATTATCAAAACATCGCCGCACGGAACAACTCAGCCTAGTTACGTTGGTACCAGTACTTCAAGGTATGTGGTTATGAGGTGCGGCTTCTTGCTACGCTTCCTTTTCTACTTATTTTACCCTGAATGATGAGTTGGTTAAGGCTCTCATTTGGTCCTCTCATAATATGTTTGAAATACTCAAGCTTGCTGCCTATCTTGATGATCTGCAGCACTTCTCGACCTTTTTTCCTGCACCGAGAATAATCGCAATTCAGTCCGCTCAAGAAACTTTCAGTATGAGGCCTCGACTTTACGGATTAATTCTTTGTTTAGTGTTTGCGCCGTCTCCTCTATGTAAGAGCATGGTGAAAATATAACATAGAACCATACGCATTCATGAACGCACGCATAAAGTGTTTTCAGGCCATTGACATTATGACTCTAAGGGATCACGTGAGGAACACCAGAATAAGAGACATATGTGAGGCTGAGGACGGCTGAGGCATGCGATGAGTAGACAGCAAAGAAGGGTGTGGTATGGTCATGTCCAAAGAATAGACAGCACCAGACTCCCATATATCGCACTACATAAGCAGCCTCCAGATCCCGCTCTCGCGGAAGACCTTCCAGAGGTGGAAAGATAACTGGGAATCAACCTCACAGGAGGTTGATTCCCAGTTATGATGATAGAGATGCCCTCTAGAGAACAGACCACATAGGTCTATCAAAAAAAGAAGAAGAAATTAGAAAAGTCGTTGTTTATAATGCTTCAAACTAGCAAATAACTGGGAATCAACCTCACAGGAGGCGCTATCCTCTAGAGAACAGACCACATAGGTCTACCAAAAAAAAAAGAAAAAATTCGAAAAAGAAAAGGCGTTGTTTTATAATGCTTCAAACCAGCAAATTCTTCACGTTATTGCGAGTTGACCCCATGGCCGCGTAAGTGTATTTCCATCACGGTACGCTGGGGGTTAAAGGCGACCGCAAGCCGCAGAGGGACACCCAATGAAGGATGGGAACGATCAGCGTTATGGAATCAATTTCAGAAGCCACCGATATTGCGCTGTGAATGCGAAGCTGCGGTCTGGTGTCCAGACCCCGCGCCGACCGTGACAATCTCCCGAACAGGTGCCTCTCTCTCATACCCGAGGAGCTGCACAGAAATCGAAAGGGACAAATAAATGGTTTCAGAAAAATTTTATTCTGTTTTGTCACGCATTTTGCCATTTAACCCTCGGCATACCGTGATTGAAAGTACCCGTAAGCTGCCGTGACGTCACTTCGCGTTATCATAAAAAATTGACTATTTTCAAGCGTTTCCTCTAATGATACTAAAATAGTCAATAACAAACTAGGCACCTACTCAAAGCTCTCACAAATAAACTTAAAAATCCCGGTTTTCAATCCATGAGTTCTCTTATTTCTCACCAAGTTTTATCATATATTTTACCTTGTGGAAGTGCTGACATAAGGCACACAATATGTATGGAACCCTACCCATATATATAGAAAAATCAAAAATGAAGTAGCTTAGACATGTGCTAAGAATCCCAGAGGAACGAATACTAAGAAGACTCCTCTCGGCATTCCCGGAAGGAAGACGACCGGTGGGTCTAGTGGACCCAGACTAGTCTGGGAGAAAAAACAAAAAATGTGTATGAAAACAGAACGGTTCTGGATTGGTTGACTCTTGCGGAAACAGCGCAAAACGGGATTATGAAAGCACCTTGGGCCCCCGACCTTACTTAGGACAAGGGGTTGAAGATGATGATGATAATGAAAAGTTAATAAATCATTTATTTATTTATTTATATACACCCAAGAGGCTATTACAACACGAGTAAATATTTAAAAACAAAATAAAAACAGTTTACAAAATATAATTGAAAATTTTTATAAATAATTAACGTAATGCAAGTAGGAAAAAATACATGGTTACATATACATATACAAAATAAAATACGTATACATATACTTGAGTACATACATACAAATACTTGAGTAAGTATAATATCTGTGATAGGTGAAATAAAAATACAGTTGGGATTGTCTAATAAATAAAATGCATTAACATTTTAGTTGGGATTGTCTAATGGAATATGTGACTTGTAGTGTAGGAATCTAAGAAGTAATTTGTTTGTGATTGCATTATGAATTCAGGACGGCAGGGTGTAGAGCTTTTAGTAGGGAATCTTTATATTGTGCTTAACTGGAATCATCATATATGGAACATGGAAAATCAACATAAGTAGCTGTACATAGCATCGTATCTATAATATATCTTAATTAAAGAAATTTCAATCCTGTAGTACGTAAACTCAACAATTTTTTTTTTGTATTTTTCGTAATTTGTTTAATGCGATATATTAGCCCAGCGCAACAGCCTTTTTATTCCCTTCAGGTAGTTCATGGTGTGCGGTGGTTATTAATCATGGTCAGGTCATTATTCCCCAACCCGTTTTGCTAAGCTATCTTTTCAGCTTCGGCCGCTTTTCTCGCAATTAGTAATGCTTATCCCGCCATTACTTGTTTTTGAGCACGTAATTAAATGAGCATTGTTCACACTTGGCTATTTAATTAACCACTATAACCTAACAACCCGCTGCTAGTACCTCCAAAGCCATTTCACGCTCAGGCGTAGGGCAAATAAATCTGATTAAATCTTATATCGTATCTCCTTGAAAGACGGGAAAAAAATTCTAGTACAAAATGATTTATCTCGAGTGCGGAATCCGATCCGAGATGCCAGTTCATATTACAGTCGTTACAAACCCTAAAATAAATATACACAAACCCTAAAATAAATATACACAAACCCAAAAATAAATATACCGGTCTAGAAAAGGAGTTAAAATTTTTAATTTAGGCGTATTTTAGGTAGGTATATGTTGAAAATATAATATGCTGGTGCGCGATAGGAGTTGAAAATTGAACTTATTGTTTTTCAGGCGTATTCTAGTATATATTTAATAATTCGAATGAATATCGTATACACGTTAATAAGGAATATTGCTAAAAAATAAAATATAGAGCTATCATTACAAGTTGCGAAATCTATGTATACCTACTAACTTTTTAATGAGAAAAAATAACAACAGATGTATCTAGCAGAGGCCAGTGCAAGTTCTTGATTCGAACATTTATATATAGAACTTTCAAAAATTTGATAATGTGTTGATGTTCTTACGATGAAATTGGTGAACGTTGCATTGTATAGAGTGACCACTTAAGCCAGCTCATATAGCCCTGAGCCATCATATAAGAGACTTCCATCCACTTTTCTCATATATAAATATCTTCGTCTCTGTGAGACTTCTATGATTTATTCTTTATTAGTATTTTTCATTTTATACTGTACATTTTTTCTACATTCCATATTTACTTACATGCTTACATAGACATAATCTATAATACCAAATTCAGTAATATAATAATACTCTTACAATCAACCATTTATACACCTTCTATACTTAATATCCTACAATCCACAATTCTATATAAACAATCTTTAACAAACGTCTTATATTGTATAATTCTATACTATTGTAGCATTTATTTTTAAAATCATTCAGCTTATTTACATTATTCGTGTTTTCCGGCATTTCATCATACAGTTTTACCGCTCTGTACATTAGACAATTTTGCGTATAAACTTTTTTCTTTTATGGTTATCTATCATATTCCTATTTCTAGATCCTTGGGATTATCTATGGTGCTGCCTTTAATTAAACGGTTGTAGAATAAATTAAGGATATGCTTCCTCTCTCCTAACGAATTTCATGATTGATGTAATTGAACAAGGATTCGCTCAGGTAAAATACAGCCTTGCTTTATGATTTGTCGGCGATCGTAGATTATTATTTATTCAATACATTCCACAAAACCTCCCGTGCAATTTATCTTGGGTGTGCAACCTTTGGGGAGTGTATTAATTTATATATAAATTTTTTTCGTCCTCTCGTAATCTTATTGACAAATTAGCTGAAAACTCTTTAATGATTTCAGAAATGCATTAAAGATATTGTTCGCCGAACAAAGCCGATCTAGGATGCGTTGGGACACCAGAAGATAATTTTCAAAATTCGTATTATTTATGCCTTAAATGGACTTAATTATGCCTGCGAAACACATTAATTAGGTAACGCAAAAGGGCAAGTTGGATATACGAAAAGACTCGATTAAATTATTAAAAAGGATTATATGAGTTATTAAATCGATTAATAAATTATTATTGTATTGTTATCGAGAATGCGTCTCTCTGCCAAATTTCAGAGTGATTTTTGCTCAGAAGTTGGTCAGATATTGATTATAAAATTATTCACTGACATACAAGGAACACTTATTAAAATCATGTAAAAAATAGTAGATAGGTATAAATTTGATAATCGTTAGACAAAAGCAGTCACACAGAGATATCAGATGCGAATCTAGGAAGCGACAGACCACCCTAAAACTATGTGTATAGAGGACGTCACCAAACTCCAGAAAATACATGGCAGTGTGCATAGAAAAACTAACCCATTAAAACCAAGTTTTTATTTTACTCCCTTTCTTTGTAAATTAAGTTTACCATCGTGTAATAATTGATTGACTGAAAATGAAACATGTCTAGACAAATACCGATGTCAAAAATCTCTAAAAATATCTCTTTATTATTTGATTTCTTCCCAAAAAAACCGAAGTGTGCTGTCATCCATGAACCAATTGTCATAAATTTTGAAATTCATAGTGAAGTACCTATTATACCTACCGACGGAGTAATTCAAATTTTAAATATTCCGTGACGTTATCGGGCCGCCGGCGCCGTTGGTAGTAATCAAACTTTTGTAATGATTCCAATTTGAAAAAATAATTAAAATTACTAAAAATCCAAAATTATACTATAATTATTTATTTTTTTAACGAAAATTTGATAGATCTTTTTGATCGTAGCCATGAGTCTGCTTGCAATGTTTCAGCTCGATTGGATGACGGGAAATGGTTAAAAATCGATCCAAAGTTTTTCCGTCAAGAAAACAAGAAAGCAGACGCCACGAGTTAAAAGAAAGGAAGTAAAAGTGGAGGATCCTTGGCGGGGCGTTCATCCAGTCGTGGACTGTTAATGTAGTAAATGATTATGACGATGACCAGCTACTATGCTGGAGGTGGTCATATAGAGTTTTTAAACTTCAAAAAGCTTTGAAATATATCTTAAAGTTTCAATACTTCTTTTTGGATTGTTATTTCTTCTTTTGGAACTGAAAATTATCCAGGATCATAAAATACTCACCTTTATATAATCAGCGTATAGATTTATTGTTAGACATGCCAATACCAACATTGTATAAATGTCTTAGCTAAGGATGAAAAATTGACAGACTGAAACCGACAACGGTAAGTAAATAAATAAACAGAAAAAAAGTCAAAAAGTATTTTAAGTAAATAAATATTTGGAAATCCTTACATTTCTGTTCTTTATAATCGTGCACACTTATTGATTTTGTGACACTATCCACATATACAACATCACTTTTATTGATACTCTTGTATGTAATTGAGATAAAGTATTAAAAGTCTCACAGGGACGAAGCTATTTCTTTGGGAAACATGTATAAAAGTCTTTAAAGCGTTGCCACCGAGCTTATGACCTGTATTGGCTGGATTAAAGGATTTTACATTTTTGTCTGTCTGCTCTCATTTGTATAAAAGTCTTTAAAGCGTTGCCACCGAGCTTATGACCTGTATTGGCTGGATTAAAGGATTTTACCATCTATTTGAAGAGCCATCTATGGTGGAAAATTAGTCATTCCCATAACATAGTGTACATAGATGTCACTGCTGATAATGATACCATTATATTCTTAAAGTGAATTTTTTTAGGTATTTTGTTATTTAAAGTATTAAGATTTCATCGATCTACGCGAGGGTTGTTCATCCCTGCGATAACTTGTCTAGCTCTATCTTCTGCCATCGCTCGGGGCTGCAATGGCTCCGGGCGCCAGTTCAGCCAACACCAACCACCATGGAAGACCCTAATTACTTAGGGCTGGTCTGACGGCAAATACCTGGCCCAGGCCAGCATTTGCATATGGGATATGTGGGAACACCTGTGTATGCGTCTGCCTGTTGCAGACTATCATAAATTCTCAAATGAAGAACTTTGTGTTTTATCGTACTCTTTTAATCACGTACGATCGAACCTTAGATCATTACGTGACGAGAAATATGTAGTATCTTTTAGCCTCCTGGCGTATGACGCAATATTTTATATTCTTCTTCAATAATCGCAAAAGAAATTTTAAGTAGTTTTAACCACAGTTGATAAAATAGCATGTTTCCATCAATATGAACCCGTTTAACCCTTATACTCTCTATATTATGTAAGCAAACTAAACCAAAGTGTATCCAAATAAAGCTACAAGTACCATTAAGTAAACAATATGATTTCAATTTTTTTTTGAATACCTACTTCATCCTTCCATAAAATACAACCCCACCTACTGTACGACGCACAGGAGTTAGATTTAATAAACCCACAGCGATATAGTGACTAATCTACGTTAGTACTCCCACAATTACATTAGTGAATAACCACTAAAATACATATATACGTTTGCATAGTATATCAGTATACTTGATGACCTAATTTTAAATTAATTAATATGGAAATTAGTTCATAGAAATCTTAATAGTGCAATATTATTAATCTTTAAATGAAGGTTTTTCATCATTAATATATCTTCATACTTCTTGTGTTGTTCTAGTTGTTAAAATTCTTGCCTACTAATCCAGTGATCACCGTTTCGAACCCTATTCCATCAAGACCATTTATTTTCAAAGCACAACCCTTTAGCTTATTTAAAAAAAAAGTATTTTGTGTTCTTATCGCTTTAAGGAAAACTATGGAAGCAATATATACTTCTTTTTTAGTCAATGTAGTAAACTTATCAGAAACGCCTGGCATTCGTTTCTGACTCGTTCATCAGGCAAAGGCTCTAATGAGCCGAAAAGCCTTGAAGCAGTATGCTTTGTTTTACTGTCCCCAATTGCAATTAACTAAGTCTCGAATGTTAAAATTTGTTTTTGGTGTGGTATTTATTAATCGTCAGTGCGTGAGCAATCTCAATTTCGAAAACACCGTTGGCATTTTGATCGTCAGCTTGCAAAAAAGACTGTTAGTTCAGTTCCATGGATGGCAATATAGGGCCACTTTTTTACTAGCGGAACGTACGGACCCTTTGTGGATGGCTGCGCTCGTTCTTCATCCTGATGGACGAGTCGGAACATTAAGGGGTCCCACCACCTTCAACCGGGGCATCAAAAAATGCATTCGAATTCAAAAAAATTCTGACGAAACTATTGCACATGTAAAATTCATTGTACTATAATTGTTTACGGCATACATTGTTTATTACTTTTTATTTATAAATTATTTTAAAAATTTTAAAATGACGATTAATATGTCCCTCAAAGGTCCTTCTCGGTGACGCGCGTAGCTGGTGGTGGTGACCCCACCCCACTCCTCACGCCGTCCTTTATCCCTAAGTTTAGTATTAGTGACATTACTGAAGATGATGCGTTAGCATCGAAATTGTTCTAATCGTTATGAACAAACAGTGGAAGGAACAAAAATACACTAGAAAATTTCGAAAAATAGAAAAAGATTTTCTTTTTAGATGAGCAAATGATAGCAAATGAGATCAGTATTTTTTTCATTTTTTCCTTAAAGAAATCGAAGCAAACAGCGCATTTTGTCTGAAAAAAGCGTTTGCAACGTCGTAAATAATGTTATATTTACTATTTTTGCAATATTTAAATTAAATTGGCCAAATATTTTCATATTATCTCCACCAGTTTGGAAAATGAATTTTCGAGAAAATAATAATGCTGTTTGTTGAAAAATTCACCTTCAGTTTGCTATAAACTCAGCCATTGGGCTTTGATGTTTTGATTAGCGCAATATTAAATCAGTATTAGTTGAGTGGATGAGCATTGAATCCATGAATAAAGTTTTTATTTCGCTGTTATAAATAATGTAATATCTGATGGTATCTCGTAATGATATTCATAACTTGACTCTGTCGATACAGAATTTCATATGTTGTGTTGAAAAATGTAGATAATCAATTACAATATTTGGAATTTTTGAATTAGTAATGACTAGAATCATTTGTAGATCTTCTAGCTATAGGCTGAATTTTTTTAGATGTATAGTACTTTTAAATGAAATTAAGCACATAAATTATTATTGTTGGATTTTTAACAAGATAAATTTATTAAACTATTCTAAGATAGTGTTTTGTTAGACGTTTGTTTTTTGATATTGCACCACTTTTTCCACGACAGCCAATTTGACAGCTATCGCCATAAATAGACGTACGCCAAGACTGCAAATTGTGCAAATTTATTTCGAAAACCGTGATATCATAATCATATTCAATCACTAAAATTATAAAATTATCTTTTCAACAAACATAACACCATGATATTTTCATGAATTTTTATTTCATTTTTAAGTTGTATAACTACTTAAAAAAAAAATCCAATATAAGATAATGTAAATTTTTAAATTATTTTTTTGAATATCTCAACGTGGTGTACCCCCTTAATGCGGCCGCGGGTCCCTGGGCCAGTATTCGCGTCACACACCGCGCAGACCCCCGCCTTTCTGTGTGGCGAATCCCTAATGGCGCCGAGTTATTAGGGACGCCTCCGCTTTCTTCAACGATTTCAAATCACCCTGTCTTTTTTATGTGTCTACAGTCTGTGGCGTGCAAAAATTGCATCAGCTCGAACAAAAATTTCTCAGTAAACAATACGAGTGTAAACAGAACTAGTCCACAATACTTTACATATAGATTCCGGCCTAAATCACGAGTCAAAAATTTTTTACGCCAATTGTTTAACATTGGCACGAGATGACATCTTTGTATCATGCAATGCTATTTCGTTCCTCCACTATATTTATTTTTATTTATTTATTTAAAAAATCCTTGTTTACAAATAAATACTAATTTAACAATAAAACATAAGATAAAACATAAGATAAATTACACATTTTTTGTTTTGTTTAATTTGTGGATTATGCCACTCTACTAGGCTACGCCTGTCCCAGAGTGGCGTTATAGAATACAATTGTAATATTTTTTCGAGTTCGCCAGTAGTATTTATTTTCATAAGGTAGTTATTATGTATCTACAGAGTATCAAGTGGAATGTTAGTGAAAGTTGAGTTAGTCATAAGTCCAAGTGTAAATATGTGTAGAATAATTGTTTAATGTAAAAAGGGTTAAAGTTTTGTTTAAGATTATTTTTTATTTTCCTTAATTAATTTATTTATTTATATAGGTATATATTTTTATTTGAAGACATTATTATACAATTACAGTAAGTAAATTTTCAGTTGCTCTTCTACCTTTGGAGGTAAGCCAGTTGTTTGCTAAAGCTTTTATTTTATTAATTGAGTATATTCTGATTTCCGGGAAGTCTGTTTTAAATATGTTAAATATTTTAGGCCCTATGTATGAGTAATTTTTCTGTCCGTGTGTTGTCTTAGTTTTTGGTATTTCGTCAAGGTTTCGTAATGCTTGTCTAGTATTATGTGAATGCGAGTTACTGGTTGCTGTTAGGTGGTTTGTGTTTTTGATGTAGAAGATGATGTATATCGTATAAAATTTTTCACACATTCGTCTAGGCGGCCGTGTTTCAATCGCATTCAGTCTACTTTCGTTTATCTCATTAAGTGTTAATATTTCACCCAAAACGTAAATAATATTTTCTATTCAGAATTGAATGAAGAAGACTCCTTTTTGCTACTTGCTTAGAGAAACCCTGTATAAGGCACTGGTGAACGTGACTTATTTTATCAATTAAAATCGCCCACACAGCGAAATTTTTATTGAAGATTACGAACCAAACTTCGCCTAAAAATTAATATTTAAAATTTTGAAGCTCAATTTTATATATGTCGGGTACAAAGGCAAAGGCAACAAGGATTACCAATTTTAAATGTAGTGAATTCTAGATTTTATGTATCTATCTATCCCTTCCAAAAACATGTTTCTTGTAAATTTATAGGCTAATTTTCTTACAAAATCTCGAATTTAGTACGTTATGAACTAGTAAATCGATTGCATTCAATTTCTTTTGGATTTGCTGCCTTTGCTTTTATATCCCACATATGTATTATAAATAAATACATAATCATCAAATGTTACCTCGTGCTTGATACCATGAGCAAGACGTAATATATACAAAAAAAATTGCATTCGATAACAGGTTTTTGTAATCTGTACCGATAATAATATTATAAATATTCTGCACTGAACTTCATAGTAGATTAGCGCAATATTAAATCAGTATTAGTTGAGTGGATGAGCATTGAATCCATGAATAAAGTTTTTATTTCGCTGTTGTAAATAATGTAATATCTGATGGTATCTCGTATTAATATTCATAACTTGACTCTGTCGATACAGAATTTCATGTTGTGTTGAAAAATGTAGATAATCAATTACAATACACAAATTAAAAAAAATAATTAATATTGAGTTGAATATTTTTATATGTAGGTATATTCTAAAAACACAGTTACTGGATTTTGTCCTCAGATTGATGGTCAATTAAATGTGTGGATGCTCTTATTTTATAAAATAATACAAGTCATCGTATAAAAAGATTCCATACATTTCTCATATTTAAAAAAAATATTTAATTAAAATAGAGATGAGAACAAGGAATACGTGTCGCATCAATATTCTTACTTTTTTCAAAATAAGCTAAACACTTATGCTATGAAAATACGACTAACTTGCTGGTATCCTGAAATGGGGCTCGAACCACTGACCACTGGATTACTAGGCGAGATTCATACAATTACGCTGACAAGCTACTCTAATAATAATCTCTGTGAGACTTTAACTTTAACTTATCCTAATAAATTGAGTTCAGTATTTTCAACTAAAAATACATTTTAATAATTAATGTTCATTGGTTCTTCATCATTACTCATCATTTCTGTCTTCTGTGTTGCCAGAATTATTACGACAGCTCTATTCCTTCCTCATGCTGTCTCTCTTCAGATAGCCAACTTTCCGTGGATAGCCGTTCATGGAAGAGAGTCGACTTCAGTCTGGTTCGGATTTTTTCACGTCCAGCAAAAGTGATTCCGTATAAATGTCTCACAAATCCTTTTTCATCCTTATAAGATCGTTTACCTTTCGAAAGAACCTCGTACCAGCCTGATCGTTTCATCATACTTTATGACATCCTGATTTGATTATAACTTAGTATATTTCTGACAGTTATTTTATATCTTTTAATAAATTGTAGACGCTATGGTAGCGGCATGGATTTCTGAAATAGTTTATTGATAGTATCAGTTTGGACAGGTATGTCCGCATCGCTGCAACGATGATATTATTATTTTTATTAATATATTGCATAAATAATTAATGTATGCTCTATTATCTCAATCATCGTCAATTATTGATCTATCTAAAATTTACACGACACTTTGGTAAGCTTTATTTTAAATTTAAAAGATTTCATGATAATTCTTCATTGCACTTATTACACGACAGATTTAAGAAATTTAGGTTTAGCAAAATTATAAAATAGGTCACCACGAAAAGCCCTTTTATTTTAACGGTATAATATATAGCCCATGCCCACCCTAATAGTCCATTCTAAATATTGGGGAAAGAATTTTTGAAATCGGATGAGTACTTTACTTCCTACATACAAACATACAAGCTTTACCTCTTTATATATTAGTATAGATTATAGATAATTACACTACCACGAAGTTGATTTTGCTCTTGTTGAAGAAGTTACTATTTTTTTTCTCTACTACATGTTACGTTAGTTTAAAGAGAAAAATGAGTTGTTTATTAGTTTTGTTTTCTCAATTCTAACTATTTTTGCGACTTGTTTTGTTTCAATACTTGGGCCTGTTGTAGAGTGACAAAGTATAAAAATGTTCAATCTTAAATCATCATCTTTCAAGTCACTAATTTAAAAACAATTCTAACAGCATTTTTATAGACCCACCCCGTGATGAATACAATTATCACAACTGTAATTCTTTTTGTACCTACACGCCTGAGGATTCTTTGGAATTTATAATTGGATCGTTGCAAGCTTAATTGCATTCTGCAACTATTATATTATTGCGTTCCCCATAAATAACTATTTCCGGGTATGTCAAAGGGGGAACAAGATGGGACTCAGAGGACTCTCAAAGGTACCGACATCAGGTGGTCGTGACGGGCCTGTCCTTAAAATCACCCGTAATTGAAATATCTCGTTAAGTATTTATCGAAACATTGCAGTCCACGTTGAACTAATTGCAGGTTGAATTCAAATTTAAAAAATATATTTCTAATTTATAGAATTAAACTTTGTTTACACCACTTCTTTATTGAAAATTATCAACATGTTTCAGAGCCCATGGCCCCTTCGTCTGGATACAAATGTATACTAACAAAAATTAAATTTAATTTATAATCAAAATATTTAAAAGTTATAATGGAAAATGAATAATAATATGGTACCTACTTAACATGAAAATAAATTTAAAAGATAACTGTTTGTAAAAAGGACCTGGTTATTTATAATATTCAAGTTACTAATAACACATTTTCTTATTTCCAAAATTTCTAATTTAACAAACTGGGATTCTGTAAAATTTGTAAACCGTTATTAATATTAAAAGAATGACCCATAGCCAAAATACGGATAGCTTATTCAGAATAATTATTGATATTTAAACACTTTAAGAGTTCCTTAACTCTAACTTCAAAATTTCTATACGTTTTTTCTTTATAAAAATAAGAACAATAATAATAATAGTAACAATAATAATAAGTTTATTTCTATAAATTATAATTATAATGTCACCACAAAATAATTTTGCTGTGTTCGAAGAAAAAGTAAAAAATATATAAAACTTCATTTCATATCATATGGAGTTTTCATTTTCTTTAATTTTTTTTGTTTTGCTAATTCATGTCGTACTATAAGCACCAAAAGTGATACTCTTTCTTATCAATATGACAAGATATCGTGTTTTGGTCATATTTCTTTTAACCGAACAATCACATTTTGAAAAGAATATTCTTGCATTTAATCTAAAGAAAAATGTATCAAATGCAATAATGGAATTCAGTCAATGTACAAAAATATGTCATTCTTAACTGAAAAACTGTATTTTATTTGTGGACAGTTTTACAGATATGTGTGTTCAGAGTTAGTATTATATTTATTATTTTAATTTTTATTGAGGCTTTCAGTATAACGAAAGTCTTGAAGGGTTACGACAAAGCAAGAGTTTATTAATAAGTGAAAATAGATGATGTTCCATATCTTATATGTTTTTATAAGAATTAAAGGTATTCGGAATTTGAAATTTTTCATCGCCTTATTATGTAAGTGCTATTTTGATTTTAATTTTTTTTTCTATCTGCTAACATCTTTGTTTTTCTTGTTACAGGTAAGAATGTGCTGACTTCCAAATATTTCGAAAGAATTGAAATCCTGCGGTGGGTGAGAATAACATATTATTAAACAATTAATAAAAAAAAACATAATAATATCGTCTATATTTCTTATATATCTGGAAGAACTAAGCGTTGTTATAAATGTATGGATATCATACGACATGAAAATAACTAATAATTTCCGCGATTTTTTTTTTTACGAATTTCTACGACTTACGGTAACTCGTTATTAATCCTTTTATAATACATAGTGATAAAGTTCTTATTTATGACTGCAGAAAGGATAATTAGTTTTAATTATATGAATATAAAATTTTCTGAAATTAATTTTTTAGAGATCCGCGATATTCTTATGTTCTCAAATTTAGTTTAGTGAAAATTAAAATAATCATTTCCTACCTAAAAATAACTGCCATATCAAGTAATATTATTTATTCTCATGATTTATGTAACTGATACTACTTCAAGATATCAATGTCTGCTTCGATCAAATTACATTTTATGATTTTGCTTTGTTGTCTTATAAAGAACACTATCTTCACCTCGTCAATTTAGATGTTTATTTGTAGGTTAATAAATTAGCCTTCGAATAAATCTGATCCTTTTATTCAAACGACTTTCTTTTAATGTATTGTTAAGATGGTTCGTATACATGCGAAATCTTAAAGTCTTCTTCCGTTTCCAATAGCTGGCGTTTCCTCAACTCTCACATTATTTTGCGCAGTGAATCATAGAGCCTTCAGGCTAAACGGGAAGTCAACGGAGGTCAAGTGCAAAACCTTCGTATAAAGAAGGTCAAGTCAACAAACCTTATTAAGCTCATGCACCTCTTCGAACTTTGGCAAAGCTTATAATTAATTTTACATACTCGCGGTCAAGACTTTTGCATTAAAATATTCATACGAAGAAGCTAAACAAAGCGTAAGAAAAAGCATTGATGAATTTATTCTTGTTTCATTTGATCGATTTTTTTAGTCATAATAGTGAACTTAACTGTTTGACGTTGAAGAGGGTCATGGGCTGTCAGGTGCCTAACAAACAATGATGAGGAAAGCAAAAAAGTCCTACAACTCTAATCCGCTGAAGACACTAATTGTCTTCCTAACACCGATTACCGAAACCAAATGGAAAAGGACAAACGTTTTATACCATGAAATGACAATGTTAATATGCCTTACAATACAGGCTTACGCCTCGATTGCAGAGAAGATTGTTAATTTTCATTTTATAGTTTCTTGACGTCTCAATCCTGACATTATGGTTCAAATTTAGGTTCCAATCCTACCTTACCCAGTTGCCATTGTGTTTAGTATTTTATACTCTGAACGTCCATTAAGATAAACTCAAACTTATTGCATGATCCCGGATGTTCATTCTATGTATTGATTGTTGTTTTGGTTTAATAAGTTTAGGTTAAGTTATTAATATGATTTAGAGATTTTTAATAATCATCAAGCTGGCAAAGCGAGCGGAAATTATTATATTTATGTATTTAAATATTTCTGTCTGAAAGTTAATTAATCAAATTAAAACTTATTCATGAGTTCCATTTATTTTAAATACAAACTAAATAATTTAATAAATCACCAAACCAACGATGTTTTACAACTGAAGTAAATCGCTTGACAATGGACGTATGAATTGATTTTTTTTCAAAAATTTTACAAAAAATTGATTGTTTTTTTAAATCGTTCAGATAATATTCTTTCAATTTATATATCAAAAATACTGTGATACAATAAATTATACTTTTCTACGCGATTTTTGTTGAAAACTTTTTTACTTATTATTTTAAATGAAATTAAATTTTATTTTTTAACATACAGACCGTCAACAGGTCGTTGATGACCCTAATAGATGGTCATTTCGTGACATGAGAGTACGTATGAGAGTAAATACGAAAATAAATCTTATTAAATATTCCTGATTTCACCTCTTCTTTACTAATATAGTTAACTGAGTAGTTTCAGTGGGCAAACGGTGACTTCACAATACATAAATATGTACACATTTGATTTTCGTAAGCTGGAAATTTTGTGATATGTTTTGCTACGTTAATTTGGCGTCATTGTCTGTTGTAGGATTGAAAATAAAGTTAATTTTTAAAATATTGTGGTTAAACCAGTAAATCTTTAGGATATGTTGATCACATCTCAGGACTGGTAATTAGGTATAGTATTTAATATACATTAAATATAAGCAAAAAATCTTACCTCAACTCTCCAATTAATAGTGTCTTTAGTGACACGTCAGTCACGCACTTATAATAAAAATAATTGCGCTTTAAAAATATAAAAATAATTTTTACAAATTACAAAAAACGCTCAAAACAGACAGGAAAAAAACGTTGTCAGCCACGAAAAAATATTAAATTATTAAAGAAAATAATTTCATACGGCCGGTACACTCAAACGCAAGTTGCGATCAATATGCAGAAACCGTAAATTTTAAATACACTAGGAGCGGCTATTGTGAAGCGTTTATATTGGTGCGACACTTTTCCTAAAGTTGTTTAAAGAAGCGCTAAACACATCCACCCCGTCCGCGACACAGCTGGTTCCACAACCTGCAGAACCTTGCGATTGGTTTCTTTCGACCGATGCTGCTGCAGCTCAAACGCCTCCAGCTCTTGAATCGCACGCTGGATAAGAAACGCTTGACCTCATTGGAACATTTAGAACAATACCAGCACTTCTGTTCATTAGATGAAGACGTCGGGCGAGCGACCGTGTCTAAACTGCAAAGCTCTCCGGAGACTCCGTTATCAATTGTTGCACACTCAGGAAGCCTACTTCTCGTGCAATAATAGTTTACACAATATAATAATTCCGCGGCTAAAGGTCAGAGGTGGTGCACCGCGTCGTGACCGGCCGGAGCCTCCCATCGCAGCCTGCCATCGAAGCCTCCCTCGGGTCCCCGCCGGATGTCACTGGTGGCCCGCGGCGGCTCCGTTTGCGCGGAGTTATTTGTATGAAGAGGTGAAACATTAAATAATGTTTGCGTTGCGGGACAGCCGGCGCTCTCGCGATTTCGCGGTCCACCTCGGCCGGGAGACCGGCGAAGGCTTTAGAGGCTGCACCGAGAGGTGTGAAATTAATTATGCAGCACATGACGAAGGGTGGAAAATTAATTACGCTAAAGCGATTAATGGTTTGTTTTGAAACGGGCTGCATTGTGCCTACGTACATTAGCTTCCTTCTTTACTTGGCGATAAATTTTATCAATGATGTTGAGTACTTTACTTTAAAATATATTACGTGAAATTAGGAATTTGAGATTTTAATTTTATTATTTTTTAGGGATAACGTAGGGGTATTGCGTAGAGAATTTTGAAAAAAAACTTTAGTTCTTCTTTTTCAGAATTCTTCAGAACTTTAGTTGCTCTTTTTCAGAATTCATGACTTCATTCAGTGTGATTTGGTCGCCTGTTTCATCTTCAACGCACATGTTCGTTATGCCGTAATAGTCTGGCTTCTTACAAGCTCTTTTTTCTGGCTGAAGTTAGTTTGAAAAACAACTTCCTCATCAGATGTATCAAGAGATTCGTTTTCAATTCAATTCAATTTATTTAATAATATGTACATTACAAACTAAGTGTTCAAGGCATACATATTAAGCAAGTATATATATCAAAACAATAATATTTAAGAAATTAAAAATAACATAAAATCTGATCA
The DNA here is from genome assembly GCA_016648135.1 of Agrypnia vestita. Taxonomy (NCBI): domain Eukaryota; kingdom Metazoa; phylum Arthropoda; class Insecta; order Trichoptera; family Phryganeidae; genus Agrypnia; species Agrypnia vestita. Next base: position 352,716 of record JADDOH010001919.1, read on the forward strand.
AAGGTGTAGGAGAATCCCGCTTCGGAAAACCCCCTCAGACACATGGAATATATCAATACCAAAAGCGATTTTATTCAGCAGACATAACCATCGGCAGGTTGGTCCTGTATATTGGGATGTGAAATAATCTATGCTGACGATGTCTTATGTAATTATCAGGAACATACAAACCAATGCTCTGCATAATTTCAGGATTATCGATCATACCGCGCAACAATCGATAAAAATGTGTAATCAAATACACATTCCTTCTAGTCCCTAGACTATTTTAGCCAAGCATACCCTGGAGAAACTCGGTTGGGTAAAGCCAAGGATAATGCCCGCGCTCTCTCATGTAGAGATATCTCAGAAACTCCTTTTGGACTTTCTCCACCGTAAGATCATTCATAATGATCAACCTCTGAAAGTGATGTTTCACCTTGAAATCAAAACGCTAGGATGCCTTGCGACATGCCTGGCGACAATAACACCTTTATTCAACATCTATAACTAACAACATTGTTGGAAACAGAGTGTCTGCACACACGCTGGGCGCGTTCGATCCATCGGGCCATGCAAATCCCTGAGACGCGGTGCAACCGAAACAGTTTCAGCGTCCGACATTCGTCTTATCTCCGGGCCACGTCCTGTGAGGCTGGGATCTGCGAGGCCGGACCAGGTAAGGAGCGAGGAAGCAGGACGCGACCGTTCCTGATTCATTCATCACGTGTCGGCCTTCGGGGCGCGGCACGCAGAAAGGACGTCATGTCCATAATATCATTCCCATGATGTACGGCCGCGCGGCCGGCAGGAATGTCGGGCCCCTGCATGCGTGCACAGCGGTTCTCCAGACATTGTCGATCACCGGGCTTTTCTATCGATTTGATATTATTTGATTTTATATTGTATTTAATACAGGGTTATTTTGAAAACGTTAATAACCTCGCAGGACTATATTCCTGCCTTGATTCTTCTTCATCTTTTTCTTCTTTAGCCTTCATCTCTCCACTGCTGACTGTAGGCCTCTTCCATACCCTTCCACCCTTCCTTGATATTTGCTACTTGTAGCCATTTCTTTACCCGTCAGAGGATATATCTTCGGCCCATGAATTGATTATGAATCAAAAATATTCATGCAACCATGACCTAATATCAACAATTACGGAGTTGTGATAAAAAAAAAAATTTGCATTTTTTTTATATTTCTGACTTATTTTTTAAAAAACGTTGGACTATCATCATTACAATAACTTGTATCGATTACGAAAAATTGATTATTTTCAATACAAGTTAAATAAAATGATAAAAACCCTGCAGAAATTCCAATTGAAAGGATTTTATTATTTTGTTTGACTAGTAATTTTTTTAAATTCTTTCTTGAAAGTTAAATACATACATGTTACAGTGACAGTGAATATTACACTTTTTATACGTGTTTAACTGTCCCCAGAAAAGTTAAAACTTGTGTTTAGGTACATGATGCATGATGTTAGAGCATGATTGATAAGTATGAATAAATCAATTAATGGAACAGTGTCGAGAAATATAAACATCATAAAATAATATTAGTTAGTTATTATTAATATTAGTGAATCAAGTACCTACAAATACAAATTATTTTCCGAGTACAATTATTTTGTAATTCTAAATATCAAAGCGAATGAATTTTTCATATTCGATATAACATACTGTAATGATAGTCCAACGTTTTAAAAAAAAAACGTAAATAGTTTATAAAAATGATTAAAAAATTAGATGTCGCATATCTCCATAACTGGTCATGGTTGGTTGATGTTAATGTTTTATAATGCTCCAAATAACCCTGTATAATTTTATTTTATTTTTCAATCCTTTCCTATTTTACTCCGTCACGCCACTCCATTGTACGATGTCCTTAGCCTCACATATCTCGGAATATCACATATCTCGAAACCATATCTCGTAATAATGTTTTATGACAAAAACATGAATACCGATTCATGATTTTATCGTAATACATTATTACGCATGAGGAACTCCAGGATAAGAGAGATATGTGAGGCTGAGGACATCGCACGACGGAGCAGACAGCGAAGAAAGGACTGTTATGGTCATGTCGAGAGAATTGACAACACCAGACGCCCTTATGTCGCACTACGTAATAAGCTTCACGGAACTAAAAGGATCCATCAAAATATGGAAAGACAGCTGGGAATTCGCCTCACAGGAGACGCTTTCCTGTGGAGAACAGACGACACAGGTCTATTAAATGGATGAAAAGAAGAAGACATTATTATCATGTGATAATAATGTCTACAAAAAAACTACGGTATAAACTTTATTATTAACAGAATTCTAGATACCTATGACACGGCCTTTGCAGATCTCGATATTTTATATTTAAGTTTTGAACAGTTAACAAAATCCCTTACGTATAAACTTGCTCGATGACATTTTTCTTACCATACATGTGAACACACACACGAACACATAAAAAGACATACACACACGGACACACTATTTGACATGTTGTTTTTTCTTTTTTTTATCGATCCTGGTTTAATATTCTTGTATATATGTTTTCTTGTAATTGGCCCCAGGCTCTGTACATCAATAATTGATTTTTTTTTCAAAATTTATTAATTATATGGCTGTATGAAAACCAATAAATGAAAATATGAAATAAAATAAAATAATGCCCGTCATTAACCCTACCAGATGGCGAAGATAACGAAGAGGTATAAAAAAAGCATAATTCTTTATGTAACATAGTATTCGCCAAAGCTACTAGATCGCAATTATTCATCATTATATACAAAGTATTCACTAGCTCACTAAAGCGCAAATAATAATAAGTTAAAAAAATATTAAATCAATATATTATGATTCAATATGTAAGATGTCCGTAACTAAATAAGGAATAAAAAAAAATAACTATGTAGATTTGAAGGTTTGTAATTATGTTTGTCCGTCACTAAAGCTACGGGTACCTATGGCGCGAACAACGATGAGGTATAAAATAACTTTGGGTATAACAATTATTATGTATTCCATGCTTATATGTTATGTCGCCTTATAGATTCGAGACAGAATATTCGGTGTAAGTCTGTCTAGATTCAAACAATCTCTGATTAGATATTCCAGATCTTATCCATCTTGTTACTACTTTTCATTTGTCCATCCTTTTGTTTTTAATTGCTATAATTTCTGTTTGTTTGTTCATGTTGTCTATTGTATTTTATTGGTCCACGTCCGTTTTTTTAAAAAAAAAGTATAATTTTTTCAATTATGCATTTTTAGACTTTTATCATTTTGAATAAATGATACGGAATAAAAAAACAATAAAAACGTCTACGTCTTGGAACTGGACGTGCTCTGTGTTCCTGATTCTATTACATTATTAAAAAATGTTAATAACATGCATGACGTGATATGAGCCCGCAGCGCCTGCCTCCCTTAAGGGGCCTTTTGATAGATTGGCACCCCCTACTCCGCATTCATCATTTCATTCTCTGACATGTTCTGATAGTTTTCCGAGCAATTCCACAACTGGGGGGTCTATGCAATTCGAAAAAGGGAAGAAAGGATCAATCAGATCAAGAATATGAGTACTGTTCGTGTACTCGATGTTTTTTGCTTTCGATTTATTATTTATATATTCTTTATTGTACGTTGCTGCTTGCTGTATTGTATCTATTACTTTAAGTCATATTTTAACAACGTGTGTATTATCCATAACAACTAGATATATGTCGTCACGGACCTTTTTTATTGAACTTTTCGAGTTCTACAACTTCTCTGTAAAAAGTATTCTAATCTCTCTTTCGTTCGGAAAAAACGCATTGCGACTTTCGTTGGTAGGTAGTAAAATAGGTCACCACGAAAAGCCTTTTATTTTAACGGTTTAATATATAGCCCATGTCCACCCTGGGAGTCCATTCTAAATATTAGTGAAAGAATTTTTAAAATCGGATGAGTAATTTCGGAGATTACCTCCTACATCCAAACTTACATATATATATGTATAGACTGAAGAACACATTTTTATTGCGATGTTGCAGTTTCAGAACAAAATTTTGTGAATTTATTAAAACCGCATTTATTAATCAAATATTTCCAATTGATTAATAAATTTGGTTTTAAAAAATTTTCCGCATTTTATCTATTCGTTATATATTAAAGAACACATTCTTATTGTGAAGTTGCAATTTCAGATAAAATACTGCGAGTTTTTTAAAATCAAATTTATTAATCAATTATTTCTAATTGATTAATAAATTTCGTTTTAAAAAATTCACAAAACTTTTTTTTGAAATTGCAACTTCACAATAAGAGTATGTTCTTTGTTATAATATATAGGTATGTTTTGTATCACATGTTTCAAGAAATTAAAATGAATTAAGACTTAATTCTGGCGTCCTCTAACGGCAGATACACTTAGTAATTTGTGATATCTTATTACAAAAAGTGGTTTGCTAAAAATGCATAATACCTTTGTGCTAATCGATTTACAATATAAGAGACTTACATATATTAGGTCGATAAATAGACGTCAATGTACGAGGCCGCTAAAGCACAATGGTAACGCATCTTAACAGGATAGATAGGAGATCCGTGATTCGAGTCCCGGTAGCAGCCAAATATTTTTTCTTTGATTGCGATTTTTCTGTATGTCCTTTCAACATAATTGATTAATTTATTTGATTCAATATTTATTATTCTTGAAGTAGTACATTGGTACATAAATATATACATATTTGTATATTCTAAAAGAAATACAATATTCATCACCTATTTATAACCCATCTTAAACTTACACAATAAGTTATTTCGAAGCTTTATTTAAATCGATATTGTTTTCTTTTCTATTTTCTCTAGCATTTCTCTTTGATCTTAAACAGTTAACTGATTGTAAATACGTGTTCAAATTATTAACATTTCGTATTATTTCGGTAGATGGTTTATATTTTTAATGAAAAAATAAAGTATTTATGTTGATTTATAAAGTAATACTTTAGAAATATTTCATTTAAGATAAATTTATTTCTTTGTATAGGTACTTATCAAAACTCCTCTGAGTTCTGGTCTCTGCAGTTAACTAACATATCGAACCCCAAGAGCAAGACTATCACAAATTATTTTTGAGTTAAGAGTGTCTTATTTTTGTTCACCTTCAACTTACCAAAATATCATCGTTGTGTGACTTTCCATTACTGTTTTACAACGAAAAGTGAAACATCATTATGTATAAGATCATATTATCAAAGGTATTAACCGTTGAAATAAATAAATTATTCGTTCAATTGAGTGCAAGAATATCCGTTTTTAAATGTAATTTTTTGTCCTAAGAATTATTAAAATAATGATAATATTCTATCGAGTCGATAAGCAAAATAATCAATTTAATACTCACATTACTATTTTTATTATAAAAATAATAAAAAATTTAGCCCCATTTTCTCAGAATGCATATTTTAGAAAGTTGATACTCTTGCATTCGGGGTGCGATACGAGGCTTCATCTGTAAGAGGATGCTGTATTGTGCTTTGGGCACCTTTGCATCTTATTATATTCCCGTTACTCCATCCATATTAATGGTTATTTTCTACTGTTGTTTAATAACATCTTGAACAAATTAAAATTAATGTGTTGGTAAAGATTTATATTATACTGGCAATCCATTCCCGGGTTTCAGGAAGGTGATTAGAAGATGAGGGAGGGGGTACTTTTGTTGCCTAAATATTAATGATATATGCAAAATTTGGTCCACAAGATGTCGGGGAGTATAAGGTGTAGTGAATATATCGACTGCTTGCTTTGGTTCAACTCCAAAAATACACTTAATTTTTTTTTTCGTTTTATATTTTTTGCAATTTTGCATTCTTTGTAGTTACGCCCAATTGACATAACGCAGTCGATTTTTCCTCAGGGACCTAGGATGTAGTTCAGCGAAATTTGTGTAATATCTGTATATAATAATACTTTTTTATATTGCGGGAAGGTGCATATGTTTTACGTAGGGTCCTTGAGAGCAATGAAAATTTTAAAATTTATGGCAGTGTGCAAAATTCGTATAGAAAATAAAAATATAGATATTCAATTACACTCTTTATTATCTTAATGGTTCTGATTTATTATGCCTATAACTAGGTTTATCCATAAACGTGAGTTTTTTCATATAGAGCAGTTTCCGATAGGCTTCCAGACTTATGTTATTATTATGTGTTTAATATATATTTGATATATTCCCGACACCACCACAAAACAAAAATGACAGAATTTAGCTGTACCTAATGTAATGTAATGTAAAAAAAAAAATTTAATGTCTTATATCTTACTGTAGTGTATCAATTGAAAAATTATATTATACCATTCTTATGTCATTCAAATAGTATTACATTATGCAATTCTCTAATTGTATTTCAGTTCTTGATCCCCCCTTCACTCCTTCGATAAATTCCCTAATAGATATCCTCCAGTGATCTCAATGCGAAATAAAGCTATGAATCGTGTGCAGTTCGTGCCACAAGACTCGGACATAATTCATAGTCGTATCTATTAACCCAACAGGAATAGAAATCCCATTGATTTCAATCAGCGGATAGACCTTAGGGCGCTCTTAATCCTCCAATCCTGAACGCTGCTTAGCGCGCCAGCCTTCCCTGGACCTCTCTCGGTGCTCCCTATTCCGACAAGCACCGAGACTTATGGTATATCGATCACACGCTGGTAGCGAATGCAATTCCGGGATTTCGCGATTTTGATGAATATAGAATCCCTCTTACACTATGAAATATATTTATATTTCGGTGAGTAAGAAAGGAATCCTTCAATATTTATTTTTTAATACACCGTGACCTCCGTGTATAGGCATACAGTTATTCCTTTAAAAGAGGCGTCTTTTAATTCTGTTTTCATTTCTTTTGAATTTCGTAGAACTAGTGAATCCAGTGCTGAACCAAACCCGAATGTAATCCCGAATTTCGGAGTTCGATTTTGATGCTCCCAGAGTCTGATCTGATCAAGTTGATCATTTTGAGTCAATCTGATCAGTCCCGGAATTATAAAACTCTCAAATCATAATCAAGAAATTTATTAAGAGTGAAACAATTTTGTGTTAAGGAATTGCAAAGTATATATAGTATTTCATCAGTTTGTCTTATGTTTAAAATCCAAAATAAATATATTAATCCCGAAATTTAGAACTTATACATACTAATTGCAAGATTGTCATGCCTACGCGCTAGTGTGCATCTTTTAAACTTTACTGATAACGGCATTTCTGAAATATTTTTTCCTTTGCTATTATTTTTCATAATTTTCTAATGTAAGTTTATATTTTCTCAAAGTATCCAGTAAATTTTATTGATAGCTTTCACTGACTAGAACATTATCGTCACCATTTAGATTATTCCAGTTTTAGAATATCTTCAATCAGTGAGTCTATAATTAAATTAAATAATAAAAGGCTTAGTTCAGAACCCTGGTGAACTCCGGATATTACCTGAAATAGCTAACTTAAGCTTGCGGGAGCTCATGTTCGAGTAGATATTCAATAGTACATGTCACACAAATGTTTTTGTAGGAGCCAAATAGTTAAAGCCTTTTTCGAGTCTGCGAAGTATGTGCGCGAGCTTTTCTTATTTTTGTGACAGTATTTGATTACACTTGTTCCAATAGCACTGCGACTCTCGATTTATTGCATTCGCGCTGTGGGCGAATCGGTAACCATCCGAGTTGATGGACAAACATAATTGGACGCCGCTCCAGATGCAATAATGTTTGCTGGTAGTATCGCTCAGGCAAAACCGCAAATATTATTACAGAGATGATATGTTTTTTCTTCGCAATGCGTAATGGATCTCCTTCCTGCGGATGTGTGCTACTCTACTTTCTTTGCTCGTCTCACTTCATCCGATGGATATTCAATTACACCAGGTTACGTCGTCAGATAGACCGTGCAATAAAGCCTAATGGGTGTTTTAGATTACAGAGGTTACTGTTTAAGTATCATTGGCAAATCTATTAGATCATACCGATATTTAGCCGCTGGTAAATTATCCTTCGAGCATTTCATACTCCATACTTATCCGCATCTTTATTTCCCTCCCGCGATGTGATTGCCGGGTTCCGCGAGCTGGAAATATTTTTTCGATTATGATGAATGCAATTCTCGCTTTTGTTGTTTGCTGACTTTTTAAATCAGGGATTTGCGGTGGATTAAAATTGGTCAGATGCGGCGGTCATTTTAAGTCGGGTATAATGTATTTTCTGACCGCAGGTTACTTGATTTGTTATTGATGAGCTCTCCCGATGTCTGCGGTAGCCGTGCCGAACATTTCGTTCGTATTTTCTTTCGATTATTAAGGAACGTGGGATACATGTCATTTAATATACAACTATCTCGGGTGGCCTCTTTCGACGTGACCTTTTGGGTTTTATTTCCTTGTGCCTTGTTAAATTCATTTATAATGTATTTCTTCAATTATTTTCAAATTACTTTGTGGCTACTTTACGTATTAATAATAAAAAGAAAACGCTTTGTTTTTACAACTATTAATTGATATATGGATACAGTTTATAATTAATTTGAATGGATAGGTTTAAAAAACAATAATATATATAATACAGCTGAATAATTTATTAGGAACTAATGTGAAAACATCTTTAAAAGGTGACTTAATTTGACGGTGAATTTGAAAAAAAGATTATTTTTAATATTTAATTTATAATGTTTGAATTCGTTTTTATACAGATAAAACTTGCAAAAAATTCAATATAAGAGTTAAAGAAAACTTATGATGTTTAAATAGCAATAACTTTCTAAATTTTCCAATTAGCCATTCTCTTAATTATAATAAGGGTTTAAAAATATTAAATATAAATTCTAGAAAATTATAAATTAATTAAAGTTAGATACATTAGAAATTTTAGACTTAGTAGTAAAGTAGTAATAACAAATAAAGTATTATAAATATTCAAATCCTTTTTTACAAGTAACCTTTTAAATTTGTTCTCACATTAATTTCTGATTAGTTATTCAACTTATTCGACTAGTATATACATATATATTTTTTGTTTTTTGTTTGTGTCTATACTTCAAATTTTAATTTTTAGTATACATTGTATCCTAATGAAGGGACTACTCGCTCCAAAACATATTGATTAACTCTTTAAATTGTGGTTTCATACAAAGTGTTTTCCCTTTATTAATAAATATATTTATTTATTTCATACTGATTCACAGTTCATATATATACTGCATTATATTCAAATTACAACACTTAATTTACTATATAATAATATTAAAAGCTATAAAACATAACGCAGTTAATTGTCGACCGATTATGATTTCAATGTGTTTTGAGAAAAGTAAGAAATAAGGTTATTATTGTCGAATTTATTTCATTGTAATTTGTTATGAATTTGATCATTTGGAAAGATATACAGAAAAAGATTATCAATTAAAAACATATTTATTTAATCACAGTTTTTCTATCTATTTTTATTTATTTTTTACATATTTATTATCATAAAGGAATCGGTCGATTGCATTACTCATCCAGCTTGTATTCATCCTTTATTGTATTATACACGCATACCAGATTGAGCCACTGAAGCATACGAAGTCTCAGAGCATCACCAGGCACCATTGCTTTGTATTTTAAAAAAAATACTTTAACGATCTCCCGACATTTGTCGCACTTATTTTTCCAAACCGGATGCAGGAATTTTCCGCTCGTCTTCCTCTCGATTCGATGACGCACCGCATCTCGGTGACATCTCTGTCCGCCGGTCGCAGCAGCATCTCCGCGCACGCGCGCCGCGATCAGCGCTCACGACTGAGCGACGATTGTGTTCTCTGATTGTTCCGTTCGCTTCCCATTCAGATGGGGGCTGGAGACAAAGCTCAGAGGCGTAGGAAGGTCTCGGCCGCGAGATGGCTGATAGCGCAGCCCGCGGGAACCGAACCTGCGCGGGGCGACCCACGGATAGTCCTCCGCCGCGCACGTTACCTGCAGCCCGCCGCAGACGTTATCCAAAGATCCCTCGACCGCGCCGCCGACTTCCCCGGTTTAACGGGGTCTTTTTCAACAAGTGTCCCTTTACTCTGCCTCCTCCCGCCTTCGAGCTCGGCATCCGCATTGCTGGAGATAGAAAGTTGCGAGTTCCTGGAGAGATATCAGACAATTCAAGGAGCAACAGGTTGAAGCCGTGCCTGAGTAATGATATCCGGTGGGCGCAGAAAAGCCTCATTTTCTGGGTTTGTGTGTACAGTTACGTCCGAATCATAGATAAATATTGGTACACTGTAAATATCTGAGAAAACTAAACTAAAGTAATATTAAGCACATATACTAATATAAAGCATATATAATAATATAAAGCATATATAAAATAAAGCACTTTATTTTTAATTTAAATTATTTATAGACGTCTCGAAAAGACAAAGCCACTTATTTGAGAAAACATGTATGGAAGTCTTTGGACAATATCCAGTTGTCGTTTAAATTTTTGTAGATCAATATTAATAAATCTATACTAATTTATAAATTGGTAAAGTTTGTAAGTTTGGATGCAGGAGGTAATCTCCGAAACTACTCATCCGATTTCAGAACTTCTTTCACCAATATTTAGAATGGACTTTCAGGATGTAATGAATGAGCACACCATAACGCGTGGTATGCATCTCCTAAACGAATTGCATTGAAAACATCAAGCAGAGGATCGCCTCCATATATGTACTCCCTCCAAGTTACTACTTGCGTAGCAAATGGAGCAATCTATTATGCAATCAAAAAAATCATAATCATTTTGTTTATTTGTCGTGGAGTAAAAAGTAAAAACGTGTTTTCACACACAGTACCACGAGGGTATTTAATATCTTAGCTTATTTTTTTATCTCTCATCGTGGTTTGAGCAGTCGCCGGGCGTAATTCTCCGTTTTAAATTTTAAAATGGACTCGGTGCTCTTGCAACCGTCAAGAAACTATTTCTGTCTTCCTGCTCGGCCATTAATCTGATCCATGATTCCCTCCGCCGAGGGCGCATGCCGCAGGGATTAAGAGACGAAACGTCGGACCATTTTTCACGAATACCTCTGAATAATCTCTCCGAGTCATGCCTCGACGCAATCACTCAGCAAACAATCAGACCCGCTTCATAACTCCTCGCGGACCTGGCGGGCGGTAAGGCATTCGCATGATGCGATAAACAATGTCAAATGCGATCGGTCGATACCGCAACCGTCGACCAGATCAAACAGCTTTATTGCTTTTTCGTCTGTGGCTGTGGACCAGCTTTCCTCTCCGTCTTCTTGTGTACATTAATTTCACACTCCTCACATTTATCTGAAAAAATGGACGCTCGAACGAGAGAAAAACCGTGCCATATCAAGTCATCACAATTTGCACTGTTCTGCAAAAAAACCTGGGTGTCCGAATCCGAAGCCGTAAAAACTTCATCAGGTGCCATTTTTTGAAAAAATAGAAGTTGAAGTTGAACAAGTAAATCCAAAACAAATTGCAAAAATGCCTTTATACGCTTTCTTTGCATACATTCGTAGTCGATTTTTTACCATCACCCATGCAGTATCCAAACATAAAACATAATTTATATAAAATAACTTTGTAATCGCCTCTTTTTTATTGAAAAAAAGTGGTGTTTACAAAGTTATTTTATATAAATTATAATCATGTCACCATAAAATAATTTTGCTATATTTGAAGAAGAAATATAAAATACGTTGTATTTAAGTTTAAGACAAATTTTCGAACGGCGTGTGATTCAGTTGTTTCTGCGGCATTTGTTTATGAGTGCGGTGTTCATTAATTTTAATCGAAATAATGACCAAATCATGTATAAAATGTTTTTTTAATGTACAGTCATCAGTACACACATTTAAGTAAATGCTGCAATTTTCAGAGCTCTGGCTAGTAGGGAACTTGGTGAAAAATCAATTACAAGATTCTATCACAAAAAAAACAGACAAAGAAAGTTAAATAAAAGATGTAAAAAAACTTTCTGTAATCCACCAAGTCTCCTATTTTTTTCTATTCATTTTTTTAAAAATTTGTTCAGAGATTTCTTAATGCTAGATCGTGCCAAACCATTTTTGGCCTGTCGGCACGTTTCTTATTATGTTTCTTACATACACATTTCAAACAATATTACGTTCAAACACATTTTGAATAATACATATCATCATATGGAAGAAATGGAGCGTGGTCATAGAAGTATAATTGATATTCTCTTCTGACAGGTATTTTATCAAAGTTTGATTCCGTTCGTACAGTGGACATTCCGTTAGTACAGATAGGGATAAGGATGGTGGAAGAGCTGTTTTGAGCAGCTAGAGATAGGGAGATGTACTCTCAAGTGATAGTCAACGTTGGAGGACACGATACTAAGAGAAGAAGAAGTACAGTAGGTTTCAGGGTGGTTTGTCAGCCTCTAGATTCTAATCAGGTATTAATTTGGCATGTATTACCGTCAAAATTTTATTATTGCTACATATAAATAATGTACCGTATACAGGGTGAAACAGAGCTAGTCCACAATACTTTACAGGTGAATTCGTGTCGGTCGAAATTATTCAAACAACCATGAACTAATATCAATAGTTAAGGAGATATGTGACATCAATGTTTGCATTTTTTTTCTTGACTTGTTTTGTGACTTATTTTTTGAAAAACGTTGGACTTTCATAACAAAACTTATATCTTATACAAAAAATTCATTCCATTTAATACAAGTCAAATAAAATGATAAAAACCATCCAATTGGAAAACATTCCATTTGGAATTTTGTCAGGTTTTTTATTATTTTATTTAACTTTTATTGAAACGAATGAATTTTTCGTAATCGATATAAGTTACTGTATGATACTTCAAAGTTTTGTAAAAAATAAGTCAGAAATATTTTTAAAAAAATGCAAACTTTGATATTACATAACTCCATGACTATTGATATTATAGGTCATGGTTACTTTAACATTTTCGATTCATAATCAAGGAAGAAATCCACCTTTAAAGTATTATGGACAAGCTCTGTTACACCCTGTATTTATATCAAATCACGTAAAATGAAACCAATGGATTATTTATTTAAAATATTTTGCAAAATATTTTAAATCTGAAATATTCCATCTATGGGTGTATAAAATTGAAATAGATAAATTTCTTCAAACATGAATATGGAACACGAATTGATACGGTATTTGTCAAAAGTCGTATGTTACGGAATTTCCCATTGTTTATTTTTATAAACACCTTGAAGTGTTAAATTTAAACCATGAGTCGATCTTAATTCATTCTGTCACTCAACTTGTCGGGTGAAAAACGTGTTTTCGACAACTTATAAAGATGTATTCGATTTGTCTGTCATTTGTCCGTTCTTCAGTCATTTTTGAGCGTCGGTTAACAGCGGCGGAACGTGACACCAATGAAAACTGATTCTTTTAATCGCAAAATGTACTCATTTTAAAATCTCCTCTACTTAGAGTGACTGCAACGAGATCTTATCCAGTAACGGTAACATTCTTTGTAAAATTGTCATAGCTGTCCTATAATTTTGTCTAAATAAAACTTTATTTAAACAATCATAACGTTTTCTTCAATAACGGTAAAATAACTTTATTATTGTTTCTGAATTTTCCAATCAACTGTTGGAAACAAACCATCCTTTAGATATTCATAATGACCGAATAACACAGTAATTAAACGTTGATAACATTACAAAAATCGAAGCACTAAAACTCATTCACAAGCTAACAAATGGCGAAATACTAGAGGAAGACATTAAATTACACATAAAATGCACGAAAATCATCAACACTACACTAGAACGGCTCAAAACTAGCACATAATTCAAGCCAAAACAAAAACAGGACAATTACGACTGATTTGTAATGGATTAAAATTATACAACGAACTACCACAACATACCAAACAATTGACTTCTAACAATTTGAAAATAGAAGTGACAAAAATGCTAAAACTCAGTCAGATATAACAATTGTCTTTGTGTCCTTATTATTATTATATCGAACTATTATGTAAAATTTTATCCATAGACCTTCTGGATCTCTATCATATTTTAAATAAATTAAAAACATAAGTAACATAAGATAAATTGAAAATTTTAGAAATTATAAAAAGTGTTAGCAGCAAATGAAATATTATAAATAACCAAATCCTTTTTCCAAATTGCCTTTTAAATTTGTTTTCACATTAGTTCTTAATTAGTTATTCAAATCCTTAAAGCCTTTTCTTTAAATTTTAGTAGGTATACGCTGTATCCTGATTAAGAGACTGTTGGCCCCGAAACATGTTAATTATTCAATAATTACTGGTTTTATACAAAGCGTTGCCTTTTCACATATAATAAATCATAAAACTATAGTCGTAGGCTAGAGTATAGAACGCCACACCCTTCCATCCTGGCGCGGTACTACAGTGTCATCCTTATCCTTGAAACTTTTAATAGGGCTATCCTCCAATATTTGGCTTATCTGATCTTACCAAATCGTTCGCGGACGTCTTCATTCTCGTAGTCTTCTACACTTGCTTCTTTTATTTTCTTTATCACCCTCTTCTCATATGACCGAACTTCTATTTTCTTATTTGATTCTTAGTGTATTCTGTCATGTACCTATATCTTTCACGTCACACTAGGACTTCGTCATTATCGACCTAATGGTAATATGTATACGCATGTTAAAAAATAAAAAAAAGATACTCAATCAAACAGATATATTTCGTCATATAGACATTCTGTAGGTTTGTATGTCACGCGTTGAATATTTCCACGAATGTCTTGTAAAAATAATTGATGTGTGGATGTCGCTTTGTGAAAACTAACGGTACCGTTATGATGTTGCGCCAACGCGTCTCTTGTGTGTCCACCGGGCATTGGGGAGGCAGCGGTCATTACTTGATTAATGGCACGTAATATATTAAATGAACGTGGTTATGCAGAAAGCAGCCAACCCACAAAATGCTAAAAATGAGTCATGCAGGGGTTTGGACAGCTTCCTACGATATCTTTATATGCTGAAATCGTGCGTGCTCTTTATGCTATAGTTTTTTGTAAATTCAAATTTTTCTAACCCACATCAAAATTGCACTTGGTGAGTTTTGCCTCTAAAGGGACGATATTTGTTCAATCATTCTTAAAACATATTAATTTAATAACCACGACTAAGATAAACAAGACTTTTTTATGCAAAAGAAATTTTGAAATAAAAATGACGACTGACTAAACAAACATGCTTATACTTAAATTTAATATTAAAAATAAAAAAAATATATGTGTAGAATAAATCCAAGCCACATAGTACCTATAAAATAACTGACATGTAATAATGTCACTCTTATTTTATAGAATACATCCAACCCACATAGAACAAAATGAGTCCTGTTTTTCGTACATTTTGACATTTTGCAGAATAAAACCAACCTGTAAAACGCGTCATATCTTTGTAAATAAAAGTTTTTTTCTTATAATTACATTTAAAAACCATAAAAAATATCTTTACAATAAGCCCTACGCAAAAAATATGCAATAATGCATTAAATATCGATATATTAGGTTTTTGTAGATTAAAATTTTTAGAAGCCATTTTCTCAGTTCCATGTTTTTTGGGTTGGCTGCTTTCTGCATAATTACGTCCAAATGCAGAATGCAAACACGGTCTTCCTTCATCACCAGAACATTTTGTCCCATGATCTCGCTGACCCACGGGAGACAACTTCTTCCCAGATTGTTCCGATGATGAGGGGGCTCTGGTCGTCGGTTTCCCAGGGTTCGTGCAATTTGTTAACACCCACACATGAATTTATTTTGCATTTGAAGAAGACATTACCTTTAATGGAAGCTGTTAAGGCGATATTTTCTGGACAATCAAGTCTTATAATGATTTGTTTAGTATTATTCTTCTACGCACAGCTCTCGCCTCATTCAGTTTCATACATCTTCATGCAAGCTCGTTATTTATTAAGGATTCAAAACTTCTAAGGCTTAGTTATCATGAGTCTCATGAGTGTAGTTATCCTGGTCGGTGGTTCGAGCCCCATTCCAGGACACCAGCATGTTAGTCATATTTTCATAACACAGGGATTTATCTTAATTTTAAAATAGTATGAATGTTAACGCGACCTGTATTTCGTGTTCACGTCTCTATTTTTTTATTTAAATTTAAAAAAAATAACGTAACCATCTTACAGCATCTTGCTTATCTGGTCGTGCCAAGTATTTCATGTACGTCCTATATTTTCGGCGCAATCAACTCTCGCGTTATATAGCTTTCTTGCCATTCTCTATTCATCCATTCATTCATTCTACACCGTTGAATTACCCTTTTTCTAACCTATTTACTGTGTTAACTATGATTCATCATCAGACACTTATGTGTCGTGAATATATAACCTTACTACCATTATATAATAATATTCCGAGGGCCGGTTCGATCAATTTGGTTTATGGTGATCTTTAAGCGTAGATTTTTGAATTTTCGTAAGCATAGATTAGTAGCCTAAGTAAACTATATCTAAGGTACCTGTCTGCGAAACGGTATTGCCAAGAAATACATTAACCCAGAAAAACCCCGCCATCGTCACGGTATTGCAAGCCAGTACTTAATGAACCCAGCAACACATCACCCCTGATGACAGACCCTACAATAGGTTCCGAGACGTCAGCCAGAAAGGTTGTATACGCACGGCAGCATTTTTAGCACTTAATACTAGGAATGTAAATAAATTAAATTGCTACCTGTGCTACAAAACATATTCTAACGTCAAGGACTTTTATTTGGATTCCTTGATGGCTTCCCTACAATCCTTTTTTAAATCTAAGCACTTGATATACGCACCACTTTTTCTGTAATTTCATGCTAGCTGATAAATTTCCTTTAATTGCGAAATGATTGGATTGCCTTCCCTGATCTGCGTGCCATCTGATGTTCTCCCACCCGAAACAGGCAGATAGCGGCGGATAGACCGCATGATATGAAGCCCACGTCGAAATAATTGTACGATTGTTTCCAAAGATAATGAATGCGTTCCTTCTAACAATGCTCACGTACCCTGACCACGGGGCCTTCGTCCATAAATACATATTGATAGCACGCGTATTACAATAAAATATATGAACCTCGGAGAGTCCTTTCAATGGAACAGGGCATATTATCCTGGTCCTCCTTCGTTTTACCCTCTCGTTTTCCTGTTTATTGGATTTATCCCCTTGCGCAGGTGAGTTCTTTCATCAGATATAGGACCTTATTTATTTGAATATTTAAAAATGCCATATCCTTTGTTATTCTGTTCTATATATATCCGAATACGATTGTGAAACGTTTTGTAATACATGAATGCATTGTTGTATTATTTCTAAGTATATTTTGATTGCCATACGAGAAGTCAATTGTTTGCTTTATTTATGCGTTTCTCTAGTTTCATTCAGATTCTAACAATAAACGAGTATTAAGGTATTAGAGCAAAAACAATCAAATTAATTTATATAAACTTTTTTGTAATATCTGATTTTAAAACCAGAACGGAGATTTTTAAAATAATTTTATTTGCTTCTTCAAAAACATTATTTTCGATTTTTATTTTTTTACTTGTTAAATATTTTCTCAAAGTTCATTCGAACAGAATAATACGATACATATTTACAATTCAAAATATTTTTTTTAAGTTAAATGCAAAGGCTTCCTAGACTAGCAAACAAATGCGAGCAGCTTGACGCCTTTGTCAACAACTTTATAATATTTAAACATACCTTAAAAAAATTCTTGAGAGATTACTAGTATTTTCGAATTGGACTTAAATAATTTATTCGTATTTATTTTGATTGTTAGTGAGATAACTAGCTGTTAATGTAACATTTTTATTATATTATCACTTTCTAAGATTGTGCTATTGCTTTTCACTCTATATTATTACTTTTTTTTTAAATTTTGTTATATTGTGTTTTCTTTATGCTTCTACTTTGTTATATTTGGTTCTTACTTTATATTATATTTATCTTTATATATTTGTATTTGTATTTTAAGTATTTGCTTTCCACTTTATGTCATTCTTATTTGTGAATGTTTTTATTTTTTTTCTTTAAACTACACAAATTGTACACTTTACCTATTTGTTTGTAAAAGCCTTGTAGGCCGTTTATAAATAAATAAATAAATCAATTATTACTGTAAAATTTTTAAATTAAATAAATAATACGTGGTACAGGTGCGTCTTGCAAAGCCACGGATAATGCCTTGTTAATTGGTCGCGTCCAGTGGCTGGACCGCCATATTTGGTTGAAAACGGTCAAACCACCTTGACCTCTCAGATGCTTCATCTTCTGTAGCGTGCTTTGCCGAAGCTTTGCGGAAGCTAGATTGAAGATAGCTTCTACCGCGAGATGTATTTTCCTATTACCTACAATATGTAATTATATTCTACTATAAGTGTTCTTAAATGCAACGGTTTATGAATTGAATATATTCTTTCAATGTTTTTTTAATTTGTTCTTGGATTTTGCACCCTACCTGCATTTTTGTTAGGGGTGTTTTTACATGCTTTTATTTTTTGTCTGTTTGTTGTTTTTTTATTGTTGTGGTGGAATCAATTCAACGTTCACGAGTTCAAAGAGTGTTAATGCACAACGTGTTTAATATTTGAACAGGGATGATATTAAAATATCGAGTACGAATATATGTCAAGAAAACAAATAAAAAAATGTCTTGTTTTATTGATTTTCTTGTTTAGAGGTATAGAAGTTTAAAATGAAATAAAATACTTATAAATCCTGGCAAAGGCCATAGTATTGGCTATATAAATGCATGGATAAGAAAACCGACAATATATAAGTGAACGAGTCGAGATAATAATATGGCAATAGGTAGGACGTATCGCTTGAACAATTACAGTTATCCAGTGGTACCCAACGGGAATCAAGGGGCCGACGAGCCTGTCAGTTAGAATGATGAAATCATCAAATACGTGACAGCAAATGACAGCGAAAATTAGAGGCATTTGGGGAGGCCATCATGCAGCAGCCGATAGAAAAGGGCTAGTGGTGTTTGTGATACTAATCAAAATTAGATCATAATAAATTAGTAAAATAGTCTACCGGCAATATTATGTTCTGCTTGAAACCCGGTAGTTAATATATTTTTGCTACTCCATTATTATTAATCAAAGTAGTTTTAATTTTTTTCATGAGCACTAAGTTGAACTTGTAATACACACATTATTTTGTCTCCTTACTATAGATCCTTTTAAAAATAAATGTTATCAGTTATAGTTTCGAGAGTAGCTGTTCCTCTCATCGCCAGGTGTAATTTATAAATTTATGTAATTAAGATCATTATAACATATATGTTATATATTATACATATATGTTATATTATTAATTATTATATCTCCTTTAATAATAATTTCGAATATTCATCCGTTACAATGACTAGAATCAAAATCCCGCTTTCAAACTTAGCATGTACCTGATCTCATTCCGTTTTTATTATTAAATAAAGTGAAAAGACTTTTCCTTTTCAAAATAAGTAGATATAATTTCAAATAGTGCACGTAAAACTTTACATTTGAGATTAATTTCTTAATACACGTTTTTGTTTTGACTAATTAATATATAAATAATAATTAATTACTTACAAATTCAAAAATAAAAAGTACGTCATTGTTGACGGGTTATAGCTACATAGTTGTTATTAATTAATCATTCAGTTTTGTTTATATGCTCTCGAAAATATATTAGTGACAAAATAACTCAACGTGTGTGTATTAAAAAGTTCAAATTAACTCTAAGTTACGCAATGTAACTGCCATATCAGTCAATTATAGTTGACGGGTTATAGCTACATAGTTGTTATTAATTAATCATTCAGTTTTGTTCATATGTGATGATGATAGGGACTGCTTCTCTCGAAAATATATTAGTGACAAAATAACTCAACGTGTGTGTATTAAAAATTTCAAATTAACTCTAAGTTACGCAATGTAACTGTCATATCAGTCAATAATAGTTTAATAACATTTGAATGTTAAATTGATTAACTGTTAATGTCTTAAGGGTATTGAAGAAATTAGTTTAAACGCACCGTTCAATCATAATCGTAAAGGACATTATGTAAATGAACAATATTTATCTTGCCAACACGCAACCTGGCGTTGACCGTCAGCAGGGCAAAGAGTTGCCATCCTTGAAGGGAGCAAAAGAAGGAATTGAGAAATTATTAACCACTTTGCAGATGTAAATGGTGTCTCACGATCGTAATTGATAATGCTTTTTCCTTTCATGTTGGCTCATGACGTGCCCACTTCTTGGAATCATCAGCGCACAGAAGCCAGGACAGTCCTCGACTGAATGGGTCGCAATGGACCACTTGTCTGCGCGATAACAAGACAGCTTCTTACCGATGAGATCCTTGTCCAATGACATTAAACCCCACTTACTTCGTAGAAGATGTGTCGAAGAAGAAGATGCGGAATACATTTAACTCATTTCGCAGTGTTTATTAAAAGAGTATTATCCCCTACTCGTGATCCATAAATTAAGGTTAAATCTGGTTTATAATGATAGGATATTCTAAAGTAAATTGCGTTAGGAGGAGAATTCCAGTGCATTTTAATTCAGTAATTATATTTATAACGAGTAATGGTGTTACTGAATACTCATATCGGATTTGATTGCTTTTGACAAATGGTCGTATATTTTTAACAGGAAAACTACCAACTCTGTCAAATGAAATGGGTCTCAGTTCTAAATTTATAAAAATATTGCTAGATTGCGTTAAGATTCTTAATTCATTATCTATTAAATGAAGGGCAAATATTTTTAACAGTTGTTAAATTAAATAATATTGATTGTATTATTTGAATGTACCTTATCTACTTATATTATTTGATTAATTACACCAACATGTTTCGTAAAAAAATTTACATTCATTTTGATATACATATATATATATATATAAAATACCCTGACGATGGAAAGGTTTATCCGAAACATTTTGGTGTAATTAATCAAATAATATAATTAGATACATAAAAATAATGCAATCAATATTTTTGTTAAATGTCAATCTACAATATTGCTGAGTCAATTGAAAAAAAAAATAGTCGTTAAATTATTAAAGAATATGTTTACTGAATTTTTGAAATATTTTTTTATTGTGATTTAATTGTTGGGTAGTGATATTCTTTCCTATTCCTACGATAATAATATCATTTTGATATCCAAAGACAAAATTGACGGGACGTTCTTATTTATGTATGAATAAAGTTTCTACGAAAAATGTTAAAATATCTGTGAAAGTCATGTGTACAATGTTTTATATAGGTTTATTTGAAAAACATTAACAACCTCGCGGGACTGTATTCCTGGCTTGATTATGAGTCGAAAATGGTCAAACAGCCGTTAATATTTATGTAGATATGAAATATCAAAGTTTGCATTTTTTTAATAATATTTTCCAAAAAAATCTGTATTAAATTTAAATCATCATTCGAATCTCAGATGCTATCATAAGAGACGATATAAATCATTAAACAGCAAACAAAACATCTCTGAAACAGGAAAATTATACGCGTGCAAGGGCGCGCGTCCTTTGTGCGACGAAGGGCATTATTACAGTGATTACGACTGGCGGTCTCACCTGCAGACGAATTCGGTCTCCCCCAGACACAGGTCCAGGCACATCTGCCTGGAGGACACAGCGTGGGTGCGCTTGGCGGGCACGCGAAGGCGGTGTCGCTGCACGCGGTCGAAGCACCAGGCGCGCTCGCACGGCCGCACGCCCAGGCACGACTTCTGCGCGTAGATCGTGAACACGGGGAACTGCGACTTGGTCAACGCTCCTGGAAAAGAGGAATCGTCCGTCAATAATCACGCTGATGAGTGAAGAACCTAGACTATCGGAGCAGGATCCAGCGACCGCCAGGGTGTAAAAGCAAAGACAGCAATAACCAAAATAAAATTCATTGACGTTTACTCATTTATAATGCGCTGAATTTGAGATTTTATAGAAAACATAGCCTATACATTTATAAGAAACATGATTTCGGAAGGGATAGGTATTTAAAATCTAGAATTCAGTGCATTTTAAATTAGTAATCCACGGTAACATCATTCGAAACATGTTTTTAATTTTTTGGGTATTGCAGTCTTTGCTTTTATACCCCACATTTACAGTATCAAACTTTATATAGTATCAAATATTTTCTACATATCAATACATTAACACTATAGAAAAATCGAGAACTGCCTGTAACAATCTAGAGTGATCTACAACCTCGGGCTACGTCTTTAAACACCTAAAAACGTCTGGTTCAATCGAGAAGCTACGAGAACTTTCTAGAAAGTACAAAAATCAGCATTTTCGGGTTTAAATACGGCGCCGGTCGCGGCGCAAGATTTGTCGTGTTGACAGTTCGTTCGGTGTGAAATCAAGACGACGCCCCGGGTGGCCAGTCTGAGGGAATCTCTTTTCGTTCATACGTTCCACGCGACCAAACCATATCTCACAACGAGTCGCGAAATGTACCGCAAAATAAATATAATATTTCTTGCAATGGCGGCCACCATAATTTTGTTCATAATATTAATCTACGAATATTAAATAAATTTTATTTTCTTACCTAACACACATGCTGAGTTATTTTATTTTATTATTTTAAAAACCACTAAACGTTGTACATCCCACATGTCGTTAAAAGTAATCGTTGTGATTTACGTAAAGTTTTTCAGTTTTTTTTTAAGTAAATAATTATGTTCCACCACAAAGCGAACGCTATGACCATTGAAAATACCTCGAATATTTCCATTGGTCGCTTTTAAATGAAATAATTAAATTCTTTACCAAGACGGGAAAATCTTCAAATGCCATTCAACATTTTTTCCCCAGTTCACAAATAAAATTTGCAATACTCTAAAGATCAACCAGATTGATGCTTTAATACAACCAGTTTTATTCCGTAGTTAACTGCATTTTTGATTAACAAATTACTTACAAAATCTACATGTGAATATGGATGTCAATCAAGCTTGTTAATCTTTAGAATATGTTTTTTGTAGGAGGTATTCATTTCTGGAGAGAACCAAGGAAAACTCATTGCTGTTGTAAATTTAAAAACTGGGTTTATAAAAGTCATATATTTCTAAACTTTAGAACTCTGGTGCTAAGTATATGTCGCCGCAAACAAATTTTTATTTTTAAAATAAAAAACGGTCCTTGTACCTATAATATCTAATTAATATTTTTTTGACACTATAAGCGCAGGTATAAATACATAACTTGAGTTCTATATCAAATGTTTGTCATCCCCAATTTCAATTGCGCCTAAAAAAATAATTAATATTTTTTTGACAATACGAATTTCGAACTACGTGAGAGTGAATTTGTTTTTAGTTTTTTTTAGTGATGTCTGACAAGATGAACATTGTTTAGTGATGTGAGGTTGAATGTTTGGATAATATTACGAATGAATATTTGCTACCTTTACATTTTTTTTCGTTTTGTCCTTCTTTCTCTCATCTCAGTCACGGCGGAGGAGCTCCACGGGAATGAACAAAATGCGGCCATTTTTTTTTCAAAAAAATTTCAATGAAATTTTTTAAGTGGCAATAAAATAAATTAATTACCCCATTGTTAAAAATAATCTAATTTCTACCTAAATTTTAGGCTCGTGGTGTTAGTATGTTAAAATTTGAAATGTAAAATTTAATGTAAAAAATATTACAGATATTCAATTATTTTTTTGATGTGTAACATCTTTCCTTTCGCTTTCCTGCAATCTGTGGCAGTGATTTCGTGAAAATGGACGGAAATGCGTAACAGGAAATAAGATGCGCTCAATTTCATTTGATGCGATTGAAAAAATCATAGTTTATAAACAAATCAGCAAATTTGATCACAGCGATGACGCACACTTTCGACATCCAATGTTTCTGATTTTGTATATATGCTGCGTGGCTGGTTTCAAGCGTGTGGATGTCGTAACTTTGATATATTGTGGCTTACATCTTCGAAACTATCCAATAAATACCTTTTTTTTTTACATATAGTATTTTTAAATTTTGATGTTAATTTCTGTTGCTGCTCATTTGATATTTTTAATCGTGAGATGTCAAATGTTACACATCATATGCGACTACTCTAAGTAGTTTTTTGTCTTTTATTTTGTTCCTTTTTCTTTTTGTCTTTCTACTGTCGCTCGTTTTTTTTTTTGAAATAATGACTAAATTAAATTGGTATTTTGTCGTCACGTTTCGTCAATCTCCACCGCTTTGCTGGTTTGGTCCGTGTCCATCGTTAGCCGGCGCAATTGTCCATCTCCAGTGGTGAGTTGACGTTCCTAACAAGATGCGGCCGGGTTAATGACGGCCTCATCAGTGTCCGTCTTTTTTTCAGCCAGAAAGAACAAAGCAGCCTCAATGCGAAGTCCATTAATTGGAGCACGGTTCGCTTGTGACGTCGCTTCCTGAATGTCTAATCACATGCTCGTGTCATGGACGTAATTCTGCCCTTCGTCGGGAATTGCTGCTGGAATCCAGCCAGGCTTGGATTTCGACTGCTAATTGAAAAATTGACATGCAAATTGCGTGGTTAACGAGCTAGAAAATAGTAATTAGAAGAGAAGCCGGTATCGCAGTGTGCTGTAAATTCTGATGATCTTAATGGTTCTAATGATGCAATTTCGTTTTATCTTTCTAATCGTCCCAAAAGTACATTAACACTTTGCTATTCACCATTTTAGTTCATCTTCATCTTCTTTCCCTTGTCATATTCACCCACTGCATCGACAAGGCACCTCCATTCGTCCCTGTCTTGCACTGATTGTTGCTTCCGTCCATTGTAGTCCCATCCTTTCCTCACACAGTTTCTAGAGTTGCCTCGCCCAACTGTGTCTGGGGCGGTCCACTGGACGTCTACCATCAGGAATCGCAGTCAGTGTTTTCCTAGGAATTCATCAGATATTCTTACCAAGCCACCTCAGTTACGATTTTTCTATGAAGTACCATTTTAATTTTGTTGTGTTTTAGAAGTAATTGTTTTCTTGTTCTTCTCGTGTCCTGTCCGTTTAATGGATAGTGGCTACTAATAATTTATTTATTGCGGCCTGAAATAGTTCTATAGTAGACCGGCCAAACCACTGTCTTTGAATTTTCAGCCATCATGGTCTCCTTACACTTACTTCCCGCTATCCGTATTAAAGAATTTAAAAATAAGTGATTTTAGAGGAGAAGATGAAGATTAATAAGATTGTCAATAAAATAAAAGTATAAAATTCTGCATTCAGCAATTTTATTATTAACCATCACCGTGTCTCTTGAATTGTTCTCAGACACACTATAGTAATAGTAGACGTAGATAGTAAAAGTAAACGTCTAAATAATTTAGATGTCCTAGAAATTAAGAAAGCCATAAATAATAATTAATCTATTATAAACAACCAAAAAAATCTAACTTACAGTCCTATCTTGAATATGTTCCCTTTCACCCTATCACCTGTTTCTTTCGCACCCCCCACTTTATACCCCTATTTGGACACTTGACACTGATGTATGATTCTTTATAATTTTGTAAAGTTTAATTGGTATTAATGATGAAAGAACGTTGTTTCCGAAACCGGTTGGTTTTACCAAAAATTAAGAGGTGATAAACAAAGTTATTTCGTTTAATTATATTCATAATGAATAACCGCAAAGTAATAGCAAAATACAATAGTATAACTAACCATCAGTTTCCCCTCGGGTTAAACAGAGAATTGTAAACATTAATTTCAACGCTATGAACATCATTTTTTGACAGGTCCCCTTTGCCGTACTACCACCGACACGTTAGGTCATTTCCGAATTTTTAAGTGTCTAGTCTCTCTTAGGTGTTCTCTGTTTCGGGATGAATCCGCGCTTCCGCTGTCGCCCGCCATGCGGCGCTATGGGCGATTTATTGCACGATCCGCCGCTAGGTCGCGCTGTAGTGCGGCGGCGATAAATTACTCCCGGGCTCTGTCCGCAATGAACACGTTTCCCGATGACCACGCTTCTTTATCTGCGGAACACGGCGCATCAGCTCGGTCACCGCGCCCGCTAATTGTCCAACAACTGCTTTGCCGGCAACGTGTTTCATTAATGCTCCTCCGGCTCGTGCTGGAGCCGGAGCCGGCCGCCTCCGCCAGCAGGGCGAGGGGGCCCTCGGCCCCGCGTGCATTATTCATCGCATTCCGTTTGCGGAATAATCCAAGAATATGGTCCCGTTGTTCATACAATGAAAATAAGTATTTCACTATGTAATTTAATGTCCTGTTAATTTAATCTAACTAAAATAATCGTAATGTAAATTAAACAAACCAAACCTAATAACCTAACCTAACCTAACCAAACCAAACCTAATAACCTAACCTAACCTCATATATTGCTTATGAAATGTCAAAATATGCAGTGCATTTTTCGAAACTTTAAAGTGTAATATCTTACTTTATAACTTACTTTTTAAACGTTAATTATCTTTCATTTTGTTATTAGCACATTCAATAATATAGTGAAATAATCATTTTCGTTGTATATGCAATGGGACCATTATCTTGAATTTAGCCCCGTTTGCTGCTATTTTTCTTGCTCCCCTGGTAAGGCTGTGGGGCAACGAAAGGCAGAAAAGGGCTATTTTTAAATCAATTAATGTATATTATAATATGTATCGTCTCGCAGAGACGAAACTGTATTCTTATGGGAAAGTAGATATAGAAGTCTTTTGGGTGTTCATAGGACTTACGACCTATCGTGTGGTTGGCTTAAAGAGGAAGTTATATATATTTAAATTACGTGCCACGTTTTACATGTACGTTGTAACCATCCTTCCACGCGGCCTACACCGAAGCATTTTCGTTCCCCCTCATTGCCCACAGATTATCAAAATTGCTTATTATCAAAATAAATAATTATTATAAGTCTCACTGTTTATGGACATCTTTATAGGGCGGCCACAGTATTAATCATTGTATTATCTGGCTTAAGTGATCATTTTACGCAATGCAAAATATAAAAAATGTTATTTTTAGATTATTATAAAAATATACTTCGTCTATTGAGGATTATACGAATGTAGCTAGGACAGCAATATCCAACTGAGGTATGCCTGAGATAAATACAATAAACCTGTCACTGCTCAAGGGAATTTCTCTGGAATCTATAAAACCTTCATCTTAATGGAAATATGTTTTTATAATAAATTCCTCATTTTTCCTTTTATACAGGTACGTGTATCAATAAGTAATGAACTTAATGTTAATTGCTGCTTTTAACATTTACATAAATCGATATGATGTTATAGTCTAAAATCGATATGAAGTCTCACTTTAGTATGAAGCGGCCATTTTTCCATGTGACACACCCTTGGTAATTGATTATATGTAGTGGATATTCCTGTCTTTGCTTTTAATAGTCATTTAGAAACATGACTATTGAAGTGATAGAGCCATATTTCCTATAAATCTCGAATTCAGTACATTCTAAATTAGTAATCCTCGGTGAGTGCATTCAAATGATTTTTTTTAAATTTATCATTATTTATTAAATGATGATGTGGGTAGGCAGCATTCTTAGCTGTAATTTTCAGAATTTTTTCCCCATCTCAAAAAGAATTTTTATACCGCGGTGAATTCTTCAATTCATACAATACGTATCCTCTCAATTAAAAAATTCCAAAATTACCATATTACGAAGGAGTAAGAAAATTTCAGAATACCACGCCACTAGCATACAACTTGTGAATTTTATATTATTTGTATTTTATTTTTAGGTGTCTGAAATTATTAATAAAAATTCAATGAGCGATTTTCACCTACTAATGTTTTATTTATTTTTGCCGTTTTTTCAGTTTTAAATATATTAAAAATACCTCAAAATAATTGCTCAATGCTTTTTATTGTATGTTTTCTTACATTTTCACTAGATTTACATAATTTAAAAAATATATCTTTATTTATATTTTATGTGACATTTTTCCGTACATTTACCGGGTTATATTCCAAATTATAGTCGACATTGACTTGATTGAAACAATCTGATAAAAGTCAGCTTTAAAATTCAACTTTATTTTGAGTATTTGATCTTTTATTTGAAAAAATTGACTTGATTGAAACAATCTCATAAAAGTTAGCTTTAAATTTCGAGTATTCAAAAGTGCTCCTTTCACCCAATCATTTCTAAAATCATATATTGGTTTATTCATATTCCGCAGAACTGCAAGAAATTGCACTAGTTATAATATATGCACATATATTGCATTAGTTACACTTAGTTGCCACTTGAGGTGTGTTTATCAAATCAGCGCGGCAAGGATTAGCCGATCTTTTGTTATAATTTTTTAATGAGAACGAGACTGCATTGAACCGTAAAAATAATTGCAAGTAATTGCATTTTCTATGTACGGAACTAATAGTTGTGGTCGGGCGCCACTCGGAGGGAATTCTGCACCGCTGTACACACGCGGAAGCGGCCCGAGGCGCATGCGCGGCTAATAAATGCAAATGTGCAACGGACCGCGCATATTGCACGCTTTAATTGAATATTCTGCACTTTGTTTCACCGGCCATGGGACCTCGTGGCTCCGTGGACCCCCGCCTCAATCTCGGCTCTCGCATGCGGGCTTGTCTTTGCGAGATAACGAACTATTTCATCTGGTGCCATATGTTTAGCGAGTAAATTCCGTTTCCTTGTAACCTTTGCCGTACCGCGATAGAAAATACCCTCGTGTTGCCGCGAGGAATTTGAGGTTATAAATGATAAATGAAGGAAATAGACACATTTTATATGAGAGACATTTTTAGTGCACATTAATTTTAATAGCACGTAATTCGTGTTTTTGCATAATCAACATTATGATTGATTCGTGTAGCGCTCGTCGAAATATTCTGAGAATGTATCTAACGAGAGCAAGTGAGAAAGAAGTATGTTTTTTAAATTTGAACAAATATTCTTTTAAATTGTTAAGACACTTAAACAGGAGCAAAATGAACATATTTATAAAGTCTTTTAGGTTCATTATTGTTAAATATCAAAGCTAATAAGTGTTTTTTCTTCTCCTGCAAAATTGACAAATTTGACTAACGTAACGATTTCGAATTTTTCTAAAAAAACTTTTGGATTTAAGAATATTACATTTTTGTGCATCAGTTCTTCAACGTGCCAAAAATAATTTTTGTGAGTCTTTCCATTACTGTTTTTGCAGTGAAACGTGATTCATTTACATCTGAAATATTTTTCTTTAAATTGAGTGCAAAAATGTTCTTTTTGAAATGTATAATATTTATTTATTTTCGAGAAATGCGTAACTATAATGATATCCAAAACTATTTTAAATATGAAAATAAAATCATTAAACCACATTATCTCAGAATACAAGCAAAAAACCGTGATTCTCTATTTAAAAACGTCATCAAGACGCTACGCTATTCTAGATAGGCTGCTTTCACAGGCCTAACTGGCGACCGAAATCCCAATAGTAATAATTTCGTAGTCTGTCCGTCTATCTGTCTGTCCCCGTAACTTTGTGTAACGTCCGTAACTCCTTTTAGAAAAACTTTTTTTTTTACTCCCTTTCTTTTAACTCGAGGCGTCTGATTGCTTGCTTGTCTGACGAAAAAATTTGGATCGATTTTTAACCCATTTTCTTTGATTCAATCGAGCTGAAACTTTGCAAGCAGACTCATGGCGACGATCAAGAAGATCTATCAAATTTTCTCTAAAAAAAATTATAATTATAGTATAATTTTGGATTTTTCAAATTTTCAATGTTTTTTTCATACAACCAGTAAGTTGTATGAAAATACTCCGACGCATCTGGTAGACACGAAACCCGAATATGAGAAAGGGAGTATTGTAAAAACTTGGTTTTTATGGGTTAAATATTTTTTTTTTTAAATAAAAAAATACATATTCTTTAGCAACCTACATGTAAAAGTACCGTCATTTTTGACGGGTTTCAGCTAGTATATAATAAAAATACGACATTTTTGATGGTATGTTTAATAAAAATTTTGAAAACGAATATAGTCCATTTCGACTAAGCTCCCTGAAGTCGACGGCCGCGAGGATTTACGTGTGGTAGACCATTAAGCGGCCTTTAACAAAATGTCTGGCAATAAGTGAAGGAACCGCCTGGATTCGTGTTCTTCCCGAGACTGCCTCTTGTTTTGACAGCTAAACAATACAATTCCGATAATAATGCAGATATCGTGTTATTATGCGGCCACCATGAAGAATATTCTAAGTTATTGTGCTGTTCGTTTTGTAATGTTATATGATTCTCCAAATTATTAGTAATATTGCACCACATACGTATAAATCATTATCATATTTTTATTGAAATATTAACTGGTGAAATATTCACTTTGAATAACGTAATGCCGGACGCTTCGTCTTTCCTTTTCCTTTCCAAAAAAATTGTTTTTGAGTTGAGAATTCTTCTTCTTTGGTTCTATCTATTAAGGCGATCGTCTAGCAGAATGAGCAAATTTCACCATTTTTTCTCATATCTTCTCTTACGTTTTTTATTACATTTTTGTATGGAAATATCTCATTTTAAAATTTATTCATCAGGTTACATATATTTTAAATACGAATATCTTATTAAAATTGTCACAAACTAAATTATATAATTTATTAATAAATTACCAAACCTTCGATGTTTTAAAAATGAAGAAAATTGCTCGAATTTATGGGCCTTTTATGACTGAACGGCGTGTGAGATGTCTTTTTTATTCAATAATATTATAAAGTAAACGTTTATCTTAAATTTGTTATAATTATTGCAAAATCTGTTAATACGTTTACATGCAATTTATGTTTTAAAAAATACTGTTTTTTTTAAATATTTTATTTTTTTGTGGGTCTTTTTCAACTCTTTTTACATGATTGACAACTTTTTTACTTCAATAGTCAAAAGAAGAGATATTATAATTTTACAATAAAAACAAAAAAAAATCAAAATCTTTGTCGATATTCCTGATTTTAGATATTTAATCAAGACGCAACGTATTTATGACACAATTCGCAGTGCCTTGATTAAATAGCTAAAATCTGAAATCGAGAATAATTTTTTGATTTTTTTGTATTAATTTTAAAATAAAAATGTCTATTCCTTTATTTTATTATAGAAAAAAAGTTATAAACTATTTTAAAAGGATCGAAAAAAACACACAAAAAATAAAAATAATTTAAAAAACAGTATTTTTTAAAACATAAATTGCATGTAAACGTATTAACAAATTTTTCTATAATTGTAACAAATTTAAGATAATCGTTAACTTTGTAATATTATTGAATAAAAAGGACATCTCACACGCCGTTCAGTCATAAAAGGCCCACAAAGTGGAGCAATTTTCTTCATTTTTAAAACATCGAAGGTTTGGTAATTTATTAATCAATTATTTAATTTAGTTTATGACATTTTAATAAGATATTCGTATTTAAATTATATGTAACCTGATGAATAATTTTTTTAAATTAGATATATCCCTACAAAAATGTGATAAAAAACGAAAGAGAAGATATGAGAAAAAATTGTGAAATTTGCTCATTCTGCTAGACGATCGCCTTAAGTGTCAAAAGATCATCTTTGTGTGACTTTCCATTGTTATTTACATTTAAAAAGTGACACATTTGCATTTGACACTTTTTTGTATTTGAATTTAGAGAACCAAAAATTTCAAACTCCATTATCTAACAATGCGTCTTTTGCAGATGAACATACATCTGGCTCGATTATCATCCTCATGTAGTTTTGATCCAAGTACACTTCCTAAGTGGTAGCGACTGGAGCGAAAGCTACTTTCAAAGTTAAATCATTGTTCTTGTTCTTTCATCAACCTTAGCATAAATAAAGATCATAACTTAATTGTGTTAATATTCATCAAGCAAAATAATAAAGTGTCTAGAATTTTCAATTTCAATTAACTTTTATTTAACTTCTCGTTTCCGTATCCCTGCTACCTTTTTCCACCAATACTAGACTAGGGTTGATACCTTAGTGAAGATCCCTATCTGACGATAGGGCGAACGAATGATTTCTTCAATTTACTGATAAATCTTCAGGAATATTTTGTACATTTCCTTTTCGACTCCAGTTAAACAAAATTATTCAAACTAATTCATTAATATTAATATTATGATAATTACTGTCACAACACGAAAATGCATTAAAGATTATTCGCGTTAGCTTATCGCGGACAAGATTTTCGTATTCCTTTTAGTATTTCTTCCTTGGAATGGCGATGGAAAAATTAATTTCATCTAGAGGTCCGTTCGCATAGCGTATACTCGTATTTTAAAAATGACACTTACCGATTGGCAATTAGTATCCCGTCGCGTTATTAAACACTTAGGTCCTTCGGAGAAGACGGCAAATTTATTAGTTTACCTTCGAAAATGGTAATTTGCAGATTCTTTGAATAGTTGCCTCGAAAAATTTTAAAGTTAGTTTACTACTTTGCAGAGGATCTTATGACGCCTGAAAGCCTCTTAACCATCCTCAACTTATAAATATATATAAACATTTATACTCTTCTTTTTTTTTTAAATTGTCGTCTAGAGAATTAAATTAGGGAAGTTTCGTTGGCTAGCCCGAAAATGGTGTGTATGAACGATGCGCAAACCCAAATGGCTAATCAATAATAAATCTAATTGAAAGTGATTAACAGGCAAACCCAAAAAGAAATGGCACGACATTATAAATACTTTTTTGTATCGCTTTTTTATATTTTTAATGTGGTACGACATTTTTGTGGGTTGTTACTGTAATGTATATCTAATTTAAACGAAAAATCGATATATTTTAAAACAGCAGCTCTTTGAAAGCATTTAAACCTCTCCAAATATCTTTTTAGAGAGGTGCAGACAGAATATTTATGTATTATTAATAGTTTTAATTGATTGAAAAGAAAAGAAAATGTAATAAACTTTATGTACTATAAGACCTAGAGGAAAAAGTTGAAAACATACATAATCACACAGACGAAAACTCTTGATTTTTATTTGTTAAGTACAATTTTTGCATCTGTTTTGGTTCATGATATAACATTTCTAAATCAATCTTCCGTTTGTTTACTCTTGTGTTGGACAGGACCGCCTGCACCTCGTGACCCATTAGTGAAGATTTCTCACATCACTAAGTTTCATGCTGGTCTATAATGACACAAAACCCCGATACTGTTCACCGGCTTGGAAACTCTCGGCTATTTTTTCTGGCCATCATCATTACACTTGACACGGTCAATGTTATTAACCTACTTCGATTGGTGCACCTCTTAGTCATGCAGGTGCTGATGATCGGGTCATCATTCATCCATCCATTTTAATAATTGTCATCATTTGAAGATGGACAGATTCCCTTCATCTTCAGAGGGAACAATAGTATGGACTAAATATGATGATAGATGAAACACATGAAGCTGGACTTACCTGCGGATAACATTTTTTTTTATTTTAAAAATGGGTGATAATAAAACTTAATGAAATCGGCACACACATACTTGGTCACACGCAAGGGTGCTTGGAGGAGGGTGCGGGCTGTCGGATATTTGGTGTTTGGTGATGAATTTGCCGAGCGATAAATTTTTTCTCTAGTCTAAGGGGTATGTGCAGCGTCGTGACGTTAATGCCAACAAATATGGATTAATTAAAACTACCTGAAGCGTCATGTAGCGAATACCGAGCAGTTATATTGTTGGATTAATTGATTTTTTTATTTATGGCCCAGTTTAACACTGCTCGTCGGTTTTGATTTTTTTTAAATTAACTTCGTCTGAAAACGGGAGTTTCGGAAAAAATATAAAAGAATAATAAAATTCTTTTATGAATGCACCTCCCACGCTAGCTTCAAATTGCTCGCCATTTTTTTAAAATTTCAATAATGGCTTAAATTATTTTTAGAACTTCAAGCTATTTGATAAACGATAACATCAAGGTGGTGATTCCAGTTAAATGTTATTTTTCGATCAGGTTATTGAAAGCAGTTTATGATACAGCTTTATTGCATAGACATGTGTCTTTAATTTATTCTCAATACGAATCCCCCTAGGATACACTTAGGTAATACAGCAGCGTAGGGCAGAGAGCTAGATTATTTTATTACAAAATTTATGTTAAATACTAATTATAATGTGATTTATTATTACTATCTATCCTGAAGACGAGTTAAGTATCATTCAGTTTTCCTTATTAGGATACATAAATCATACATTTGACGCGAGACTCGAGATATGCGTCTATTTGCTGATTTATTATAATTAACTTGATTATTTTATAGTCTAGTTTATGCCGACGCATTTGCTTTTCAGGTATTTGCGTCCAAACCAAAATATCAGATATTTATCCCTACAGATGCTGTGCAAAGGTCGCTATATCAATGTACCTGCAAGTGAACCGAATCGATGGTTTTATAGGTATAATTGTAATATATATTACAGTTATACATAATTTTGAAATGAAATAATTGCAATCATAAGAGCAATTATCTCGCATTTAAATGTTTTTCAGCTCTTTGGATTTGCAACGGATTTGGATTCTCACGGTGTGAGTTAGGTTAGGTTAGGTTACAGTGTTAGATCACTCATCCATGCTGCTGAAATTAGATGTCTCGGGAGTAACATTTATAGACCGCGACAAAGCCAAGACCAGGGCATAGAGCGTCTATTTCTGCTAACGAAAGGTTTCAATTGAAGTGACTTAAACACATATTACGAATCAGGGTATATTATACATCTCTCACAGAGACGAAATTATATTTTTTATGGGAAAGTAGGTATGGAAGCCTTTGGGTGTTCATAGGGCTTACGACCTATCATCAAAAAGTCATGGCCGTGTTATGTCCATTCCTGTGCAGCTTTTCCGCAGTAACTTTCTTCGGTACACTTTTGTCCTAGGCAGAATTTTATTTTTTCAAATTATTCCCAATTTTATTTATTTTTCTTAATCGGTACATGATTTTCTTTTCTGTATCAGACAAACGTGCATCGGGGAATATTGCATCTCAATCATGGAGCAGTTTCACAGCAATGGACATGACGTAGCCAGTTTTTTGTTTCACCCAAAATCATAATCATCCAATTTCTACCTAAATTTTATTTTATTAATTTTCGGGCGTATTCTAGTGTAGGTAAATGTTAACAATTTAGGAGATAGTCAAGTACATATAAAAATAATTTTGCTTTAAAAAGTCTAACCAAAAAATATATAACTCATTACCAAGGCCGACACCTGTACTGTATGGGGATGAAGCATTTCATCCACAGATGGTGGTAAAAATTCAACTCGCACGTGAAACTTGTTATGCAATAGGCGGAATTATCATCTTAACTGATCACTTAAGCCAGCCGTATTATATGTAGGTCCTAAGCCTTATAAACACCCAAAAGACTTTTATTTATTTATTTCAAAAAATCCTTGTTTACAATATAAAGGTACTTAATAATAATTTAACAATAAAAATATAAGATAAGATTACACAATTTTTTTGTTGTTGTTATATTTGTGGATTATGCCACTCTACTAGGCTACGCCTGTCCCAGAGTGGCGTTATAGAACACAATTATAATATTTTTTTGAATTCGTCAATTATATTTGTTTTCATAAGGTAATGATTATGTATCTACAAAGTATCAAGTGCAATGTTAGTGATAGGTTGAGTGAGTCATAAGTCCAAGTGTAAATATGTGTAGAATATTGTTTAATGTAAATAGGGTTTAAGTTTTGTTTAAGATTATTTTTTATTTTCCTTAATTAATTTGTTTATTTATATAGGTATATATTTTTATTTATAGACATTATTACGCAATTACAGTAAGTAAATTTTCGGTTGCTGTTCTACCTTTAGAGGTAAGCCAGTTGTTTGCTAAAGCTTTTATTTTATTAATTGAGTACATTCTGATTGTCGGGAAGTCTGTTTTAAATATGTCAAATATTTTAGGCCCTATGTATGAGTAATTTTTCTGTCCATGTGTTGTCTTAGTTTTTGGTATTTCGTGAAGGTTTCGTAATGCTTGTCTAGTTCATACCTACATTCCCATATAAAAAATAGCTTCGTCGAATATCTTGCGGTACCCCTCAATTTAAATCGCATTTAGATGCTAAAAGCCTCATCGCAATCTTCCTCCTGTCTCCGTCATCCCTGGTCGACGTCTAACACCGTCCGTTATCCAGAGAAATTAACATGTTCTCGTAGCCATTGAGATTTCCCGCGAAGCTTCCCCTCCCGGGGCTGTGTGCATTCTCCTGTTCTCCCGGTCTCCTTAATAGTCGGCTGCGCCACCTCCTGGCGGATCACGACCGCCGCGCCAGGACGAGGATGACGTTGATTGAATCATTTTTAACAGGCCGCGGCGGAGTGGAGTCCTGAGGTCTCCATCAGGCCGGAGACGGAGAGCCTCGTGAGCCGGGATGACGACCCTCGCGTGGGAGATTGGCCGCGTTTGATGTGGACGCGAGCTAAACGTCTGTTTGCTGCGCTTGTTTCGCCGTGTACTTCGTGCCGATACCTTTCGTCTCGTCAGTTTGATTTCTGCCTTAATTTTAATGATGTCGCATTTCGTTTGTGAGGTTGCAAGTTGTCCGTTGTATTTTAAATAAATTTAGATGACATCTGTCGAAAAAAATCTGCAAAACGTTTTTCCCGTCGGGAACGGATATCTTTATAATTACAATCTTCTCAGAAACCTCCGAGGAGTTCCTGCCAGGTAGGTTGACTATCGATTTTTATAGACGGTAGAAAAATTTGTGATTTATAGATAATTCATCAGTGATCAATTTAATTTTAATTATTTATTTAAAGTTTCAAAATAAATTAAGGCTTTTAAGATTCCCTAATAATTACCTTCTACATCCAGCATATGCATTTATGCATGTATCTATCACGTACTTAACATGCATTTATTAATTATTTAAGCACTTGCATAGTAAAATAAATGTACATAAAAGTATATATTGTGCATTTTTAATTGATTTTAATAATTATGTTGATTTTGAGATAAAATGTTGGAATAGGTATTATTTTTTCCCATAATTGTTGATGGACTAAATTTAGTGTAGGTATATATAATATTTTATATTATATGAATACGTAATTCTCTATGTGTTAACGCAATCTAGACGCCACGCTGTACTAGGTAGCGTTTTTTGATATCCATGACACGCGGCCGAAATATATTTAATTCTCTTTATATAATAAATAATACTCTGTATCGTGGTGCATTTTTCGAGAACACTTGCACATTGGCCAAAAATATTTTCACTAAAGAATTATTTAAAATAAACATTTTCATCATTTTTTATAAAAAAAGTTTTAGGCATAAAATAATAAAAATAAAAAATAAAATAATCACTACTTATTGATTTTAAGCTGAAATTCACACACGTAAAAGTATGTTATGTTCGGTATCTGCCACACATGACGCTCGAATCGGCTCAATATTCGCGAATCTTAATATTGTTGGCATTAAAGTCACGACCTCTCTCCCTCTTCTTTGTCCTACCCATCTTAGCTTCTTTCAAAACCTACAGCTCGACGATCGTTTTCATCGCTACCTCAAATTATCTGTCGCTGTCTCCGGAAGCATTCTCATCATCGAGTGATTCTACCATATCGTTGGAATTTATCCGAGCATCACGGAATGTGTGTAAATGTGTTGAAAATAGTGTCGCCAATATGTCAGTTTTGATCTCGATTCATCTGGAGGAAGAAAAATATTGCGGCAGGTAAGTCGAGCTTCCTGTCCGTCCGTATCATATACATTCCACGCAATATCATTCCCATTTACCCTCTTTTCCCTGTCATTTTTAACTCCACCTCATTCTATTATAACTTCTATAATATAACTCACATATTGTGCCAAAATGACGAATCATTAATTATATAAGTATGTTATTACGCAAGGTAATAAATATAATGTAAATATTCAAATGAGCCCTCTTCTATCAAAATATGTAAACTTCCTTTTCCATTCCTGTAACACATTTAAAAACCACATCGTCATCCGCCCTATAAAATGTGTAACACTGTTGACACACGTTGAGCGCTGTGACATATAAGTACAATGTGATTATCACATTACGCCATTAGCGGTCGCACCGCCGCGCACGTGGTAGCTGGACCGCTTATCCCGAGGAGTTGTGATCTCGTCCTCGTGGTCCAGACACGACTCGGAATCCCGAACACAATCCGTTAGCGATACTCCGATACGGTATTGAGATTGCATTTCACGCCAGCAATAAAAACGAATTTACTTAGACAATATCTGAAGCGCACAGTGTATCGCCCAACATGTTTTAGTTCTCCATGTTGCAGATCCGCGGGATAACCCCGGCAGGGAGCCGTGACCCGCGGTACTCCCTCCGATCATATCAGCTGCATATTGATTTCCCCTTTCAAAGCGTATCTAATATCCCCTTTATCTTACGGGAATATCTGCTGACAGCACCATCCATAAACAAATTCAACCCCTTTTAGTCTACTGACCTATTCTGTAATTTTAATTCATTATTATCTGTGAGATTTTAATTTGAGTGTACAATTTTATAATAACATAACTTATTTTAATAACCGGCTTCGCGATTCTTGTTTTCATTAATGTCAAATTCACTTATATTTCATTAAAAAACGCTGAAAAACCTCGATGCTATCGAGAAAGAAAAACGCCAAAACAAATCTGTCCATCGCAAATTATTTGTTCAGAGCGAGTTTAAACTCATTGAAATAACTGTATATAATACGCATCTTTGTTAAGTTTAGATTCAGCTATGTATAGATTAATTTGTTTTACTAAAAATAAAACTTAGTATAAAAACACTATTGAATTATCACCATGTTTCCGGGCCGATTAGTATACAACGTGTATTATAATTATAATTATAAATAAAAAAAATATAAATAAATAGTTATATGGTAGTTTCTAGGAAACGTGTCATGTATTGTTCATAGTTAATATACAGGGTGTCGCATTACTTGTAGAAAAAACTTAGGGGTAGTTTTCTTCATTAAATTTTGAATAATAAATATTCTTTACACTTTGGGTAAAATGTCGACAGATAAGCGACATCAAAGTTAGCATTTTTTTTCAGTATTTCTGGTCTTTTGTAAAATGTTAGACTAGTATTTTGTATCTAGTATAATAAATTCATTCGCTTTGATAAATGATTGAAACCAATTTTTGTAAGGTTACCGTCATTTTATTTGACTTTTATTAAAGCAAATGAATCTTCAATATTCCATATAAAACAGAGCTGTGATATTCCAACGTTTTACAGAAAATGCGTTAGGAATTTTGATTAATAAAATGCCAATACTTCAACCAAAGTGTAAATAATATTTTCTATTCAAAATTGAATAAATAAAACTCTCTGAAATTTGCGCTACTAGCTACGAGATACCCTGTATATTTTTCCAGTGCAATTGTCCTTACAGTTTCGTAACAAGCTTTTTATGTAAGTGCGACCGACCTTTTTTTATTGTTTCTTGTAATGTAACTGCCCTACGTATAAACTAGTGTCGTCCAGATATCTAATGATCCGAGAACCAATGGTTAACTAGTATTACATTTCTCACGCACCCGATACCGCCTATCAAATGGGCAAATCCACTTCATAAAACATGATCGGAGCAGGGTTAGCGATTTCTTACAAAAATAATATCTTACGTTTAATTTAAACTGCTATTTAACAGGGGCGTGCAGTGGGAACATCGCAGCATGACTTACGCAACCGATTAGTTGGAAAAAAAATCGGAAAACAATATATATTTCGTAATATTTCTATCACAGTTTTTATCGTAGTATTTAAATTTTGATATACGAATATCACAAGAATCTGCAGCATTAATATTTGATTTCTATTTTTTTTCAAAAATATACGGTTACAAAGAAGTCATGTTTCAATGTTCCCACTGCGCGCGCCTGCTATTTAATATTAACTAAGATAAACAATATCTGTCTCAGATGAGCTATTTATATGATAAATTTGTATGGAAGTATTTTTATAGGATAGCTCAGGGCTTACGGCCTTTATGAGGTGGCTTAAGTGATCATTCTGAACAACGTAACGTTTACCGATTCCATCGTAAGAATATTCGTACATTATCATTTTTTTTAATGTTCTATATATGTTCCAAACCTTTAATATATTTAAAGCGACTATGCTGGAGACATCTGTAGTTCTTCTCATGAAATAGTATACATAGATTTTAAATACACGAATGGTTTCAGATTTGGAACATACAGGGTGTAACAGAGCTAGTCCACAATACTTTACAGGTAGATTCCTGCCTTGATTTTTGAGTCGAAAATGTTTAAGCAACCTGATATATATCAATAGTTATGGAGTATCAAAATATTACGCAATATCAAAATGTGCATTTTCTTTCAATATTTCTGACTTATTTTTTACAATATGTTGAAATGTCATTACAGTTACTTATATCGATTACGAAAAATTCATTCGTTTCAATAAAAGTACATTAAATTAAATAAAAGTACAAAAACCCTGAAAAATTACAATTGGAATTGGAAGGTTTTCATCATTTTTTTTGACTTGTATTAAAGGGAATTAATTTTTCATATTAGATATTGGTTACTGTGATGATACTCGAACGCTTTGCAAAAAATAAGTGAGAAATATTGAGGAAAAAAATGCAAACTGTGATGTCGCTTATCTCCTTATCTATTGATATAAGGTCATAGTTGTGTAAATATTTTCAACTCATAATGAAGGCAGGAATCCACCTAAATAAAGTATTGCCGACTAGCTCTGTTACATCCTGTATATTATATACAACATTAAAAAATTTGATAATGTATGGATGTTCTTACGATGGAACTGGTGAATTGTCTAGAGTGATCACTTAAGCCAACTCATACAGGTCGTATGCCCTGCGTATAATATAAATACTTGCATACAAGTTTTCCGTATAAACACATGATTACATCTAAAAATATTGCTATGAAATAATTAATGCCGTATCGTAAATAGTACCTACTGTGTGTCTGTCTGTCTCTGCCTATGGAGCAGTTTTTTTTGTTTCTTGACATCTGAACAGAAGCCCTTTTTTATTTGCATTGTCATTCCTTCGGCAAGTCGTGACGGTTTGATAATGACGCTCCTTTGTTATTTTCAGATTTTCTGGTAAAGAAATGTCACCTTACTTGAAAATTGAACCTTTTTTATGTTAAATACCAAAATATATTGCCCACTTTGAAACGATTCCAGCGACATTCTTCGTGTCTTGTTTAGTTTTTCATCTAAATGCATTCATCGTAAAGTGAATGATAATGAATACCTAATATATATACCTAATATATATACCTAATATCTACACTACCGCACCCAAACTAATTTGTACATTATATCTTCCCTTCTACTCCCGTCCCACATTCCCCTCCACCCTCTCCATTCGCTATTAATGTATGTTAAAGTAAATTTTTAAATTCAGTGGAAAATTTTTAAGATTGTTTTGCTGTTAACTTTTCCCAAAACAAAATAAATAAATAAATAAATAAACACACAAATACACACACTCACACAAACTCACTATTGGACATGTTTTTTCTAATTTTTTATCGATTGTATATATGTGTTTTCTTGTAATTGGCCCAAAACTCTGTACATCAATTATTGTTT
The DNA here is from genome assembly GCA_016648135.1 of Agrypnia vestita. Lineage (NCBI taxonomy): Eukaryota > Metazoa > Arthropoda > Insecta > Trichoptera > Phryganeidae > Agrypnia > Agrypnia vestita. Next base: position 394,344 of record JADDOH010001919.1, read on the forward strand.
TTTTTTCAAGATTGATTAATTATATGGCTGTAAGAAAACCAATAAATGAAAATAAAATTAAATTAAAATAAAATATTCTATACCTTTAAAAAGATTACCACAAGCATCAAATCTTAAGATATCTTGTATATCACTTTTTTAACATTCATTGCGTAATTTTTTGACCATGTTTAACTCTTTCAATTAAGTAAACGATTGTTTTAAATATCTTTTATACCTTTTTTTATGATTTTAATCTAAATACGAATCTGATTCAAAAGAATATACTTTGTTTTCACCACTATTTCTTAAAAATAATTAAAAATAAAATATTGAAGTATAGACGACAACTAAATAAAAGTAAATATATGGGAGATAAATAGATAACTTAGAACTAATATGAAATACAAATTCAAAATTATTTTTAGCAATATTTAAAATAAATTAAATTTTAGTAAATATTATTAT